>OY735144.1:563883-1163883 GCA_963457615.1 Nicrophorus investigator
CTTCGTCGAAGTATCATAATACCATTCGAAAACATACATCTAAACTAAATATGGCAGCCATATCTGTGCAAAACAAAGGAAATGTACCGAGAAATCTGTTCGATAGCCTCGAACCCCCATCCGTTTTCCGGTGCTGAGCTTGTCGGACGATGGCCAGGGGGCGCCCGTCGCTCGGCAACTTCACGGCTGTGCGAAACGAAGCGATCCTATTGGACGAGACGAATGGCGGCTGCCAACATCCATCCAACAAATACCACCATGTCAACTATTTGACGTTTCGTCCCCCATAATATTATTATTTTGAAGAATTAGGTTAAACACACACACGCACATAGATATAATGTGAAAAAGCGAGACAGAGGGAGGGAGAGAGAGAGAGAGATACAGCAACAACAGGATTCCAATTAGTAGTTTATAATTTATTAATTGTAATCTATGTTCAACGGTAATATTGTACGATTGCTGCTGCTTTTCAATGCTTCGCCGGTGGCCAGATCCACTGGGTTGCCGGAGCCTCCTTCGTGAGGGGTTCCCATGGTTTCCAGGTGAGCATTTTGCGGGCGAGGATAAGCTCGTTCTCGGCCTGCACTATGACCTCCTCGATCTGTCCGCATCCGATCGTCTTCTCCACCGTTTCCACGCAAGCTGTGCCCTTCAGCACCGAAGCCCTCTCGCTGATCACCTGCTCGGTGTACTTCCTGTAGGCCGCAGACTCTGGCATCTTCTGCAGCGTCCGCAGGATCTTCCCGTAAAGGACGCCGAGCGTGTGATGGGGGTGCTGGCTAACGGCAAGCCCCGTTATTCCGGTGGTCAATTTCGATACTTTCGACATCTTCGCAACAAACCCCCAATGTTTACGTAACTTCGGTTATTCCGAATTTGTAGGTTATCCTCGCAGTGCTGCCATTCATCGAAAAACAAAAACACCACTCTATAATATTTGAAATGAATCGATCGAGTAATGCGCTGGAGTAATGTCGTTCATTCATATTTCATATGGAAATATTGCTATTTATAATCTGGATAGACGAACTCTGCAACCTTTTGCATTCCGCAAATTAAAAGTTAATTGTTTATTATGTAAATAGGGTTCTCTCGCATCGTACAAAGAAATATTATAAACTCTTTGATCTCTTTCTATCTCTCTTTTTCCACTCGCAAATGAATGAATGGGTGTTTACGATAACGTTAAGCCTTTGGACATTGTGCTGGCCATCTCTTTGGTCAACCAACTCTCCTCCCAGTACGTCCTCAATCTGTCGTCGTGATTGGCGCAGAACTCGCGGAAGTCTCGCAACAGCTTCGTCTGGAAATTGTTGTCCACCACGACGTTCGTCCTCCATCTGCGACTCACCATATGATTCCACGACCACAGGAATCCTTTCTGAAATACCAAATATTATGCATTCATTAACAAGAAGTTTACAAGTCCCCGTTTACTTTGATTGCATATGCAGATTAACATATCTTAATGAATAGTAACGACGTCGACGATTGTTCTTACCCTTCTGGTATTATCGTAGTCATCTTTGTTCTTGCCGCTCACATGTCGCGTAATGTAAGCTTCATGCGGACTCGGCACTACATCCGCATGCTCCGAATATCTTCCCGTCGATCTCTGCTTGCTGATGGACATGCAGCGGTGTCTGGGCTTCGGCGCCGGACTGGTAACGAGTATGAAAACTGTTCCGGTGCAGTGGATGTATTGATGCTCCTGCGAGGCGGCAGTGTTCTGCGGTTCCATCAGGCAAGGAATAAACCCGAACTTGGCGACGATCGCCTCCTGGAACAGAAACAGCCTGTCCATCTGCGAATCCTCCCGGAACTCCTTAAATAGTCCATCCTTCGTCTCCAAGCAACGAGTGTTCAGCGGAACGAAGATCGGCCCGCGCAATGGATCCGACTTGTTGGAATAGGGCAGCGCTAGAGGATCGTGCGGGATGGGTACCATCTGCAGACCGCACGACTGCTGCGCTTTGCGACCCCATCCGGACAACTAGAAAATAATAATCAATATACAAGAATGACTAAACGGAAATAAAATATTACCAATTCGGCGACTATCGAACCGGAGGCTGTGAGCCATTCCACGACCAATTCGAAGGCTTGATCTGGACGGAACACAGTCTGATAACGGGCGTGGCCCCATTCCACTCTATCACTTTTCGTGTTCACGTCGATTTCCAGGTGCGTCCTCTTGAAAATCGGGGCTGCAACATTAGCATTATAACAACTCTACACGATGATCGCCGTATCATCAATAATTACCATCCAGTTCGCCTTGCAGATAACCAATATCTATGTCTTCGCGCAGGAAATGAGGAACACCCCTTTCAACGTCATCCACTCCCGCTGGAATCCCGACCGCGCTCGACGCCACACTCATGCCCCAATTCATGGGCGGCCTCACCTCGACCTCCACCCATTCATTCTCGAAGCTCTGCAGATCTTCCAAAGGCTTGCAGTAATTATCATCTACGATTATCATATCAAAAAGAAAATAAGGAAGAATAAATATGAAAGCAACCTCTATCGATGTTCACTATATAGTACAGGTAGAAGCCGAAGAGGAACGGTTTCTCGTAATCGCCGCTCGCGTGACAAATGAGCCGCTCCCTCTGCATCGAGATCAGAATCTGGACGGCCTGGTCCAAGACGTCCACTCCCTCCATATTGGTCAGCAACCAATTTGCTGCGTCGGCCGACACGAACGTAGCCGAAGGTAAACTTTGATGCATCGTGAGAAAACCGACGCCGGTCAACGGATGCTTCATGGCCTCCAGGATCTCCTCGTGAGTGGCCGTCGACTTCAAAAGGGGTTCTTGATTAATGCTGCAACAATTGTATTTCGCAAAAATTTAAATGTAGTGCAGATATGAATAAGGAGCACCGTCACCCTTCAAACATACCTGTCTTCCGTGTTGCCATCGTGCATCTGATTGTCGATGTTCGAAGTGGCGGTTGTGGTGGTGTTGGATCCTTCGACTGCAGGCGACACCCTCCCCCGTTCCATCACTTTCGATCCGGATCTACAAAATCACAAAATAATAAAATCCGTTCTTTACGCAAAGACGCGTCTCGCAAAGCGTTTAAAGCTCTTTAACGAAACGGGTCTTTAATCAATATGTATAATACATCTACTTGCTAATACATGCACTAAGTGTTTCGCTATTTCGATGTTTTTAATATGTGTAAAATTCGGGTAGCGTTAATTTTTGTTAACTGATGCGAGAGAAACTTGTTAAGCTATAGAAATGATAAGAATATAAGGGTAGATTTGGAAGGGAAGAACAATTTGAATTGATTGTACGTTTATAGTGTGTGTATGTGTGTGTTCGTTTGTTTGCTCATCGTTTATGTACAAACCTAATCGCTGCGTAACGCTCTGCCGAGCGAATCGTAGCGCTCTGGAAAAAGAAAGAAGCAAGCAGTTGAAAATTCGAAAAAACACATCGCTACCGAGCCACGCCGAATGACGCCCGACGTCTCTCCGACTCAAACGTTATGTATGTTCGCATGCGATAAACCAGCCACCACAAAGCTGCGAAAAAAAAGAGAGATAAACTCTAATTGAAAACAAACAGAAAAAAAAACTAAACTAGAGATGGGAGATCGAACGAATAGGAGGCGGAGATCAAACAAAACAATAATTCAAAGGTAAACCACATCCTCCCCGCTTTCGGGAATTCGAATGGGCATGATTAAGGTGGCGCACCTTGGCCTGTGTCTGTCCTGCATACGGTGATTGCTTCCTAGACGCTCCCGCATCGGCGAATTGCACTGCTGCATGTTGCTCTGAAACACAGTTCATCAGAATACGGAACGAAAACTAATTGATGATGAAGATCACATCATCTTGAAATCACCTAGACGGCAAAACAACAACAAAAAAAAAACAAACAAATATATGATTAATCGAAAAAATAAAAACATTTCAATTCGTGAATCGATCAAGCATCAATCTAACACATAAAAAAAACAACCGGAGGAAAGATCAAATTCCTTCTGTCGTTTTTCATTTCAAGCATAGAAGCAAGCAATGTTGTGAAATTGAAAAGTAGAAAAGATTACTAATCGTTTGTTAATCGAACATTCGCTCGTGCTTTCATCTAGATTCGGACATTCTTTGCAGGTGCAAATACACGTATGCACTCACGCACTATGTGCAGTTATTGGTGGTGGTGGTGCTGGTCGTTGAGATGGTTGTGGTTGAGAGTAGTGGTAATAGTAGTAGTAGAAGTTGTAATAGCTTTACCTGCATGGAACTCACAGCGCTCATGCTATTACGCCTGGGCTGGATGATCAGGGGGCCGTGCTGGCTAGCTACGCTCAACGACATCTATAACATGCTTATTTAAACACTCATGCAAACACAACTACTTGGAACAGTGCTTCTCTAACAACTATTCTCTTAATAATTTAAATTCTACCATCACTATAGAGATGCCATGATTAAATTACAAAAAAAAAATCCAATTGGTCGAGAAACACTGCTCGAGATCCAGTTTCGCGAATGTCGAATCATGAATCTTTTCAGAAGAACAATTAAAAGATTGAAACAGATTGCGAGAGAAAATAATACAAAAAAAAAACTAAAGTACTAACTAAACTTAAAATTTAAAAATAAATAAATAAAAATCAGCAGTGATTCGCGAAAGTAGAAGAAATTGCGTTTGCTTTTAGCGATTGGCAGAAAATAAACAAACCCGAGGCTTCTTGGAGATACCGGGTCTTTTGAACTTGTTGACTATGGTCTCGATGAACTTCATGAAACCGTCCACCATTTGCTGATGATCGCTCGCGCTCGGAAGGGCGTAGATGTCGCAGTGCTTGTTGCCATCGATGATCCTCTTGGTTGCTGCGTTGTTCAACGGAAGAAGATAAACGCGGAATCTAAAAGTTTGAAGATGATCGAATCTGCATAATTACATTGCTTTTTGCATATACCTCCAGTATTTGAGTGCATCGACGAAGACGAAATCGGTGTCCCCTCTGGTGCAGATGTAGTGATCCAGATAATTCCAATTGTAATGCTCCAGCTTTTCGGTGGTGAATGTGGCATACGATTCTTCGTAAGTGTCGTGCAAGGGAGCGTGGAATCGGTAACGGTACTGATAATTGAATCCCGGATACGGATGCCTGAAACGTAATGTAATTATTTTCCATTTTCATTGATTACAATAAAAATAATCACCTGGGTCTATATCTGGTGACGGTGATGGAGTTTCCGGAAAGTGAGATCTTGTGAAAGAGACGTCCGATGGAGAGGAAGTACGTCTTGGTTTGCTCCGCCTCCGCGGCGGTCGTCCTCTTCCTCACCAACGAACCTGTATTTGATCCGTTCTGCAGCATCCCGTTGCCGCTCTTCTCCATCCCCGCGGGCAACATGATCAGCTGGAATCCCTGGGCCAGTCGCTGCGAGATCAGCTCGACGAACACTTCGGGCGTCGTCAACGGTTTCTTGTAGATCGCTCTCTTCTGTGCGTAATCCGCATTCACGTCATCGGGCAGCAAATGGTAAAGCGAGACGACGTAGTCAATCTGCAGTGCGCGTTTATCCGGAAAGTAGTCGGTCGTGATGGGGAGGCAGGCCGGTATCGTCAACGACTTCCAATCGACGCCTGCGATTCGATGAAACCGCATCGTGGGCATGGCAAGAGACAAAACAAAAACACACCCACTTTTAGTTGCACAATACAATCATATCATATAGAAGAAAACAAAATAGAGTGATAGAGAGAGAAAAACTAAATAATCGCTACGAATTTATGCATATTCTCTCGACAATGTTTTGTAAATAATAAATAAAATGATGATTCGGTGCAATACATATATACAATAACATGCTTTTACACGATATAATATGCATAAATTGAGTGCAAAAAAAAACAAGAAGAAGCAATTAATTACAGCTAAAACAAAAAAAAAAACAAAGAAAGCTCTAGCAAATACCAGATATTGTTTTTTTTTTTTGAAAGAAAGAATGCATGCAAGTAATAATTACTGAAATAGTTTCATAACAATAAAAAAGAAGGAAAGTAGTAATGGTAGTAATAAAAAAAAATAGTTACAGCTACAGCCAGAGCCCTTCAAAAGTAAGTAAATACTTAATAATAAAAACTAAAAACAAACTGTATATATATATATATATCTAAGTAAAAAAAAATACCCAACAGAGATAGGTAGAAATAAATATAATAGATAGAGTAATGCTACTTAGTAAGTAATTTTTAATTAATGATAATATCAAACCTATTAGTATATCATTGACAGCTGTCGATCGAGTTTCATCCAATGGGACACCATGGAACAACAAATATAATGCGTTTTATTAACTGAAATTTCAACATTTAACGTTCTTCCTGTGTATGTAATATAAGTAGTATGTAGTAACGGTGTATGTGGAAATAACAACAAAATAAAGATGTTTACATATGTACGAGTATATAAGAGATAGAGAGAGCGAATAAAATGATGCGGATGAAGTATTGAGAGAAAAAAAAAAACAACAAATTTAATAAAAATAAGATCGAGGTACATTTGCTGAAATGACACACACTCGTCGCACACGTAACGTAATTGATGCCGATTATGTGTGAATATGTGTGTGAAAATACACATCCAAACAGAACAAAACAAAAAGTAAATACGAAAAACGAACGCATCGGTTTACCTGTTGTCAATGCTGGTGTCCATTCCTGTTCTCCGGTTGCGCCCCATAATAGAGTCAAACTCTTCGGATTCTTCGACGAGATGTTCGAGGACTGAGAGTTGGCGTGAGCGCCGATGCGTTTCTTGCAATCTACGGGCAAAGGCAGAGTTAGTTAAAGAGGATGTAATAATAATATGATTGGTCGATATTTACATTCCTGCAGAGCTGCGCTGGAGAGGGACCTGGACAGAGTGGGCGTCTTCTCTGTGGATGCGTCAGAGGGATGCTTGAGGTCGGCGTATGTCTGAGCCGCTTGGTAGTGGTGCTGCTGGATCAACATTCCGGTTGGACCTTTGCGAACGAATGGAGGAATGTGTTTATGTGAAAAGTATTCGTAAATTAAGTGAACAACCTTTGGGAAAGATGTGAGTCCATCGGCGTCTATTGGATGTGAGTTTGATGGTGACGTGCGATGGGTCGAACGGATTGATCAGGGCTCTGGATTCGAGCGGTGGACTTCCCTCTGAACCGACGACCATTCGCATCGGAGGTGAAAGCTCCCTGTCGTTGGCGCCTCCGTTCCAAGTCTTTTCTGCTGGAATTTTTAAGTAAATGATAATCGAATTTGCTTTTGCACTTAATCGATTGTCGTACCTTCGTGAGGGGAGATTGGACTGGCAGCTGGTGGAATGGCTATGGGTTGCGATCGATGCGAGCTGTCGCTAGAGACGTGCTGAATGTCCGGATCGGACATCTTTCGTCGTTGCCCCTTGATATCTTTGGGATCCAGCAATTTACCAGAAGTGCGTTTGTATCGCGACGTTGATTTGTGGTAGCCGATTTCGTGCGGCAGATGCACGGGGCTGAGGAATACTTGCGCATCGTAGGCGTCGTAATCGAAGAACGAGTTGTGAATGTACTCCTCGTCCGGCCTCAGATTCGCTTTCGGAAGCTCCTTGCCTCTGCACTCGGTCATCGGGGGAATCTTGATGCGTGGAATGAAATTGGAATAAGCCACTTTCTTGTTGGTCGAGTAAAAGGATAAGTTGATCCAGTGCGGCATCGAGTAATCGTCGGGCACATTCAAATATGTATCCTTGTTGTGAAACTGAAATGTGAAAATGAAGAAATTATAAACTAGCAATTGGATTCGAATTTCGATAATTTACCTTGAGGAGTGGTACGGCGTGCAGAGGCTGTTCACCCACGCAAACCAAATCGCTTCCGACTCCGTTATCTATGATCCGCTGCTTGGTAATGTTCGTCAACTCCCTGTCCACCTCGAACACGCCCACACCGGGAGTTACCACCACGCTCAGCTGACCGGTCCTGTCGAAGCTGCGGTCCAGGTAGTGCTTCTCGAAGACGTTCAACGACATGTTCAACACCTCGAGAAAATTCCCCTGAGCCGCGGTGCTGTTCGTCGCAGCGGGTATCTTCAATCCAGGTCTCGAGTGGTAATCCAGCACCAGCTTCAGATACTCGGAGAACAGTCGCCTCAATTGCTCGAGGATTCCCGAGCAATCGTCGTACCGTTCGTTCTGCACTGCCACCCGATAGAAATCCTCGTAGTATCGCCCCTTGTAATCCTTCTGCAGACACTCCCTCATGTGCAGTGGAAACTCCTCCAGATATTTGGCCTCGTAGAACGTCCGCGAGAACAGCACGATCGTGACCTCGTGGTTGCTCCCGTTCTTCCTCCATTTGGTGAAGAGATCCGCTAGGAATCCATTCACCGCCTTCTCGAAGTACAGATCGCCGTGTATATCGAACTGCCACATCTCCGAGCTCATCTGCAGGAACAGGTAAACCATCGACGTCGATGAACGGAAAACCACCTTGGTGTCGTCGGTTATGACACCGCAGGCAACTCTATCGCCCAACGACCACATCTCGTACACCTGGCAACGAACCGTCCCACCGCAAAACTCTATCTTCTTGTTAATATACACGCACGTATTGGTCTGAAATATTTCACAACAGAAATTAATCAATTTCAAAATTCAAATTGAAATGCAAATAATCATACCAAACTATTCTTCAATCTCCACATCTCTGAACGGCCCATGTACTGATCCTTGAACGTCAGCTCGATCGAGTCCAAGGCGACATCCGCAGGATTCACGATTTCCACGTTCACCTGCTGAAACGGTCTCAGACCGAAAGCATTTGCAATGGTCTGCTCCACACTAATGGTGTCTGCAAATGTTAAACATCACATTGAAATCTTAAATCTCATCTAATTGGAAAACAATTAAACACAATTAATGCATCACCTTTAGCAACAGTCTGAGCCTCCTTGATCTGCAGCAGCAGCCTTGGATTGTTCTCCTCAGCATCATAAATCTCTACAGTGTCACCCTCTTTGGCATGCTCGTAGTAGCACAGATTCATCACCACATCCTCCGCTGCATTGAAAACAGAACATTAAAAAATTATAAAAGCAAATCAAATTTTAACTCACAGCTGAAAGCCTTCTGGTGCACAACAAGTCTGAACTGCTTCATTTTCGTTTGTGATTTGTATTTCGCTTTGTTGTTGCTGCAAATTGTTTCCCTTCATTAACTGATCATCATTACGATCATCGTCGTGGAATCCAATGCGAACAACAAAGCGCTTTCAATTTCGATGGACTTTGTGTGTTTAAAAGTAAATATTGAAGATGTGAACTCCACCACCGAACCACACACTCAAGATATCAATATCATCGTCATATCATCTTTCGATAATTAGCAGGAAGGAACGTGACGGCTGTAAACATCGTTGACATTGAAATTTTGCTGCACTGTTATTGACCTTAAGTTACGCGTTCGTTCGCATGTGCGAAGCGTCGAGTTCCGCAGAAGGAAAAAAGAAACGTATCGGATCGAAAGGAAAATTACGAAAAAATACAATACAAAACAATTGCTTTTGACGTCCAGCTTTGAGGTTACTTACTGAGCCCTGGAACGTAGGCAACACAATTTACACTAAATATATGAATCTATTGTTAAATTACATTTTAATCGTTCCGGTGATAACAAACAGTTTAACTCTAACGGTGAGATACGAGTGTTTATGTAAAATATGTTGTTTATTTGCAAATAAAGAAAACATGATTTAATGTAAATCAATTATAGCATACCCACAACATCATTTGTACTTTTCGTACTGGGTAGAGTCGTAGTTGAGACTGCCCAATTTGTCTATCCTATTAAGCAGATCCGGTCTTGTGACCAGAGCGCGTTTGATGCTCTGCGTGAGCAGATTCTCCTGGAAGAATGCCGGAAACGGCATGTCGTCCAAGGCGAAGACGTGCACGTTTCCATCAATATCTGCGACGAGCAGACACCTGCCGTCGTGCGTGAACTCGATGATGGTGTTGCGTGACTTCGTTGGAGAGTTCGTCGTGCTTTGCGAATCGTATGTCTTCCTTTGCAGGTCCCACACGAAGATCTCGGAGCCGGAGATGCTGGCGATGATCGTCGAATGGGAGGGGCTCCAGGATACGCCCTGCACCCCGGCCATCTTCTTCTTGATCTCGAAGAGCGGCTCCGAAATCGTGTCCGCCCACATACGGATAGCCCAATCGTCGCCGCACGTCAGGAAGAGCTTGTTGCAGAACGGCGAGTGCACGATGTTGTACATTGGGCCGTCGTGCGCGAGGAACAAATCGAGATGCTGATGGAAGTAGTTCTTGGAGCAGGTGTGCACAACGCCCTCGCCGGTGCCGATGTAGTAGATGTTCGGATCAACAGGATGAGGAGAGTAGATGAGAGCCGGCGAATGTCTAGCCAGAGGGATTATCTTCGTGGTGCACTTCCTCAGTGTCTCGATGCCCTTCAGCTTACCCTCGGCGATGGTGATCTTCATCATGTGGCTGTGCAGCATGACCACGTTCTGCAGATTGATACGGAACTTGAAGATCTTCCCATCCTGACACGTGGCAGCCAAAAACTCTTGACCTAAAACAACGATCGTTCAATTACTTTGCAAAACGTTGAATTGATCTTCGGCAAATATCTACCTTTGTAGTAGTCGTGATCCGTATACCAGTGGACTTGCCAGATGGGTTCGAACAGTTGACATGCCTGTTTGTCGCAAACCCCCATCAATTTACAATCGGCATGGCTCACATCTAATACCTTGATGAACCCATCGTAGAAGCCAACCGCCAGAAGGTTCGGATACTGTTCGGAGAAGTCCAGAGAGGTCACAGGCGTCGGGAAGCTGTAGTACCTTTCCGGCTGCACGTTGTTCTTGATGTTCCATAGCAAGACCAAACCATCGGTTTCATCGTCGTAAAAGAACTTTCCATATCCAACTGCCAAGATATCCTTGTTCTTCGGATTCCAGCACAAGCAAGTCACGCATCTTCCTGCAAATAAAAGCCGTCATCAAGTTTCTGTTATAAAGAAAATTGTTTGCGAATACCTTTGGTTTCGTCGTTGGCGAACGTCCACATCAAGTTCAGAGTGTATTTGAACTCGATGTTCTCCCTGAACGGACTCGGATCGTTCAGTCCTCTAAATCTCTTCTGTTCCTCGCCGAAGATGTTGTTGGATAAAATCCGCTGCATCATGCGGACCGCATCCTGAAACACTTCGCTCTTCATCAAAGCCAACCACTCCCTCTCCTCCTTGTTGTTGGCGATGCTGTCCACCGAGAGCGACGACTGCACCGAAACCACGTTCTTCTTAGCGTTGCCCTCATCCTGGAAAGTGTCGTACATATCCCAGAGCGAGGCGAAACTGTAATCGTCTGCTTGCCTCATCCTCTTGCAATCTGTCTCACGCGATTTCTGCAGCACCGAAGTGGTCTGCACCTCCGCATCCACCACCTTCCGATTCTTTCCTTTACCCACGGTTATGTACTCGTACTGCTTATTCTCCGCGTCCGCTTCGATGCCTTCAACAAATAAAATACATTATTAAACGTTAAATTCTCTCCAATTTGTTGATCAATTACCTTCGGGAGTGTCTTTTGCAGCCGTCGCGCTTCCCATCTCGAAGATGATGATGGTGTCGGTCTCGTGGAGGGTGAGCGAGATGTAGCTGGGCATGTCGTCCACATCGGGTAGGGGCGTTAGGTAGCCTTCGGAGAGCGCCTTCTGCGGCTGAAAGGATTCCTCCGAATTCAGCAAATTATCAACGTGGCTGGGATCTGTGGAGAAGTTCGAGTAGCCGCCGCCCCCGTAGAAGCTCTCGCCACGCGTGCTCGCCTGCCGCAGCTCCGATTGAAGCTTCTGCGTCGATTCGGTGTGGAAGAGTTTGCTGTAGTTACCGCCTCCTGCTGCCGCGATCACGTGCAGCTCGGCCATAGGCCTTTCCTTGGCTCCCTTGTAATTCAGCGGGTTGATGAAGCGTGGAGTCACGTCCACACCGTATTGGATGATCTTCACGGTGGCCGCCGCCTTCGACGCCAAGATCGACCTGGGGGCCGACTTGCTGCTTGTCCCCATCAGGTGGCTCGAATTCTTGCTAGGAGACATCTTCATCTGGATCCTACCGTCCCTCGACATCTTCACCGCAACACCGCCTGACACACAAACAATAGAATAATAACAATATCACCATGGACACGACCATGATCGCGATTCGTTCTCTCGCCATACAATTTACAAATATTAATTAAAATCAAGCTTACATTTTTCCTATTAGCTGGTATCACGTATCTAACAATAGTTGTTACATCGACAAAATCGAATAAAAATTGCTGCAAAAAGCACTATTTCAAATCCGTACCTCGACATTCGACATCTTCACCGCTTGTCACACAAACAATATCACCATGGTGATGGTCATCGTACAATGGCATGCACGCGAGTGTCGTAATTCATAATAGAGAATTACTATGTAGATAACATTAACAATGCAACATTGTTCGCGATTCGAAGGAAAAACAGATAAATACAGTTCAGACAAATCGAATTGCTAAAACAGAAACCCACCTAAGATTCTCTTTATTCAACATTAAAATATATATTATATACATAAACCAGAAGAGGAAGGAAAACGAAAAATGAATAGAAGAAATGCACGCACTCTTTCACAGCACACACACACACATGGTTTTCTCTCTTTTGCACAAGTGATATTTTGATTAGACCTAAATGATTATCATAATTATTATTATTATTGCACATATTTTATAAAATTATATGTATATGTTTTATCCTTTTATTTGGGCTGGGGGGGGGGTGGTTATTCGGTGGTGTTTTAGAGAGGAATGTACCAAGAGGATTTTCTGCCAGAAGTAAAACTAATTCAAAATTCGCGATAACCTTGGGTGCAAAGTGGTGTGAATGGAGAAAGAAACAACTCTTTTTTTTTTGCTTTTTTTTTGTTGGTTTGGAACACCGGTGGCACATAACATTTTTGCACGTAATACCTACGACGACATCAAGAGAGAAAAAAACAACGATGAATGCGATGCTGTTTGTTTCCCTCTTCATCTATGCAAGAAGAAGCCACGCGATGAAGATGACGGCGAGCCAAAGGAAAATCTTCGAAAGAAATTGCTCTTCTAGGTGCTGGGGAGTTCCCCTCGCTGCAGCGCTCGGTCTGGTGTCGCCCAAATTGAAGCTCGAAGTTAAGAATCCGAAGGGGAACGCTCCAATCCCAAACGACAGGTGGAAACTGTTGTCGCCCAATCCGAAACCTGCATTATATACATGTTTAAGTATCAGAGAGATCAAGTGCAGATCATTTGATTACCATTAAAGTGTGAGCCATCAGGTTCTGTTCTCTGAGCGGATGGTCTAGGTGGAAACTTCTCCCTGGGATCCTGCTGGTTGCTGCTGCCTCTGCCATAGAGTGGAACAACTTTCTCCCTGTTTATCGCAGCCTTGCACACAGGGCACACCTGTCGTGCTGGTCTCGTTTCCAGCCATTGGTGCAAACACGGCCAGCTGAAACACACACAATCTGATTCAATCAGTAAACGTTACCATATAAAACTAGAATCATCTCATACCAGAAGAGATGTCCGCACATGCTGACCACAGCATTCTTGGCTGTGTCCAAGCAGATGTTGCACTCAAAGTTGCGATCATCTCTTGGCTCCTCGCCTGCACCTTCCGTCTGGCCGGTGCCGCTCGTGCTTGGCTCCGCGGTAGCCGACATCTCTACACCAAATAGTTTCTTCCCTTTTTGTTTGCGGGGCGAAAAAAAAAACAAGAAATTCCTAATCGAATTTACTACACTGATGCTCAATGTATGCCCATTATGTCAACACATCCATCAAAAGAAAAACAAGTGAAATATAGATTAACAATTGAACTAATCTGACGTGATTACAACGTCCTTCCTTACAATAGCACTTTACTCTATGCAATAACGACACATGCACCCTTCAAGAGCACGTAACTTTCAGCTGTAAATGCGTATCGCAAATTTGTTGCTCTTCCCACCCCCCCTTTTCGGTGAACGCGAAACGAAAAAAAAATTGCTTATAATCAGGTGACGGTTGACTTAATATGACTTCAATTATTATTGTCTCCCTTGTCATGTCATCCTGGTCGCAACGTTGCCGATATATTTCACTGGAAACACCAACATGACGCAATAAAATTAATTTATGAAAAACCTTAATTTATCATAAATTAAAGAAGGAACGTTTTTTTAAACATTGCATAGAACAAAGCAAAAGCGATTGCAACGATATACACCGACCCACATTACATATAATTCATTATTTTTGCCAAAATTTATTTCAAACATATTACCAACTGCTCGTAACATATGTTATTTCCAAAATATTATTGTTTACTTCTTTTCTATTGGATGACGTCTTTGGACTCCATTTTGTTACCCTAAAATGCACGCTGTGTTATGCAATGGAATTTAAAATAATCGTAATCATTTTTAAGGAATTTGAAATTCTTGCAATCCACGTTATTTAGGTGATAACGCTATCGCGCATTATTTGTATGCAAATTAATGTAAACTAAAAAAATCCAAATTTTCCAATACTCGACGCAATTGTTAACATCTATTATTTTTCATTGTTCTTCTTCGTTATGTATGATCGCAAATACACTTACTCAATGAAGAGCAGCAGCGGCGAGCTCGAAACGATGTGCACTATGAGTCTGGCCCGTGGTCGATTTTGCAAGAAAAACCTTTCACCCGACCGGCAATCAAGCGGTGGCCGCAATCCGCCACTTTCGACGAATTCCTGCTAGCAAACTTGTTGACGCCGTTTCCTGGCAACAGGAGCTGTTTATGTTTCTTGTTGCCAAGACGACTGAAACTTTCAAGAGAAATGAAAAGAGCCGCATCTTCGATCATCATTTATTGTTTTAATTGTGTTTTCTTCTTATGGGGGTTTGGTCGACTATTCAATAAATAAAAGTAAATGTACATTTCGCGTCTGCAATCAATGTAATACACTAAGAAAACTACGCTTACATATACAATATACAGTGTAATTAAACATAAAACAAACAAAAAAAAACGTGTCTCCAACTTTTCATCTACATTTCATCACAGGTTAGCTTTAGAATAAGCATTGCTTGTTTTTGTTTTCTTTAACTTTATCTTGATTAATTAGAAAAAAAAATAAACACAGAAAATGGATATAGTTTAAACTAGTTAACTGGGAGGAAAACTGTAGTGCAATATATATAGAAGTAGAATAGTTATTATACAAAAGTATATAAAATAGTATTTATGCGTGGATGTATGTATATATTTATATGTGTGTGTGTGTGTGGAAGAGAAGAGATGTGCTCTATACTTTACGATTAATATTTATATGTTATTGTATATAATATATTGTTGCCGATTCCATTAGAAGAAAATGATGATAATAGATATTAAGATTGTGGTAGCTGCTACAACTCCAGTTTGGCGTTGGCCTTCAGATGGAAGCCTTTCTTCTCGAGGAGCTCATTGCACTCCTTCCTGTTCAGCCTTCCGAGGATGTGTCTCTCCACCTCAGCATCCTTCTCATCCAAGAGGACGAGCTCTGGCGGCGCCCCCTGTATCTTCTTAAACTCGACGCCATCGTATTTGGGCACGTCCTCGTAGATGAACTTCTTCACCTCCGGCAGCCGGTTCAGCGAGCAACCGGGGCAGCTCTGAAAAATAACGAATCTAGTTAGTCTACGTTGTTCTTATGTTTTTGCGCGGCGTACCTCGATTCGGGCTCTAGCGAATGTCGGCTCCTCGGCTGAGCAAAGGGCGAACCCCAACGCCAGAACCAAAGAAAAACTGAACAGCATCATCGTAACACCAGAAATCGTCACCGAGTCAAAGAAACATCATCATCATCATCGCAATCGCCACCGTAATGTCAAGGGCGGGATGGAAAAGTTGCCTATACTGGGATACGATAGGTGGGCAACCAAGGGCACACAAAAAATTAACGAATTTATTTATTTATTTCTTTTTTCATTACTATTATCATTATTGTTGTAATTAACAGATTGCATAGGAATATAGGAATTGGCTGCGTCTAGATTCTAGTTGTCTACTGATACTATTTGCCCCTGCATTTACCGCCGATGCACTTGAACGGATTCCTGCAGGTGAAGAACTTTCCGGCGATGTCGCCGCACTTGCCGTGTTTACCTGCAAATTGATCAGAGATTAGATTGTTAAATGTCGATTGCGACTCCCTCGGTCTTAGCTACTCATAGCTGGGCGGCTGCTCACCAACTAAGGTCGCGCACAATTGGCAACAATTGCAGAAACCCCCGGTGATGATCACCTCGTTGGGGCCGTTGCAATCTCCCACGGGGGCGCAAGATGTGGCCGCACAGGTCCACTCCTGGCATTCCTCCATCTGCCCGGAAGCGCAAGCGATGGTCACGATCAGCAGCAGCATCATTCTGAATAGAAACATTTCCTGCAAAAACATACGCATTAAAGTTATCGTAACTTAAAACTGATTAAATATAATGCAATAGTATCATTGTTTTAATTATAATAATAGTTATTCATTGTCGCAGGATAATCAAATTTGAATTTCAACTGACAGTTAAAATATTCAAATAGACGTCAAAATTTTATAATTTGAATAATTTGCCGAAGATTCGAATTAGAGTATTATTATCGTCCGATGTATCGATTGTATGAAATTAAATTAATGATTGCTATGTCGTGCGGCGGCGAGGCCCGCTGCTAGATGAGACGATAAGCGAAGTAAAAATAGATGGGAGACGCGTTTCGATTAGGTAAAGAATCCAATTTGATAGTTTCATGTAGCTCAGGAAGGAGGAAAAGGAAAACATAAATTACGCTCTCAGGCGATCATCGCAAGTTGTAGGTAAGTAAGTAAGTAAGTAGTATTTTATCGATGAGATAAAAGTCTAATCGAACACAGGACATGTACGATACTCGTGGATCTCTCATACACCCTCCTCCCCAGATATTGTATCCTCCTCGTCGCACCGCATCGCCGACGCAGCAGCAGCGATCTTCATTTGTTATCCGCCGCCAACTGAGAGCCGAACTAAGCGAAGATGGTCATCAAGCATCACGTCGCCGGGTACGAGCAGTTCGTGGAGTACATGAAGAAGTTTACCAAGAAGGATCTGGTCTACGTCTACTATTGCGGCTCCAAACTGCCGACGGGCGAGAGCTGGTGCATCGATTGCGTCCGAGGTGAGGCCACACTCTCTCTATCTTCTTATTTATTTTAGGTTATACGCAGTTCAGACGCCCCCACAATATTTTCATAAAAATTTGTAATTCATTGCAATTTGGAAAGAGCGATTTTCACGAAATTCAATCAAAAAGCTTAAATTATCTAATCCAAAGTTATCAGCTATCAGCAGGAATCAAGATAACAAAATCATTGAGCGGATATATATCGTATATTCAAATTGATCGTTGTTCGATTCGAACATCGAACTTGTTACTTAGCCGTAACTGCAAGTTAACTTAATTAAGACAATTTATCTTAATTAATTATCAATCAATCAGCAGATAACAGACATAATGGGTTGCCTACGTCATTTCAAATTGGAATAATAATAATTGTAGCAATTTGATGATTTGATGAGCGCATCGCGTGGAGGTCATAAGTACAGAGAGAATCCCCCTTTCGTTTAAGTAACAACTGCACTTTCCCCATTCCGAACTTCCTGATTAAATAGATCTAACCGAATTAGTAGTTTAACTGCAATTGCGCGCATCGTCAATTTTGAACGATAAAATTGCTCGCTTTGACGTCTACGTCTCTAGTTCCATCTTCGAATTTGAATTTTCAATATACACGTATATATTAGTAACACGGGTTCTATTTGTTTTATAACAATTGATAATATCAAAAATTGTCTATTGTTTCTTATTCAAATATGCGTTTTCGATTGTTCGAGGAGACAATTGAAGTCCTATTCGTTAATGAAAGCAATTGTAATTTATCTAAGCCGGCTTATCTGAGTTGCTAGGCGTTCGTTGCTCTTAACGATTGTTCTATATTGATCGATAATATTTGGTCGTTATGATGTAACTAAGGTAACTTACTTTGTTTGTCGTTGTCGGTGTTGTTATTTTGTTTTGTTATTGTTTTGGTTGCGCTGCTGGGGAGTGCTGTCGTGCTTCTGATGCAGATCGGATGAGGCGAACGAGTTTTTCTTTGTCGGAGGAGTGCGCATTCGGTTAGCAGCGACGGTACGTTTGCCAATCGACATATGAATTAGTCAATCATCATTAGATGATGTCGGAGAGGCGCGGTTCGAGAAAGAGGGTGAATGCAAATAGGCGGAAAATTGCATTCAATCTCATCCACTCTATGAGCGGATGGATGGATGGATGGTGCGCTCCGAGAAAAATCGCGAATGGAATGTTCCAATTATCCAATCAGCATGTCACATGTGATCCGACATTACCCTACTTGCTGCTGATTCACTCACCTTTTGTTTAAGTTTCTAATCGGTCTTCGGGTTACTGTTGTTTTGTCTTTAGCGAGTCGAGAATTTGGCGTATTTATATGCGAATCAGCAGGAAATGGGATTTAGATATCAAGTTAACATGTTTACATATTAATTTTTATTGCCCTTTGTTTCAGCGTGGCCGGTCATCGAGCCGAAACTGTCGTTGGCCGACGAAAGCGCCCACTTCGTTTACGTGGAATGCGGCGATAGGGCCTTGTGAGTGGAGACGTTTCTGCAAATTGTAAACAATTTTTGGTTGTTAAAAATTGATTTTTTCTTTGCAGCTGGAAGGATATGAAGTGTCCGTTCAGGAAGGATCCTTCCACAAAGTTGATGGTTCTGCCGACGTTGGTCAAATGGAAGCAGCCGGAGAAGCTCGAAGGCGATCAGTGCGAGAAGCCCGATCTCGTCGAGATGCTCTTCTCCGACGATTAATCGAGCAAAATCAATCGATTAATTGTTACTTAACAATAAGCTAATATAAAATAATAATAATAATAATACAAATAACGTTAACATTAAATAAACTGTTATTTATACAAAAAAAAAAAATGTGTATTCTCTTCGTTCCTCCCTTCCTGCAACTTCCTTCTCACTTAAAAACAATTGTCTTCTAGTTCTGTCAATCCTGCAAAATGAGGAACTTCGATCGATATTGTTTCGTAATTAGTGTCAATTCATTTCAAAGTGTATGCAATTTTAATTACATGCACGCGATTCGTTGGTTTCTTACATAATTTAAAAATTTAAATCACAAACTATTCAAAACCAACGTGAATATTCAAATTTGAAACAAAATATACGTGTCTTATTTATATAATTGCTTCTGGCAACGTTTCCAGAAGCTCGAAACAAAAGAAACTCGAGTGCTTTAGATATGGCGGAACGTGACTAAGTAACTATAGTGATATGGTTGTTGCTTAGTTGCATTACAAAATTGTTGTATTTCATTTTAAATTTATGAAGATTTTAATTGTTATAAGAATATATATATGTATTTAATCAACAACAAAAAATATCGTAAAAACAAACAAAACAAAGAATTAACGCAGATGGTAACTTAACGATTAAGGCGATGAATCGTTTTCTTTTTCCGGCAAATTGGATAGGTCGAGCGTAGCGAGAGGGGCTGTGACTTGAACGCTGTAGTGGATCTTCTTACTTTTGAATAAGCTGTAGCTGTTATCGAAGGTGACCGTATCTGAAACAAATGGTGGCGATCGAGTAAACAAACGAAAGTTTGATCAATGATGGATTATTTACAGGTGGCCGGGGATTTGCAGGAAAGCACTCCTGCGACGTCCATCTGATGCGAGGCGACTCTTCGCAGCTGCACCGCCTCGTGGACGACACCCTCTTCGTCCCTGCAACTAACGCCGAATCGGATGTCGTGACCGTCGGTTTTGAACTCCCACTTCAAGAAGCAACCTTCATCGGCAACGATGAAATCCAAAGTTATCTTTCCACCCTTCTTGATCGTCACCTGCACGAAATCCTTATCGTCCGGAAGCTTCTCCAGGTTCTTCTTGTAATAGGATTCGGGCACTTTACCGCCCAACTTCACCTGATCAACAATTAAACGGTTAGTGCAATGGTCAACATTTTAAACACTTTGCAACATTTAACGCATTTCAACATTGCCGCTTATGTTTACCTTTGATGGACATTTCGGATTTCCATCCGGATCGATCATGCTGCCGCCCCAATGCTGCGGCAGCTGTTCCGGGTCGATGTTCTGCAGAAGAGCTTTCTGCCACTTCTTCGGATCGTTCTTGAAGATGTTTATCTTACTTATGGTGTACTCGTCGATGAACCTTTTTATCACGCTGTAAGCAATAGAAAACACTCTCGGCGCTGAAGAGTGAGAGGCGCGTTTATAATCATCGTTTTAGATGAAATTTAGTTTTGTTGCATTTACCGTTGATGATGTAGCAGACTTTGAGGATCTCCGGGTAATTTGCTGCGTACATCTGCAGCAAGGAAATCACGACTTCCGTAGCTGCAAGAAAATAAAAATCATCATCAATCAAAAACGAAATTTTCACTTCCTTCCATCGATAGAAATCTCCGCTAATTACATATGAAATTGCCGTTTTCTTAAATTACAGCATTTAATTAATTGCTCGTTGGAAAATTTAATTTGAAATTTATTTAATTTAAAATAATAATCATTAGAAATTGTTACCCGGTCTCCAAGTGTAAGGGCGCAAATTAAAGTTTTCCAAGTCGAAGATCAAAACGCATTCCGTTCCATTCTTCTCCGCCGCCAAATCCAAGAGCTTTTCCAGCAACTGTATCGTGTATCTGATCAAATCCTGTCTACTGACCGAATGCAAAAGTCCAACAATATCGACGCCTTGGATTGGAACAATGTAAACTGGAAATAAGACAATGAGAAAATTAAATAAAAATCGCACATTTATTTTTGTGGATTGGATTACTCGGGAAATCGTCTTTGTCGAAGCCGCAAATTCCCGAAGCCACGTATTTGGTGATCACCTCCGGAGGAACCCAAGTCTTCAGTCCATCGTCCACTTCCCACTGCTGCCTCCAATTCATCGACTATATCAAAACAAAACAAAAAAAAAAGGAAAAACAAACAGTTACAGTTACGACAATCTATGGCAGTTTTCGCACATTTTCTCTTTAGCGCTTGATGCATCTCAATCGGAACGCGAATAACTAATGAAGTTACGTTATTTTCGTTACATTGACTTGCTTAGCATTAGCACATTTTGCGTAAATTCATATGTAAAAGTATATCCAATATTTTTGCGAATATCTCGTAAAGTAAACAATATTAAATTCTGAATCTAATGAGCGTATTTATACTATTGAGTCTTTATTGGTACTTTAGAAAAAGTTGACACAATTGAATATTAATTGTCTTTAAATAACTTTAGAACCAGTTCAGCTGTAGCATATTTTAAAGGTGAATAAATGAGGAATGTAATAAATGTAGTTTGAAGATAGTTAATGTTAAAATAAGCTTACTTCTCTGAACATTTTCTCTGCGGCCTCCACGTTCCAACTCCTCGCTGCAATTTAAAAACAAATAAATTTAATGAATATAACAAATACAGTTGACAAATTGTATTTTTTGTTACCTCTCAGCCATCTCAGCAGGAATGCATCGTTGTGTTTTGGTTTGAGCAAGTCCTTGACATTGTGACGAAACTGAGAAAAGAAACGAGTTATTATTATTATTATTAGTTTTAAACGCTCACAAACATAATTACGTAACAATAATAATAATAATAAAGTATATGAAAAATCGATTCAAAACGAAAATGTGGCCGGCAAAATCAAGGTGGCCCATTGACCGACAAAAGCGAGGTCGAAAACAAAAGCGAAATTAGAATGTGTCAATTATTGTTGTTCGCTCGTTATGTCATTACGTCGAGGTTTTCTATTCTTGGGAAATTCACCCGGTAAGTGTATCAATTATAAAAAAAAATAATTTGCGCGTTTTCTTGCTTTTTCTAATTACATTAGGTCACAGGTGTAAATATTAATAATGATGATGTTTCTAAATAATGTTCCGGACACTTGGTTAAATTCCAACGTGCAAGTCGTTGCTATAGCATAATTAATTACTTTGTTTATTTGTTTACGAAATGTCAATGTCGGAGTTTTGAATGTCGCTCTTTCGAGTGATTATTTTGTTACGTTATTAGTTTATTGATTATTTGTTGCTGAAGATGACGGAGCCGACGACTGCGACGAAGCCTCTAGTAGGACCCAGGGAAGTCATCGTTTTGGAGGTGTCGGATAGGGAGGATTCTTCGGTCGGAGGGTTTGGTTAAAAAGCGACGCCATCCCTGATTGGTCGATGAATTTGAAGCTTTTGTTTTCAGTTCGTCGGAGGACGAGGAGAAGATCCCGATTTCCAAGGATAAACCGCCGGAATACTGGCACATCCAGAAGTTGGTCAAGTATTTGAAATCGGGAAATCAGACGGCGACGGTGGTGTCGCTCTGCTGCCTGAAGGATCACGATTTAACCAATCAGATCAATCAGTGCGCGATACAGGTAAGTTAAAATTAATGAAAATTTAGATTTTCGATTCAATGCTTCGTTTGTAGGATATCGGCGGTTTGGAGATATTGATCAATTTGCTCGAAACGGACGATTTGAAATGTAAACTCGGAACGTTGAGCGTGCTCACAGAGTTGTCGCAAAATATGGAGATTAGAAGGTGCATCACCGATTTGGGTGGCATTCCTCTGCTGCTGAAGAATCTGACGATTCCGGCGCGCGATTTGCAGATTCACGTGGGCGAGACTCTATATAATGTGGCGCAAATAAGGAAGGCGAGGAAGCACGTGCGCAAGTACAACGGTATCGAGAAGCTGGTGGATCTGCTGGATATCAGCGAGCATCTGCTGCTGACACCCTTGGAGGAGCTCAACCCTGACAGTCGTTTATGCGTGGGAGTCGTGCAGGCTGCAGCTAGAGCCTTGTGGAGCGTGTCCAGGAGCGCGAAGAATATTCAAGTCATGATGAAGAGCGGCATCATACCATTAATAGCCAGATTGTTACAGTGCGTATAACTCATTATTATTTAACGTTTTCGCAATAAATTGATTTGCAGTTGCGTCCACATGGGGGTGATTATACCGAGCGTCGGGGTAATAGCGCAATGCTCCAACGATTCGAGCTATCAACTGGCAATACAAACCGAAGGGATGATTAAAGACATAGTCAAACATCTCTCGAATCCGGTAATGTTAATTTAATACCTGAATACTGGATTTATGTGAATCGTTTATTGCAGGATGAGCCTCAGCTCAGGAGGTATTGCGCCGAGATTATATTTAAGTGTTCCGAGGACGCGATGACCAGGGACATGGTGAGACAGGCGGGTGGTTTGGATCCTCTGGTTACAATGGCCAAAGACGTCACTTCCAGGTAGGTTTAGTTTAATCGTATTAATTGATTAATTTCGATTAATTGCTTTTAAGGGAAGATAAGAATCTGCTTGCTGCTGTGACCGGTGCTATTTGGAAGACCGCCATTAGCAAGGAGAACGTGGAGCGTTACGAGCAGATGGCTACGGTGCAGGTGCTCGTGAAGCTTCTCGAGAACGTGGATGAGAAGGAGGAGGTTCTTTCGAATGCGGTGGGAGCGCTCTCCGAGTTTGTACGGTACGAGCATAACCGGGAAACGCTGAGGAGGTGCAACGGTATCCCATTGGTGGTGAATTTGCTCAATTACACGTTTCCGCCGCTTTTGGAGAACGTGCCGATGGTGTTGAGAGAGTGCGCCAAGGAACCAGCATCTATGCGCATTATCGAGCAGTTGGATGGGGTCCGGCTGATTTGGTCTTTGCTCAAGAACAGCTCGCATAAGGTACAATAAATTAAATTGAATATGAGTATAACAATTATTATTGGTTTTTAGGTTCAAGCGCACGCGGCTTGGTCTCTGGTGCCTTGCATTAAATACGCTATGGATTCTGGTGAGATGGTGCGCAGCTTCGTCGGAGGTTTAGAGTTGATCGTCAATTTGCTAAAGTCCAAGGATAACGATGTGCTGGCTTGCGTTTGCGCGGCCATCGCCGAGGTGGCCAAAGACACGGAGAATCTCGGTGTAATCACCGATCACGGCGTCGTCCCCATGCTGGTCCACCTGGTAACCACGCAGGACACAAAGCTTCGAGAGCATTTGGCCTCTGCTATAGCTTATTGCTGCGCCTGGGGTTCGAACTGCAAGATGTTTGGAAGGTACTTCTGAATTATTTATTGATTAATTTATCATTAATTAATTTGTGTATCAGGTTGGGGGCGATAACGCATTTGGTCGGTTACATGGCTTCCAATGATGTTAATACGCACAGGAATACGGCTGTGGCTCTATTTCATCTCTCCAAGAACTCTTTCAACTGCATAACAATGCACGAATGCGGCGTGGTACCGTTCTTGCTGCGATCCGTTGCATCGGAGGATAAAGAGCTGCAGCAGGCGTGCGCGGGATGCTTGGCTAACATCAGAAGACTCGCCCTGGAAGCGGAGACTTATCATCTGATTACGCGCGGAAATCCTCCAGAAGAGTCTTCGTCCTCATCCAACGAAGACAACAACGATTAAGTGAAAGGTGAAGTGCACTGCAGAAGCTTTTCCATTATAGGAAAGAGAGGAGAGAGGTTGGCTAATTACACGCCACTTATCCACAAAACACCGTCATTTCGTTTCATTAGAACATTGTTTACGAGCGCTGTCCTATTAGATTCGATTTGCATTCCAATTAGACGAAACCACTGAATCGGTAACGCTGCAATTCCATGTTTTACAATGTAAAGAGAGAATTTACAGTTAACAACATATATTTCGAAGATCTCTGCAAGATCGTGATATTAACAGTAATCATGGAAACAACACTTTCGCAAATCCAAATAGTCAAAAGAAACAAAACAATAGCTAAAATAAGTGGAAGGCAAATTGATTTTGCGATTGCAATGAAACTCGAGCGGATTTCTCTTCTTCTCCGCTTCGATTCGACGTACGAATATAATCTTGCTGCAAATTGGAAATCTCTTTCGCATGAGATCTCTTCAATATAACGGTGTCATAATTATAAAAGCGATTGCATTCTATCTGTTTATTGTTGCAGAATGCAATCCCCCCTAATTCGATCGACCGTTTCCTTCCGGTCATTTGAGATTTGCGGTTGAAATTCTAAAATTAAGATTATCAATGCGGATTCTTTCATATGCATTTAATAGAATCGATGACATTATTTTTAATGCAAAACACTTCAACTATAAAACGTCTTATCTGAAAGTCTACTATAGATAAAACAAAAAGTATTCCCTGATTACGTTTCAATTTCTCACTTGATTAACGGATTAATTAACTCTCGTTGTTTTTGTTTTCTATTTGTGTTGTTTAACTTCATTGTTTCCTCGAATTATTATTATTTGATTACAGGACAGGACGATTACAGAGCAATTTCGAAGGTAGTATTATTATATTTGAAAAAAAAAATATCGCTAATTAATATACAAATGATTTAGCGCTCGCATGTTTTTCTCCATGGAAACGATTATTTATTTTGTTTTGCAATGGCAATTTGCATTCTCCTATTAATATTTCTTTCAGATTTCTTCTTTCCTTCGTTTCGTTGTAGCAATAATCATTGAACAAGACAAACATCGGCAAAGTGCACATACTTGCACACTGCTGCTATTCAAATATATACCTTTATTGGTCATGTTATTTATTCACATAACATGACCGGTTTCGCTATGTAGATGTTCGTTAATTTTTGTTTTTTCTCTAGCTACTAGATTTTCTATTTTTGTCAGTGTTTTGTTTCTCTTTTGTTTTTTTTTAACAGAGAAAAACCAGTTCTTTGTTTTCTGGCGACAGTCTTTCCGTTTTCGAAATTACTTATTTTCGCTTTCTTATTAGGAGGTGTTTGCTTCTTTTTCATAGCAACGAAGAATAATAGGATGAAATAAAAAAATAAAATCATCATTGTGCAAAAGGGGTAAAGGTTATCTTTTGCAACGATGACTCTGCGTGAAGAGCGCAGTGCAATTATAGCGCGTCGTTAAAATCGTAATAGTCTATTGTAAACTGGAGATGGAAAAGCGTTGGTATTCAATACAAAAAATTTGGACCTGGTCATTATGGGGACCGGTGATTAAAATTTATATAAAATTGCATTTCAGTGTCAAACAATAATTGCGTAAACTTGCAGAAAACATTAAATCGAGTAGAGTTGGTAAATAATGGGAACAATTGTAAACATACGAAATGCGGCAAATTATGAAACTGGCGAAGGTAATAGTTTTTTATAAAAATTAAATCACTTTCTACTTTTTATTGCGCGAGGTGTTTAAAATTAATTAGCTGCAACGGTAATCGTTATGATATATTTGCGATTAGAAAGTTTGTTTTTATGCGCACATTTCTACTTTGATTTGAATTGTTTTCGCTGTTGGTCGATTTTTATTAAATTTAATTTATTTTTTGGCTTACCTTCATCAGCGCGAATTTTTGGTCATCCTCCAAAGGGATTTTGGATTTGGCAGTTGCCATACTTTTATTGGTATTTTGTAATATTTGGATGGGAGATGCGATTCGATTGACGATTGTTTAACTACTGAACTGATGAGACACGCGACGCGACGCGACGAAACACCTGACCTGACCCGACCGACCGACCGAACGTCTGAATCTGACTAACTAGTATTTAGACTGCGCGTTTCACTCTCTCTCTCTCTTTCTGTTTGCGTACAGGTTCAGGTGGATCCTCCTCCTTCTCCTGCCGTCACTGCTCCTCCTACCATCATCTATCGTTCTTAGGTCAATCTACCTGCACAAATAACGCGCGCTGATTTATTCCATTTTTTTTAATTGCTTTTTAATGTTATAGCAACAATATTAATTAATATTAATTTTTGAAATTTCAAAAGATAAATCTTTGGATTGGTGTTTTATGGAAAATTTATGAATTGAGATTTTATATAAAAAATAGCTTTATTATTATTGTTACAGTTCTTCAATAATTTGCATGTACTTAGATATTAATCTGCTGTTCTAAGTAGGAAGAAGTATGATGTATATAAATATATGTATGTATATAAAAAAAAAAAAAATGAACAAATAATTCGTATTTGTTTGTAAATAATTGGGGAAGGGGAATGAATTGCACTAGTTTCGTGTTTGTATGTTGTGGTTTCTCTCTTGGTGCAACTTCCAAAGAACATTGATTGATTTCGATAGATAGCCACGGAGAGGAGATCGTAAATACAAGAGATTTAGCACATTTATGAAAAGGGAGGTGAGTGTCGTACAGGTAGAGGAGTTGTTGGGTCCTTCTTTTTGATCTATAAAATATTAATTATAATAATAATAATAATATACAAGTGGCGAAGAGATTCGAGTATGAGTAATTACATAGTCTTAGTCAATATACGTTAGCTGACACTTAATTTCCTAATTCTTAATCATCAATTTGTTTAAGTATATATAGATATATATATATATATATATATAGCCATTGTGTAATAAAGTCCAATGACCAAGAGAAAAAAAAAACTTAACTAAAGTTCCTGTTTGTAAATGTTAAAGCACTTAGTTAATAATATGTTAAAATAAATATAGGGCGTCAACTAGAAAGGTAATGTGTATAAAAGAGATAGAGAGAGAGAGAGAGAGAAAAGAGTTACGTTTCCCTTTGCTTTGTTCGTTCGTGTTGTCCTAACAATATTTGGCTTACGCAATCAAGTCTTTGGCACTTATAAAATTACCCTACACCTAAATCAACAATGGCTTTGAATCACACGCCTATTCTCGTCTTAGGCGTTTCGCGCTCTGCACGCGCACAAAGGGAAAATAGAGGAGATGTGGGGGGCGGCACCGGCTCCGCCCCAACCTATCTGGCGGGAGAGTATTGAGTAAGCGTGTCATCACAGATCGAGCCACGGCGTTTCGCCGTGACGAAGGCATTCATCGGTATTTCTTCTTATTCTTCTGCTCCTGCTCATTCATCATCGTTATCCCAGAGTCTCGCGTGGAAACGGCTCAGGCGTCGAGAATGGAGGAGGCGGCAAGTTCCACGTTCCAGTTGACCCTCTGCAATACTCGTTCGCATTGCTCCCTCTCCGCCAATCCCAGTCTGCACAATGAAATGTTCACAATTTGTGCACGGTTAGTTGAATGAGCATTGGTCTGTGATTGCGCACTCACCTGACCAGCTTGTCGATCTTGATGTGTCGTATGGAGGCGTTCAGGTCCCAGCCCTTCGATTGAAGTACCGTGACGCATTCGTCGACAGTTACATCGGGAACTGCGTCCTGCAGCTGGCTCACCTTGTTCTCCCTGTACTCTTGCGTCATCAATCTTTCCGCGTCGAAGCTCAACTGCAATTGTAATCAAATTATTAAAATCACTCTGATAAACAACATGTGAAAGTAGTAAAGACTGACTTGGGATTGTTGAAGTCTTCGCTGCATCTGCTGCATGCTTATGGGCGTCGAGGGTGCCGGTCTGTGCGGCTTCAATAAATCTTCCGGTACCATGCTGTACTCGTTCTCCGGAATCTCCGTGTAAACCTGATCGTCGTACGTGCTCACCGCTTTGTAAATGTCGTTGCGTCTGTTGTAGGCGTTCGAGCTTTCGTAGACGGTCGAGTAGAGAGGACTGTTGTTGTAGATGGCGTAGTGATTGTTCGATTTGAAGCTACCGAACTCGTTGGAGTAGAGGTCGGAGACGCTTCCGTTCGGCACCTTCGGACTCAACGGCAGCAGATTGCTCTGTTTGGGCAGCACCTTCGGCGGTGGCGGTTCGATGGCAGGAATTTCGGGCGATCGCAAGTACAGGCATCTCTCCAAATCGGCAACGAACTTGCCGCTATCAACAGGTTCAATGTGCAAGTTGTTCTTCTGCGGCATCGCTACAGGTAGTTGCACCTGATGCTGCTCCAACTTGATGGCATTCATTAAGCTCCTGCTGGACACCGCTTGCTCCGGTTGCTGCATGTGATGACTATTCGCGTAGAAGCTCTTCTCCGGAGACGTCATCTGACTGCCGCTTCGACACTCGTTCAAATAGTTCTGCGAACCCAAATCAGAGTCGACGCCGATCTGCTGCTGCTGCTGCTCCAAACTCGCGAATACCGACGAAGTATCGAACGGATCCATCATATTCAAACCAGCGGTATTGCAGTAAGCTGGTGGTAAACTATACGGCGGCGGCGACGCACCATCATCTAAGCAAAACGACAATCGTTAATGAACAATTCGCTCAAATTGTATATAGCAATTAAGTTTGTTACCGTTCTCCGGAACATCAATTGGTTCATCGATGAGCGACACCCTGGACATGCCCGTCTCCAAAGCGGTGCATCTCATCGGGGTGCTGCTGCTGATGTTGCTCTCTGGCGAGATGTCGATGAGGACGCCTTCCGCGTTCGGCGCCGGCGGTCTCTCCGGTTTCCGTCGGACGCTTCCATCCGAACCCCGTTCGTTGTTCAACTTTCTGTAGTTGAACTGCTTCTCGGATGGCCGTCGTAACGAACCTGTGGCTAATACGATTCCAATAAATCCCTTTCGATTCGACAGAATTAAGAAAACTCACAATGCTTGTAGACTTTCTGGATGGCCGAGGCGCTTTGCAGGGTCGACGACGACGACGATGATGAAAACGACGTCGGACGTGGGGACGCGTTCTCGTGCGGCATTCCGATGATGTCTGACGGTTCCATCGGATTTCTCAGGTACATTTCGTCGATGTAGGAGGGGCTTCCCCAGGAATCGCCGAACGCAGATCCGTGGCCCGTATGTATGAACGAGTTGTGAAGAGGTTTGCTGATGTCCTCGCCCTGTTTCGGTCTGTTCGGATTCACTATGCATCTGCAAAAAAAAAACAACAATTATACTTAATTAATTATAGTCAGTAACAAATTATATTGAAGTAACAAATTAATGTAATGTAATAAATATAAATTTGGCTATAAAACAGAAAAGCATAGAAATAATATTCGAATCACGTGAATGAAGCGACCTGAATGCTAAATAAACTGATAGAAGAATACCTTGGGAATATTCCGATTTCGAACGTCCTCTGGCTCTGACCTTTCCACCAGTAGAGATCGGCGCTGCCCTCGATGATTGCCACCTCGTCGCCGACATTCACTTGCAGCTTATCCGGATCATCCTGTTTAGTCAACACCTAAAATACAAACGTAATAATTCCAAAGCAATTACATTAGTTAATATTGATTGATATTTGTTTCATATTTATTTTAGGTCTGAGACTATTTCGAAAATTGTTTCAATGTTAATTAGCGATATTAATAATGTTCATATATTTAACTGTTAACACATGGATGCTTTGCTGATGGCAAAATTAACTAAACAATTATGCCATTGAAATTTCGTTTTTACCTTCATGATGGGTGGTTTCGTTTTCCTGAAGAATTCTTTCAGCGTGGCGAAGGTCGGTCTGTCCTGCGGATTCCTCGCCCACGTTTGCAGGAGAATATTGTATATTTCCATCGGACACGAATCCGGATAATGCAACCTCTCGCCCTCCCGGTCGATTTTCCTCAAAATCTCGGAACCTTCATGAATGAATAATAAAAGTTAGTGCGTTTGGTGTTCATCGATGATGCCGATTTTACTCACCTATCAAACCCATCCACGGGTCTTCGCCGAAGGTGAACATCTCCCAGACGGTAACGCCGAACATCCAGACATCCGACGCATGCGAGAATTGTCTTGAGCGTAGAGATTCTGGCGCGCACCACGGGAAAGGCACCTTTTTATGCTCGGTCATCACGTAACAGTCTTCCTGTTGAGGGAGCGCTCTCATTAGCCCGAAATCGCCAATCTTCACCTTATGCATGGTAGCCATAAGCACGTTTCTGCATGCCAGATCTCTGTGGAGGAAGCGTTTGCATTCGAGATAAGCCATCCCGGTTGCAACTTGAGAAGCGTACTCGCACAGCTGATTGACCGGAGTGTGCGTGCACTGCTTCCTGAGGCAATCCAGAAGCGATCCATAAGGAGCCAACTCGGTCACCATCATCATCGGCGCTGTCAACACGATCCCGTACAATCTGCAGAATTGAACGATCATTATTTGTTCCGAAGCGAATGCGGGTTACACTTTACCTTATCAGATTTGGATGGTTCAGGATGTGCATGGACTGCACTTCCTTGATGAAATCGTCGAAGACTCCGGGTTGCGTGAGGGCATCCGCTTTGAGCACCTTTACAGCGACCGGAATACTGCGACCAGCGGGGCTCGTCCATTCGCCGCGTTTCACCACGCCGAAAGACCCGTCCCCCAGTTTAACGCTCAACGTGATATCTCGTTCCTGTATCAGACAAGTCAAACTGAACGGGAGCGATTCCGACTCAGCTTGCGCCTTCTTCGAACCGCTCTTCTGGGCGCTCGGTATAATTTTTGTTAACAAATTCTTCTTCCATTGCTGCCCCTTGCGTTTCTTTACCGCGTCAAGCAATCTCCTTATACCTAAATGAAATATGCGAGTGAGTGAGTTTTTTTTTTCTAATAATAATTTTGTTGATGTTTCTCACCTGGTCTGCTGATTCCGATCTTCTCTAAATCTTCCTGTTTAACATAGTCGAAATGATCCAACCTGGTGATCTGCAGGTCATCCCTGATCGGCGTCACAAACTGTGACAGCTGCACATCCTGCAGCAGATCGAACAGCCACTCCACACCTTCATCGCACATCCTGGCAACTGTAATTTGCAATTACATAAACTGCATTATTTGGCAATTCCAATACTCCCTCCTTGAGACGTGATCGTCTCTCTGTCTCAATGTGTGTGTATAAGTGAGAAGGTGCAATTAATCTAGAGGAAAGTGAAATGATTGTGTCTGTTGGGAAGCCCTAACCTTGACTCGTACGTGTGCGTGCATATCTGTATATGTTTGTTTACGTGCGCGTGTGTGTGTGTGTGTGTGCAATAGAAAGAGTTCATTGTGTTGCATGGCAGGAATAAGGCAGAAACAGATGTTGTTGCTTCAGTGCGACAATCGAGAACCCTCAATGCCGCTTCAATCAAGCAGACGACTACTTCCTGTTTTGCGGCCGTCATTGCAATCAAGTGGGAGAGAGAAAAAGAAAAAAGGACTATCGTAATTGTGCTCTTACCTAATCTTTCGTTGACGAAGTTTCAGAATGGTGCGACGATGATGCCGCCGCTGCTACTGCTGCTGTTAAACGTACTGAAGAGATGCGTCGACATTAGCACTTTCCTCCTTTTATTATTTCTTCTTTTCGCACCATCAAAATAACACGACCTCACCGACACGGGTCGCCGTCTCCTCCTCCTAACTTCTCACAACAACAACAACAAATAACGACGACCTGCTAGTTTGCATCTACTTTCATTTGTCAAACCTAAAGCGACAATGAAACGCAACCATTTATTCAGCGCTGCGATCATTTTTAATATATAGGCTACTACACTAACGTCATACAAAGACCATTATATTTTATAAATAATTCAAATCAACAGCAATTTGCAAAGAAACTTATTTATGTAAATTAATCTTGCGGCTAGCGTACATTCTAGTATCTAATTGCTTAAAAACTTTATATATTAATTTTGACAGTTCTATGATATAAACAGGACAACTGCTTTTCTTCTGGATTTGAAATAACTAATGTTTTTAAGCAAATCCAGAAGATGCAAATCGATCTTGAAACTTCAAAGATTATAATGAGCATAAATTCGTACACCATAATCGTATTACTGTCATCGAAAATTGTTTGTAAACTTTACACAGTTCTATGATCTAAACACGTCAACTGTATTTCTTCTGGATTTGAAATACCTAATGTTTTTAAGCAAATCCAGAAGATGCCAATCGATCTTGAAACTTCAGAGATTACAATAAGCATAAATACTTGCATCGTAATCGAATTACGATAATCGAAAATAGCTTGTAAACTTTACACATTAATTTGACAGTTCTATGATATAAACACGTCAAGTAAATTTCTTCTGGATTTGAAATAACAAATGTTTCTAAGCAAATCCAGAATATGTGAATCCATCTTGAAAATTCAGAGATTACAATAAGCGTAAATTATTGCATCGTAATCGAATTACGATAATCGAAAATAGCTTGTAAACTTTACTCATTAATTTGACAGTTCTATGATATAAACACGTCAAGTAAATTTCTTCTGGATTTGAAATAACTAATATTTTTAAGCAAATCCAAAATATGCGAATCGATCTTGAAACTTCAAAGATTGCAATAAGCATAAATTCTTACATCATAATCGTATTACTGTCTTCGAAAAATGCTTATTAACTTTACATATTTTGACAGTTCTGTGATGAAAACACGTCAACTGGATTCCTTCTGGATTTGAAAGAATTAACGTTTTTCAGATGAACTGAAATTGACAAATTGCACTTGAATCTTTGCAGATTGAAATAGGCATAGATTCTATTATAGAAATGCATCATTATGATTGCAAATTGCGTTGAAACATTATCAAAAAAGAAAAATGTATATTACAAAAAATAGAACAATATCATGATTGCAAGAATAAATTACATGATGGTATTATGGAAAAAGAGAGTTCTTCTTGTTGGAGCATGAGGAATAATTTGCAATTGGAGAAGAGGCACTCAGATTATTCGCTTGGAAGGTGTTGAGGAATGAACTTTCCGACATTATGGATCTCCTCTGCCTTTGCTTCTTGCTGCTGGATATCTCTAAATCGGCACCTGCAGAATAAAAGAAAAGGATGTAAGCAAATGTCTTTGGGTAACACTCTAATGATTAATCTTACCTGGATTGTCATTCTCCGTTGCACCATTTGACAGCAACGTTTGCACATTTGATATCAACGACTCGCAATTATCGTGCACCTCCTTCAGATCGACTATTTGCTTGGTGGCATCTTTGATGAACCTTGTGGTTTTACCTTCATCCAAATCGACTGGACAATCTATAGAATCGGAGTACTGCATAACATCTTTGATCATTGTCATCAGGCTCTGCAAGTTGCGGCCGCTCTCCTTCGACATGTTCATGTAATCCGTGTTTTCGTTCTTGAGGATACCTTCCAGGTCCTTTCCATGACTGGTGATGAAACTGCTGGATTCTTTGATTTCGCTCAGACTCGTTCTGTACTCATTCCTCAGAGACCTCAACTTGTTCAATCGATCGCTGAGAGCTTTCTGCTTCTTCCTCATCAGTAAAACTCTCTTTTTGTTCTCCAGCTCTTCCAGTCTCTCCAAATAACTAAAGTAGTTCGTTTCATCCATGTTCGTGAGCACGATTTGAAATGGAAGCGACTGTTGATCAAACAAGATATAAATATGAGCATGCGCATAGTGATTCATAAACATAAATAATTTCAACCAAACTTGAACCTTTTTCTGCAAATATAAGTAAAACACACGAAACCAACCAATCTCTGCGAATATAGGGAGCAAGTACATTGTGGAGTGAATGCCGAAACAGATAATCGTGCATTTTCTTTTTGGCGCAGACATTATGCGACTCGAGTTATGCAACTCAAATAACTTTTAAAATGATATTATTATTTCTTAAATTGTAGAATACTTTATTCAGAATTAGCACAGCGAATCCGTGAATTCATCCCTTCGAGTAATAATAATAATAATAATCGCTTTGTTTGAAATATGATATTTCAAAATTCTTAACTATAATATAATCATTAATTTACAAATTCTATAAATTAAATACATAAAATACAAGCAAAGGAACAGGTAGTAATCATATATCCGATGCGTATTTTTTACATAAGTCAAATGACACAAGAGAGAGAGAGTACGAGAGTAGCATGTAAAGGATATTTCTGTTGTTGTTGTTTTTGGTCTCCTCTAGGTAGTTGGTGGAGGTTGCGAAGACCAGACAGACTCCGCGTTTCCTTGTAGCGAAGATTCGTGTCTTCTTCATTAGCGTTGCCCCTTAATTTATCTATAGATGTGTGTACAATTTTATTCAGTCTTCATCCGTTTGGTGGGCAGCTCGTTGCTGTGCGAGTTGGAATCCTCGGAGAAGGTGATGTGTGAGAGATCCGTGGGTCCCTGGGAGTCGCTCACCGTCGAGAAACCTAAACCAACTGACGAATTACTATTTAGTCCTCCTGACAAACGGTTTGGTCTCAAGTGTGATGAGACGATAAGTTACATGTGTTCGAGTCCTCTGCCATGCTGAAATTCGAGTTCGACGAGTCCGTCGCCGGCTTACGCATCTGGTGGCCGTTGTTCTCCCTCTTCAGCTTCTTCGGTTCACCGCTGACCACCGGCACCCATTTGTAGATCTTCATGCTCGTATCACCGATGGTCACCCATTTCTTCTCCCTGAGGATACACAAGAACGTAATACGAAATCAAATCAAGTTGGCTCTCAAACCATTTGCTACTCTACCAATGCCTGACCCTCTCCACAGCCTGCATGATCTTCTTGATGTCATCTTTGGCCCTGCTACGTGTTTCCGCGCGGATCGATCGAGACATCCTTCTACTACTACCTGAAGTCTCTCTCCCGCACTCCTTCCTTTCCAAACGAGAAACCCAATTGATTCGATGCGGCAGCACAAAACTCGGGGGCCCCTCAAAAAAAAAACATACACAAACAACGACGACGTCGAAAGGCGATCCCTGACGTTCAACACCACAAACCGCTGCTGTTGCTGTTGATATGTTGGCAACTCTGCAATGGCCGTCGTCTTCAACAAGAAAAAAAAAACCTTCCATCCCAAAGATCAATTAACTATTTAATAAACAATGAAACAAACAAACAAACTTCAATTAAAATTACAATAATTACAATAAAGTATTTGCAACGAAAATCACGATCGGAGAATTAACTTTTCCTCTTCTTTCGCATATATCAAAGGCTGCCACCTAGTAGCTGCCTCTCACATCATTTTTGAATTTAAATTTATTCGTTATGTTATATAATAATAATAATAATACGAGCGCCTTACGCATAATTGTGCAATAAAATCTTAAAAATTACGTACTATTCGTGTTATTATGGTAAAACGAAAATCGAGCGTAATGGGTTGCCTATATATATATAACTTTATCTTTTCGTTGATTTTCTTTTTTAGAATATTATACAAGATATAAAATCAACTGTTACCACTTAAAAGTAGTGCAATTTTTGTGTAAATATGATAATATATGATACTTTTAAGATAATCTTATTGTTGTTGTTACAGTAAACGATCTTATCTCGTGCGCCCTGAGGTCAACCAGCTTCAATTCAACTTTCTCCAGTTATTGTTATTGTTGAGTAATTATTTCTGCTGGAATCATGGTGTATTTCGTCGGAGTGGACGTTGGAACGGGAAGCGTCAGAGCTGCTTTGGTGGATGCAACAGGAACGATCAGAAAGACTTCGGTGAAAGAGATCAAAATATGGAACGACCTCGTCGATCACTACGAGCAATCTTCCGAAGACATCTGGTCGTCTTGCGTACGATGCGTTAAGGTGAGAAAGCTCTTCAACATCAAAAAAAAAATCGTTCAATTAATTTTACATTGAAATAATGTTATTATGTTACAGGATGTTTGCAAAGATGTTGATTCTAATTTGGTCAAAGGCATAGGTTTCGATGCGACCTGCTCTCTAGTCGCCATAGATGTTGATGAGGAACCGCTCTCAATCAGCGTTTCAGGTATACAATTTTAATCGCATGATTGGTGATGCTCGGGTTGCACGAGTTACGAATTCAAATATGAATCATTTTTCGGCAGGCAGAGACGAGCAGAATGTTATGATGTGGCTGGACCATAGGGCTCAGGCGGAGGCCAAGTTTATAAGCGGTTTGCAGCACGACGTTTTGAAGTACACGGGCGGATCTATCTCATTGGAGATGCAAACGCCGAAGCTGCTGTGGCTCAAGAAACATCTCAAGGGGCAATGGGATAAGACCCGGTGGTTCTTCGATCTGCCCGATTTCCTTACATGGAAGGCGACCGGTTGCGATTCCAGGTAAGAGGATGAGTCTGCAACATAAGAAAATAATCGATTGTAATTTTCAGATCTCTGTGCTCCCTGGTCTGTAAATGGACTTACAACGGACAAGATTCGAGATGGGAGCAATCGTATTTCGAGCAGATCGGATTGCAGGATTTGTTCGATTCCTCCTGCTCCTCCTCCTCCTCCTCACGAATTGGTAGCAATGTTCATTCACCTGGTAAACCGATTGGAAACGGTTTGTGCGATCGCGCCGCCGAAGAGTTTAATCTGCTTCCGGGAACTGCGGTCGGAGCGAGCATCATAGACGCTCACGCCGGAGGATTGGCGTTGCTCGGATGTTCCGTTGCCAGTATCGACGAATCCTTCGAATCGCGTATGGCTTTGATCTGCGGCACTTCCACCTGTCACATGGTTGTCAGCGAGGGGCCGGTTTACGCTCCGGGTATTTGGGGCCCGTACTACGGGGCGATGGTGCCGGGTCTCTGGTTGAACGAAGGCGGTCAGAGCGTCACCGGGAAGCTCATAGATCACATCATCGAAACGCATCCAGCGACAGCGAACATCAGAAGGAAACTGCGCAACGGTCAGCACATCCAGCAGTACCTCAACGAGCTTCTGGTAACCATGGCAGCAGATGGTAACCATGAAGACATCTGCTATTTGAGCGAAGACATTCACGTATGGCCCGATTTCCATGGAAACCGCTCACCGATAGCCGATTCCAGCCTGAAAGGCGCCGTAATGCATTGAGACATTGTGCGAAACGATAATAATTACAATAATTACCTTCCTGCAGATTTGCGGATTGACTCTTTCGACAACGGAGCAGAGTCTGGCCCTCCTGTACCTGGCAACTTTGCAAGCGCTTTGCGTGGGTGCATCCATCGCAGAAAACTCGATTAATAATTATTAATATGCATGCTTTCCAGTACGGAACCAGACACATATTGGAGTCTTTGCGGAGCTCGGGTAACGCTTCCATCGAGTCCATCCTCATTTGCGGTGGACTGAGCAGAAACGATCTGTTCAGAAGTACTCAAGCCGATGTCCTCGGTCTGCCCGTCGTCTGTCCCGAAGAGAAGGAATCTGTGCTTCTCGGTGCGGCGATCCTCGGTGCAACCGCCGCTCAGCACTTCCCCACGATCGTCGAGGCCATGAAGATGATGGGTGGTAAAGGAATCGCGGCGTATCCAAATGATGCACTCAAAGCTTATCACGACAAGAAGTACAAAGTGTTTTTGAAAATGCTGGAACATCAGAATTTGTACAGGAGCATTATGAGAGCTTGAAAATAATAAGTGTACTCGCATTTAAAAATAAAGCTATTCTCACCGTCCGTCCGTCGTAGATTCTATGAAATTTTTGCAATAAACTGCCAAAATTTAGCAATACGATAAGAATGGTTTGGTTGCATATCCTTTATATTTTGCGCCATCTATACGCATACAAGAGTTATCTGACAGACGTCATCGTTTTCTAACATAACCTCAGTTTTTTTGTTGTGGTTTTTCGTTTCGTGAACGGTTGGAAAAATATAGAAATAATCTTTGAAAATGGTGAGTTTGAGCTGCAAATAAATTGCGATTATCTATTATTAATATGTATTTGATTATTTCTTTTCTCTAGGCTCGTAACGCTGAGAAGGCCATGTAAGTGTTGCATACTTTGTGGGGCTTTTCGGGATAGTTGTTAACATGTTTGCGATTGTAGGACAACTCTGGCTCGTTGGAGAGCTGCACAGGTGGGCGAGTCAGAGAAGCACAAGAAGAGACGTCCCTATTTGGCTTCAGAGTGCAAGAGTCTGTACGCCTGCGAGAAGTGGAGGATGCAGATCATTAGGGAGATTGCGAAGAAGGTATCGCAGATTCAGAACGCCGGTCTCGGCGAATTCAGGATTCGCGATTTAAATGATGAAATCAACAAATTGCTGCGGGAGAAGCGTCACTGGGAGGCTCAGATTAAGGAGCTGGGCGGTCCGGATTATCAGAGGGTCGGACCGAGGATGCTCGATCACGAGGGCAAAGAGGTGCCTGGGAACAGGGGATACAAGTATTTCGGAGCTGCCAAAGAATTACCAGGTACAGTTTTGTTTTCACCCTTTTGTAATTTAATCATTAGATCTTGTGGAGGGAATAAGTTAAAAATTACACAACTATACAACAAATTTACGTACATACTTGGATATTGTTGGTTTTTTTGCTTTCACTCTTTTTCGTGGTAACATCATTTTCTTTGAAGCTTAAAAATAGACACACACACACACACACACATCCATGGAAAGTCAATATTTGTGGAGCGAGGAGGAGATAGAAAAAGAGAGAAACCGATGAAATACTATTATGTTTTGTGTTAGGCGTTAGGGATTTGTTTGAGCAAGAGCCGCCGCCGCCTCCACGGAAGACGCGTGCTGAAATGATGAAGGACATCGACGCAGACTATTACGGATACATGGACGATGATGATGGTATTCTCTTCCCATTGGAGACGGCATCTGAAAAACAGGGTGAGTGTGAAAAAGAATGAAAAACAAAGAATGATTCAAATCAAATTGGATTTCCTTTTTTCCCTTCTATTAGCGATTCACGCGGCGATCGAAGGATGGAAAGCCAAGAAGGAAGAGCGGTTGGCTTCCGGCGAGATGGAAGCCGAGGAAGAGGAGGAGAATATCTACAAAATCGATGAGGTAATAATTAAGAACAATTCCAATCGTCGAATGTATACGAAATTAACGCATGCAAATAATATGCATTACAGTCCGATGAAGAGGAGGATGGGACGGAGCAGATGATGATCGATGGTTCGGTGCAAAGATTCACCGCACACGTGCCAGTACCGACGCAGCAGGAAGTGGAGCAGGCATTGCTTCGCCGCAGGAAACAGGAGCTTCTGGAGAAGTACGGGATAGATGGGACGAATTGATGTGTGGACTCACCTCTCGTTTTGTTTCCGTTGCGTTATTTTCATTCTTTTCTACTGCCTTGTAATTAATAGTAATTAAAATAAAGTATCTGATTAAGAGCCCTCCATTTTGATTATGCCACGACTCGTCAGAGCGAACTCCATAACCGCCTCCCCGAATTTTCTCTTGTTCGATTTCTCCCTGTTGAAAAAACGGAACATGATAATTTATTGCAAAGCTAAAATAGGTTTAATAGTGAAAACATACTTTAAGACCATCTTCATGAAGTATGCTTTTTGTTGCGGCGTAATCTTCGTCGTCGGGAATCCCTCCTGCTGCAGAAGACCGTTCATCCATCGGGCCAGGTTATCACAGTATTTCTTGTTGAGCGCGAATATGACATCGGAGAAGACGTCGATGGCGCTCCTCGGACCTGACCCACCCAAACTGAGCAGCACTTTCATCAGCAGCGATTCCCCGTAATTCTGAACGACGGCGGCGTGCGCGTTGTCTCGACTGTGCGAGATGAAACTGCAGAGGAAGGTGGCGACCGTCTTCACCGTTTGCGTTTCGGGCATGCTGAGGCAGAAGATTGCGCACTCGAAGAGGGAAGACACCTCGATGCTGGGACTGTTGTTGATCAGATCCGGGACCTTCTTGTAGACCTGCGCCAGCATCGAGAAGAACGATTCGATCAGATCGGACTTTTCCGAGAGCTGATTCGTGCTGCTCAGATTTGCGAACATCTGCAGCGAGGTGTTGGTAAGTTCGGTCATCAGTTGACGCATGTTCGGCACGTGCTGCTCCTCCTTGCCGAAGAGGATCATCAGTGTTTTCGATACCTGGTGAACGCTCGGTTGCGGCGTCTCCCTGTTAACGCTCAGCAGAAGGTTCATGTAGTCTGGCACCAGGATTCTGCTCTCGTCGAGGAGGGTGGTCAGCGTGTGCTTCAGCAAATTGCAGAGGACTTCGATGACCTCTTTGTTGTCGTGGTACTTAGATCCGATCATCGTGTACATATGCATTGTGTTCTGCACTACGACGAGCAGCGGCTGCACATCTTCGTAAGTGTAGAGGGTCAGATAGAGCGAGCTGTAGAGCGAAGAAAGCATCTTCAGTCGCGTTATAAGTCTCGTTGCCACTCCGGGTCCCTTTATTTTTAACATTCAGATCATGAACAAATTAGAAGAGTTAACTGAAATAGAAAATAAAAACTTACGGGCGGTTGACCTAATACGTATTGGATTTCCTCAAAGGATGGGGCCACAATCACATTAAGATACTGCATGACGTTCGCCACCGGAAGCATGCTCAGGACCTTCCCGACGCTCGACATCAGTCGTATGCACTCGGCCAGCTTAAAGTTTCCGCTTTGCAAACAAGACTGCAAATTCCAAGCAGTTAACCTTATTAAGCTTACAAATAATTATATGAAGTGTGTTACCTGACACGATGCCAGGATGTGGTCGGTGTAGGGTTCCAGATGTTTCTGGCAGTTGTGGGTGAGATCCTTTAACGCCATTGTGGCGCTGGGCGTGACTTCGGGATTGCTCATTCCTGAAATGACCAATGGGATTACGTTCGTCAGGACGTCCGGATGATCGGTCATCCATTCCGAGTACGCCCCGACGCATTCGAGCGCCGACGATAGGACTTTGGTGCGTAGATTCGCGTACGGTATATCCTTGAGCACGGTCATCAGCTTCGGGAGGTATAGATTTTCCATCTCAATGCACTCGGCGATAGCGCAGAATGCATGCAAACAGCTATCCACCCAATTCCAATGCGATGGAGAATCGTTGCACTTTTGCAGCGCGTTTTCCAACTGCACTATGAGGATGTCGAGCATCTCCAGATTGAGCACGTTGTAGCAATACATGAAGGTGTCGGCTATGTCTTGCCGGTAGCATCGGAACATCTCCTTATCGTCCAGAGTCCACGTTTTGCTCTCGTCGTCGTTGGGCAGCATAGACTTCCTCAGCAGCATCCCGACGAGCTGCCTGTAGTAGGGTTTCACTATGACCAGAGACATGGTGCATTCGTCGCTCTCCATCGACAGAATTTCGTCCTGGGCGCAAACGATTTTTACGTTAAGAAGAGTGTAAATAATGTTAATATTTTTACTTAGTTTACTTGCAGCGTATACCAAAAGCTGAAAGTGACCGTGCTGCTCGTCTCGTCGACCGGAAACGTTCCCGGCAGATCCGAACATTGGAGTATGCACTTGAATAGATCGTCGGTGATCTTGTATTCCACAGCATTGCTGCTTCGCAGTGTTTCCACAAACAGTTTGCAGTGGCTGTCTGCCAGACTCACTAGCAATAAATAAATACTCGTTAAAATATCCTGAAACCATAAGATAAGTCAGGGGGATGGAAGGGCACGTCTTCGGTTCAGGCCTACCTTATTTGGCTCCGGGTTACCCGTCTCAGTCTCCAAAATCTTGTTGAACTTCTCCAATATGTTAGACGAATGCTTTATAACGTACGACTTGTATTTGCTGGTGTGCGGATGCTGGATGACCGCAGTCAACGCCTCCAAAGTCACCTCCGTCAGTTCCATCTCTTCGGATGACATGCCTTCCGGATCGGTCCGATTCCTAATGCAACCAAAACACGAATCAATACAGCAATCCGATTGGCCAATCAACAACTAACCAATAGACGAAGCACGTGAGGTCAACCAATAAATTCATAATTCTCGTGCACTCGTCGATGTTGACTCCGCCCAATTGGATCCAGGCGGAGGCGCATCTTGCCGAGTGCAAGTACGTCGTCAGATTGGACATATCGAAGCTGTGCAAAGGAACAACCAAATCAGAATCAAAACGTAAATTGCGTAAACATCAATTCCACTCACTTGGCATTCGGAATCGGCACCAGACACATCTCGACGACCTTCAAAATATCTTTGGACACTTCCTGCAGCACATTCTTAACGCGATACCTTTGACTCGTCGCCAAAGTCATGCTGGAAAACTGAAAGGACAACATTAATCTGCGATGACAAAAAGACAGTTGCTGAACTCACTTCTTCGGGGATGACTGTTAATATTTCCAATAAAATCCATATCACGCGTTCTGGCTCGACGTTCGGCAAATACTGAGGCTGGAAGCTGCTCACCAGCTCCTCGAACGCCTTGGGCCAGTGCTGCGGAACCGTGTGAATTATATACGCAGATAACTGCAAAATAATAAACATCAACATATTTCAATGAACATAATATGTGCAACGCATATAGACTTACGGCAATGCATAATCTATTTAGCACAATTTTGGGGCCCATCGCAAAGCTGACAATGGACTCTAGGATTCTCTTCTTCAAGACCTCATAGTGATCCTGAGGCACCTCATTCCAATACTTTAATATTTTCGTGTGCAACGTCGTCGCAGCAAAGAATTGCACCTCCGAGCCCTGTAAAATCATAGATCAATAATCCAAGAGGATTCTAATAGGATTGCAATAAATTACCCTTTGCGGATGCAGCAGGTCCCACACAAAGCTCCAAGCCTGCGGCGAGTTCTGCGCATTTGTCAGCCACTTGTGTGCCTCTGCCTGCTGCCCTGCCTCCGATCTGTAGAACAGGCACACTGCCTTCTCCAAATTCTCTGCTGTAAAATCCATTCTAACCTGCAAAAATTTGAGTAACAATTTGCAGAAAAAAAAAAGGAATAAAATGATGCAATGTTTTAGTGGCTCAATGTTTTAATACCTTTTATTATTTTTTCTTTGCGTTTGGTTTCAGCTACATTATTGTTGGTGTCGCGTGTCGGTGATCCTCCGCATTCGTCGTCGTTTTTTGCAGCTCTTCAGTTTTTCTCGCTCCAAGTGAAAATGGAAAAAAATTTCAAAAATTCTTCAACGTCAAATTCAGCGACCCGAAATTGGTCTTCTTCTTCTTCCACTCTACCGAGAGTGGAAGTATGCAACTTAGCTCGCACCTTGAGATATGATTGACTACGCACAAGTTTCTACCAAATTGCAGATATTTTAGAGTTCAGAATACAAATCTGTAAATTTAAGAATACAATATTGAAACGATAAAACTGTGACTGGCATAAAGGCGTTGACAGGACGTTCTTCCGACAGAAGAATTGTTCAGCTCGTTTCGCTAATTTTTAATTGCAACTAATTTCAGCGCGTTTCATAATTTATTATTATTTTTACAATTATCGATCACGATTCCAATTAGCTTTATTTTGAATCGCTTAATAAAGCACCAGGCGCTCTCAACCGATGGCTACTAAGCAGCCAAAGTAGTAATAAAGTTGCCTATCTTAATCATATCTGATATGCAGGGCCCGCGTAAACATTAGCAGGACGCAGTTATTTAGCTTAGAATTATTACTTTGTTGCATTATGTTATCTTCTGTATACTTTATTAATATTATTATTAAATAATTTGTGCAGTGCTCTTTGTAGTTTGTCTTGTGATCTCTTTAATTCCATTCAAAATCACTTTTCCTTTTTGTACACTTAAAAAAAAAACAAGAGAGTGAAAAACGAACTAACTAGAAAAAAACAATACTTAGAATTAAGGTATAATAATTATTCGGTGTCGGTGGATCCGTTGGCCTGGGTGAGGAAGACGGCAGCAGGAGTCGCCGCGTTCTGTTGCACTTGTATCAGTTGGGGTTGGGCGGCCGCCTGGATCGGAGCCGCCTGTATGATGATCGGTTGCGAGGAGTTGCCCTGCAGTTGCATCCGGATGAGCTGCAACTGCTGCGGCGACAGCTGTATCGGAATTTGCTGCACCTCTCCACTGGGCGTCACGATCTGCTGCACTATCTGCAGTCCGGCTTGAGAGGCGGCCGCCGTCGGACTGGTCTGCACTTGCTGCTGTTGCGGCTGCTGTATCATTACCGTAGCCTGACCGCTCGACGGTGACGGCGGAGTTGCGGCAGCCTGCTCCACCGCCGGACTCACGTGGACTGCCTGTATCGTTGGTTGCGGTTGCTGCTGCTGCTGCTGCACCACCTGTATGGTGCCTTGGGGTGCGACTGTCGCCGCCGCCGCCGTTCCAGTTGTTACCTGCGCCGTGTTCTGCTGCAGGTTGGCGTGGTGCTGCTGGGCGAGCTGAAAGTAGTACTGCACTTGATCCGGGTTGACTTTCGTCTCCTCCTTCGGTTTGCTCGGTTTGATGTCATCCCTGGGCACGATATCAATTAGAAAATCAAATTGGTCGAACTTCGTTATCGCCATAGCGATATCGTTTCGCTGCAGCGTTCGTCTCTTATTATCCTCGGTGTGAATCCAAGAACGAAGCGTCAGCTCGTGTATGAAAATCTCTGCGGCCTTGGCGAAAAGCATAGGCGCCTCCGCCGAGATCATCTTAACGTCCTCGTCCAGTTTCATTATCTTCTTGATACGTGCCAATGGTAGTGCCTGCTGCTTCAGATCCATCGTGCGGATCTGCTTGATCTCTTCAGTGATTTTCGGCCAGAACTGCACGAGGGCGGCCTGCGCCTCGCTCTGCGTTTGCGACTGGTCATCGCTGGTGTGCGTCTCAGGTTTCTGTTCCACCTCGTTCGTCTCCGCGTTCAAAAAGTAAACTGACATCCTCCACCGCGGTGGTCCTTTCTATCCTCCAATCGCAATCGCACATACAACTATTTGCACAGCGCCGCAACGTTTGTCCAATTCATAAACACATATTATTATTGTTTATTGTTGTTACGAACACCGATGCCGATCTTGCAATCTTTGTTTTGACTTTTTTGACATTGACATTCCTTGAAATTCGCACCGACGCGAATCCAGCAGCAAGCAAAACACTTGACGTTTCAGGCAAACCTGAGAAAAAGAAAATCTCAGCATCACCACAACACAGGATATGCAACTTTCATCGCTCACATATAATCATCATTTTATTGACAATCATAAATATGCGAGCTATTTCGTAATTTCTAATTACCCTGCTATATTGTTGTATTTTCTATTCCTATCCAAATCCACACTGGAAACAATCTAATAAGTAATCGCATATTATTGAAGTGAATAAACTTGGTATGCAACTTGGTAAACGTGATCTGGTTGGAATACTCTGGGTGATAGAGTCACGGCTACCAACCGACCAAAGAAACAGTTCTTTATCAAAATTGATAGTCTTCCAGAGTGAACATATATGTATATATATATATATATGTATATGGTACGCACGTTAGCTTCCTAAGAGTGTGTGTATAGATATATATATATATATATATGTGTGTGTATGGTAAAGATGGCAGATCCTCAAGCAGGTATGTTTATGGCATGTAAATATTTATTTGTAACGTGATTTGTTATGCTAAATTTCTACTCACCGCCGCGTTTTCGTCCAACGATCGTCCATCGCGAATCACCGACCTATTGGAATTTCAACAATCACCATAACAACTGTTATTTCGTCTTTTGTTTCTCTCGCTCCCGTTGCGACTAAACTGCGATACACATAACATGCACACACAACCTCCTTCCTCTTGGACGATTTTCGCGCCCAGGGAATAAAAATTGAGATTCTATGGCAACGACGGTTCTATGGAAAATAATAAATGTTGTTTGCTGCTAGTGTGTTGTGCTGTGTGATGTGCTTCAGCAAGCATCAGCATGATGATGATGATGATGCTTGCTGTCCGATGTTATTACTGTTACTGAATGTGCTGTGTTGTTTGCAGTGAAGTCTCCGATTATTATGAAAGTGGACAGTCCTGTCGAGGATAGAAAGGAACAGGAAGGTTTGTTACTTGTCAGAAGTTTCCATATTATTAGTTATATTAATTATTATTTTTGTAGAGAATGAATCGAACAATGAGGTAGCGGGGGCACAGGTCTGCTCACCCAACAGGAAATCTTTCATAGCGACGTCGAGATTCGGGGTGAATCCGTTCGCGCTGAAACCGAATAACGTGTCCAATTCGCCCGCATCCAAAATGAGTAAATCTGTGCTGAGGCCGTCGCAGCTGGGGATTCCGAAACCGTTCGCACTGAATCCGAGCAAGTTGAACGCGTTCGCAAAACTTTCGAACAATAAAGAGGAGCCGGATGATGAGGATGTGACGACGACAACCACTGAGGAGGAGGGCAGTGGCAGTAGCTCGAACGGAGATGCGCCCAAATTCATGCCATTGATCGTGCCGACGGAGAAGAGCGGCGACAGTAACAGCGGCAACCTTATAGGACCACCACCATCGACGACGACGAGCACTTCTTCGCACAGCTTCGTCTTCGGTCAGAATCTGCAAGAACGTGTCATTTCGGATGGAGCCGGCGAGGAACCGAAACCGTCGACGAGCGTGCCAACGACGAACGGTACCAGCGATATGCTCTTCAGCAGCGCCGTCAAAGAGTGCCCCACCGTTTCGACGCCGAGCAAAACGTTAAGCGAGTCTGCGCGCGAGTACGAGGAGCAGAGGGCAAACAAACGAAAGTACGAGGAGGTGGAGGTCGTCACCGGCGAGGAAAACGAAACGAACATCCTGCATCTCTGCTGCAAACTGTTCGCGTTCGACAAGGCCGTCGGTAATTGGCAGGAGAGGGGTAGGGGTACGCTCAGACTGAACGACCAACAAATCAAAGATTCCGATAGAAGTTACACTCAGTCGAGAGTGCTCTTCCGCACTACGGGCGTCCTCAGGCTCATCCTAAATACGAAAGTGAGTATCAAACAAGACCAAAACGAATCGTTAAACAATGACTTTTAATGGAAATGTCGTGTGTGCAATAATATAGATTTGGGCGGAGATGACGGTCGAGCATGCGAGCGCGAAGAGCATCCGATTCACTGCAATGGACGCGTCCGGTGAGATTAAGGTGTTCCTGGTGATGGCCAATCCCGAGGAGATCAAGCAGTTGTACAGACTTCTCAAGGAGAGGCTGAGCAACGAGCAGAAGCTTCAAACCCTGAAACGAGTCAACCGGAAGGTCGACGACAACAACGACGAGGATGTTGAAGAAGGAGGCGACGATGCGCAAAAGAAGGTGAAGAAGCACAAGGACAGCATGGCTGAAGTGCCGAAGGGTGACGGGGACAAAAGCAAATGAACCGCCGCAGCCTCACTTAGTTTCCATTATTTTTTTTCCCTTCCAAATTTCGTCATCGAGTGAAGAAATCAGTTTGTGAGAGAGCACCCAAAGTGGAATTCTGCAGCGTGTTGTGTGTGCGTGTACGTGCGTTTATTTTTTTTTTTTTTGGGATGCGAGAGAACTCTACACATGGACAGGCAATAAAGTAATTCAAATCATATTTTTTTTATACGTATATACTATATGAGTTTTGGGGAGGAAGGAGCGGTGGTTTTTGCATTTTTCCTTCCTTTTCTACTTTTTATCGGACAATCTTCGATTACGCCCTCCAGCATCAACCATCCCCTAAACCAACCAACCAACCTCCACCCACCAACACAAACGCCTCCCCCGCGCCCCTAACCGCTGACGAGCCAGTTGGATAGTTATTATTATATATTGTAAAATTTATACATATGCAGATGGGAGAAGGAGCAGAAACCGTTTCTATCTTTCATTCTCTTTTTTTTTAATTATTAGTAATCTTATCGACTTTTTTTTTTCAACATTTAGCAGTAACAAATAGAACTGGAGAATGCAACTGACGGTCAACAACTTCTCTGAATGAATAAAAAATAATATGCGCGTTTATCTCCACTAATTAATAACAGTTTTACTTTCTTTATTTTGAATTTAATATATATATATTTATAAATAATTGTAATTCTTTATTTTATTATTTTTTTTTTGCTCTGTATCGGCCAGAAGTTTATTTAGTTACTTACTGTTATTAACAACAACAACAAAAATCGTTTAGGGAGACCAAATATTATTAAGACTCGTCGTATTTTTTTAAATATAATTATTTTGTTGATGTTCTGTTTACTTCTCTTTTTCATTTCAGTTGTTTTCAATTGTATGTTAAATATGAATGTATAAAAGCAGCAGATTATTTCTTTAAATGTTTCATCATTTTGTTTTTAAGTATATTAATAAAATCCTTTCATTCATCCAAATTTTCGAACGGTTTATAGCGAACGTTGAAAACGATTGTTTGCGCATGCACGACTGGTTACATATACCTCAAAATAGAAAATGTTAACAATTGTCTCGTCGTTTATTTAGATCTGTTTCTATTCATTCTCCCATAATATTGCCGTTTTAAAAGATGGTGCAACAAATAACTTTTGTGTCGGGTTTGTTGGAAAGAAACCATTGTATGATGTTTGTTAATTATTTTTTTTTTGGGGAAAATATCAAAATATAAAATATTTATTTAATTTGTTTGCACGCAATTCCATGATTATTTTTTCTCTCTTTCTCTCTCTCTTTATATATATATACACTCAAACACCGAATGACCGATTTGTAAATAGTAAATTTAGTTTAGCGCGTTCTGCGTGTGTACGTACGTGATTCCATATTGTATTATAATTATTATTGTTGTTTTTTTTTTGTCCTTAAACGTAGATGGAGGATGTGGGCGAGAGTACAATCTCAGCTCTCGTGGATTTCTAGGGCCTCGTTGAGGGCGTCCAGGTCACGATTGTCCAGGGCCGGCCTCAGATCGGACCTGTTCATCAGCGAAATGCACATCCTCAGAGTGGACCAAATGGTCTCCGACATCTGGGAAAGACCTCCGACGTTCTTCACGTCCTTGCCTCGGGCCTGCTGAGTGAGGGCAAGCAGGAAATGCTCGGCGGCCTCCTTGTAGGCGCTCAGATTGATGCAGGTGATGCCTACGTTGTAGCGGGCCCTTATGAAACCTGGCTCCAGATTGAGAGCTCTGTGGTACGCGTCCACGGCCTGCTCCGGATTGCTGCCGTTTGCCAGCGTCGCTCCAAGTCGATTCCATAGTTTAGCATCCTTCAAATTGCAATAATTAAATGTAAAAAAAACGAGGGTAGATCGATATTCAAATTAGCCTTACGTCCGATTTGACGCTGAGGGCGGCCCTGAAACAGTCGGCAGCCTTATCGTACTCTCCGGATAAATTGAAGAGGACGCCCAATCCGCACTGAATCTCATAATCCACGTCCTGCGGCTTCAGCTGTGCCGCTCTTATGAACATATCCTGGACTACTTTGTGATGAGCTCTGTTAGATGGACATAATAAAATTCCATTACACAGAACTAATCGAACGCAATTAATCATGCTGTTAAGAATACTAGCAAACTACAACTTGTTATATACACAAATAAGCTCAAAATAAAAGCACATAAAGTTCTTAACGACTTTGTATGCGCAAATCTACAGGATGTATGTACAAAATTTAGAACGGATGCTGCGGATGCACCGACACCGGCAAACTTACTGATCTATTAAACTTGAAACTTGCCCGGAAAGATCGAAGTCCGGCGGAACGAGCGACGCGTACTGAGGATTCCTCTGCATCCAGTTGACGAGGCTTTGGCACGCCTGCCTCGGGTAGCTCTCGTTCGTGTAACTAACCGCCAATCCCATCAGGGCGGTCAAGTTCTCCGGCTGCAACTCGACGCACCTCTTCAGTGCGCAAATCGCGTTCGGATCCTACCAACAAAGCTAGCTAGCATCACACCAATTTTGCACGCATCCTTATCTATCTACCTGTTCATTCTCGGCCTGGGTGGTGCCCAACAGCTGCCACGCCTCCGCATTTTCCGGCTCCTTCTTCACGGCCGCCTCGAAACAGAGGACAGCGCTGGGCAGATCGCCCTTATTCAACATATCCTTCCCCCTTGAGAGCGGATCTAGGATATCGAACATCGGATTCTCCTCCGTAAAGTTGTACTCCTTGTACGTGTCGTAATAATCGTTAAAATCAGAAATCCATGGATGATCCGTGGTCTCTTCATTATCGGACAGCTTCTTCCACTCGTCCTGCAGACGATCCCAGAACTTTGAATTGTATTCCCCATCTAAAACGAAATAGTTTCAATAGTAAACCACACGTAAATTTAACAATTCTTACTGTTTGACGCTACGTAATCATCGGCCATTGATTCCGCCGTCTCCTCCTTATTCATCGTTCTCAAATTATTTACATATTCATCTCCCCATTCCACCGCTTCATCGTTTACGGTCACCTCGCCGTCTTGAATCGTGGCTTCGCCATCACCCACTTGCTTCATAAACTTCATGAACTGAAATTAAACAATTAATTTGCATTGAATTTTTTCGAAACATTAGAGAAAACGCACTTTAGAATATTGGAATTGTGGGTCATCTATATTATCCAAGAGTTCATTTGCACTGGCTTGTACGGCGACCGCCTCTCCAGTATCCTGCTGGAATTCCTCAGCCCAAATCGAATCCTGCTGAAGCGACTGATGCGTGTTGTGCTCATGAGCCGCTATCTCCGACCATATATCCTCATTCTCGTTCACCTTAAAATCAAAATGTCGTTTAAATGGGAAGAACTTTAAAACGAAACAATGGATTATTTAATTTAAAATAATTACGTGAAAATGTTTTCCATCCTCGATATATTGCAAAGCCCAAACATCATCATTCAAATGATCCTTCACTGTTGAAGCAGGCACTGGTGGCAGTGAAGCCCTCTGAGACTCAATCTCATGCATTTCCCTCATCAAATCTACAAAAAAAAAAAAAAATAATAATATTTAACAGATATAAACATTGGATTGTCTCACCATCCATCCGGAATGTTTGTGGAGCCATCCTGGTCTCCTGCAGGAACTGCTCAACCAGTTGATCCGAGCTACTTGGAAATGGCTGGCCATGGGTCTCAGCAAGGGCATGATCCCTTGTTAGATGGGTGGTCAGCTTGTGCAGGGGGTTTGCCTGGCCACAGTTGGCCTCCGTTAGATGCCTGAATGCCATTCTCGGATGGTCTGCAAAACGAAACGAATTTCAATCAACGAAACTGTTCCTGTTCTTTCAGTAGGATGACGATCATAACACACTATGGATGAGACGTCCAGCCACACGGACCTTTAACCCCTAATATTCAGACACGACAAAGCAAATAAATCGTTGCCAGAATCGAACCCGACGTGAAACGATCGAAACTTACCAGAAACGACGATAAACAGCGACTCTGCAATTAATTAGGGTCCTCAACTGCTAGTATCACTTGAATTAGGAGGAATTTAAATCCACCATCGACATTTTGCTTATCGACAATGACAGTTCGTGACACTTCACTTATCGGCAACCCGCGTCCCAAGTAAAATATAAATATTTATAAGTCAGACAACCCATTGTACAATTTCTATTGTAACTGTTTATTAATTTCATTTCGAATTCAAAAGAATAATTTGCATATTCATTTAGCAATGCGTGATGCGAGAGCAACAAGTGCGAAAATGTTATTTTTCTTAGGCTACCACTTTCGTTTTGTTTTGCATATTTTAAACAAAGATCTTCATGATGCATCAATCAGGAAGATGAAGAAGATCTATACTGTTATCGTGCTGATATTGTTCTCAATACTGCTGACCTACAAGCAGTACTTTGGTGACGACCCTATAGATTGCGATGTGGAGACGATAGAATGGCGAATTGTCTGAGGAGACATCAAAACATATGTCTATTATGAGGTAGTTACTGGATATGCTCTTCACAATACCTATATCCAGCACATCTGGCTGTTTATTCCTGTCTGTTGGTCAATAGGCGTGGCGTGGTCCTATAATAGTGAAAGAAACTAACTAATCTTAGTTTAGGAGAATTAAGCGAAGAAAATAGTCTAAACACTATACCCCGGCCGCTTTCTGTCCTCGCGACATTTATAAACCATCCTAATACTCAAGTGAATTAATTGAATTATAATTATAATAATAGTAAAAATACCACTTGCTTGTTTGTGTTCTTTTCCACGTCGAAATAAAATAGAACAAAGAACTTTTTGCAAATGTAACCATTTGAAAAGTCCCGAATTGTTCCGAATTAATCCGATTTCGGAACAAAAATCTTCTTCTCTCTGAGGCCATGTAATGATGTCAATACCAACTTTAAAACTTAAGGACGAAAGCGAAAGCATTCTTCGTATTATGTGTAGGTGGGTGTATAGGTACCCTGGCGGTACCCTGAATTAAATATGGCTTCCTCAGAGCATTGTTTATAAACAGTGAACGAGCAACAAATAATATATACCGTACAGAGAAAAGAATAGGAATAGAGCGGTGCTGCGATCGGAAATTCGTAACTCACCAAGATGGGTTGCTGCTTATCTTCGGACGACGACGAAGAAACCAACAAACCGGAGGATGCGACCAACGGTCCAAGGACGTGCACGGACATCCTCTGGCTGACGCTGTACATCCTCTTCTGGTGCTTGATGGTGAGCGTCCTGCAAGAACTTTCGTTGTTATTGTTGTTGTCATGACAAAAAATCAATTTGCAGGTCTTCGTCGCCGCCTTTTCCTTCGTGTACGGCAATCCGATAAGGATAATCAACGGATATGACTCGTTCGGCAACACCTGCGGCACGAGCAACAACAAGGGTATGGGAAATATGGACTATTCTGGTCTCGACACCAGCTCCAAACCCTATCTGCTGTTCTACGATATACGAAAGCTCAGCAAATCGCTTAAGATATGCGTGAACGAGTGTCCCACAGAGACCATGAACAAGGTTGATGACATCAACGCGTATTACAAGAAGACGGGTAACAAGATCTGCAATTACGATTTCAATTACAATGTCTTCTCCAATAGGAGCATTGACAAGAACATATTGTCGGGCAGCTATGGTCCATGCCCTGTTCTTCCAGTCTATGCCAGGTGAATTACATCATTGCCATTCAAATTGGAACAAACAATGATGTCATACTACACACACACACACACAATCATTTCATTGCCAGCCCAACAATAGCATGACCCAATTCCTAATTCTGTTTTTAATCTTTTAATTTGAACTCGTCAACAACATCATCATCTTCTTGTGTTATCTGAATACTAAATTTTTTTAATTTACATTTTAGCATACCGGTATTGAATAGATGTGTACCAAAGCCAGTGAAAGAACTGACGAACGGCGTCCTCGGCGATTTCTATTCATTCCTAAACAACTGGGACACCCTGGAGCAGATCCTCGGTGATCTGTACAACACATGGAAGGAGATGTTTGGGTTGGCCTTTCTTGCACTTTGTAAAACAAAACGAGCATCATCATTGGCGAACCTAAAATATTTACCCTTTAAATATGCTTGTCTTTTCCAGTGCTCTCCTTAGCCGTAATATGCATTTTGCACCTTCTGGCCTATTTAGTCTCGTACATCATAATGATACTGGTTTCCGTAGCCAGCGTCGGTGGCACAGCCTTCCTCTGGTACACCTACCACGACATCAAGCACAACCTGGACAAGACCAACAAGAGCATGCTCTTGCTTGAATCCGTTCGCAATGAAACGGCCTTCCTCTGGTACTCGATCATAGCCACGATCATCACTGTAAGTCTTTTCGAACCACAACATATTTTAAGATGGCATGCAACCGATTCGACACCTTGAAAATCGACCAATGCGCTTCGACGTGGGCGTACACTACTCGCAATTCATATGAAATATTGGAATTGAGATGTGCGAAAGAACCGTTATTGATGCACGTTTTGTTTTATTTAGGTAATAATATTATTGCTGGTGATCGTGATGAGGAAGAAGGTTGATTTTCTATCGGATCTATTCAAGGAGACGTCGAAATGCATTTTGAACCTTCCGGCACTATTCTTCCAGCCGTTGTTCACCTTCTTTGTCCTTTTGGGATTCTTCAGCTTTTGGGTTTTCGTGATCGTAAGTGGCAAGATCGTGACAAATCGTAAATACATCATTACAAATGATCGTTTAAGCTCTGTCTGGCGACCGCCTATTATCCCGGAAAGACTGGCATTTCGACGGTGTTACCGAGCGAAGGGAGCACCAACGAATTCACGACGACCGCGACGAAAGTGGGCTTGGTGGAGAAACTCGAGAATTTGAATCTGAGCGACATCAAAAGTGAGTCTCCCTCCTTCCTTTAAGTATTTGAAGACATTGCGACATTTATTTTTGCAGAATTGACGATCGTTGAATTCATCGATCCGACTTGGGTCAAGTACATGTGGTGGTTGTACTTCATCGGATTGATATGGACGTCCGAGTTCATCATGGGTTGCCAATCGATGGTCATCGCTGGATCCGTCGCCCATTGGTATTACAGACACAAGTACAAGGACAACGATCACGTGAGCTACGCGATCTGCAAATTGATCAAATACCATTTGGGATCCGTTGCCAAAGGATCATTCCTCATCACCATCTTCAAAGTGCCGAGACTGATCATGATGTACATACATTCGAAGTGAGTCGTCGAAGTCGATGGAAGAGGAGGCGAGGTACGAGATATTTACCGATTATCATTTTCAGATTGACGCGCAACAAGGACAAGGGCAGCGAGTGCGCCACGTGCACGCTCAAGTGCTGCATCTGCTGCTTCTACTGCTTGGAGAAGTTCATCAAGTACATCAACCACAACGCCTACACGGTCATAGCCATAGACGGGGTGCATTTCTGCAAGGCCGCCAAAACTGTATGAATGCGTTCATACTAAAATAGAAACATTGATTTACACATTACATATCTTCGCAGGCTTTCGAAGTGCTGGTTAGTCACAGCCTCGAAGTAGCGACCATCAACAGCATCGGCGACTTCATCCTCTTCCTGGGCAAATGCCTCGTCACGGCGGTCACCGGCTCCGTCGGCTTGTACTTTTTCAGGCAAAACCCCAAGTTGAACTTTTACGCCGCTCCGACGCTCCTAGTCTGCATCTTCTCATTCTTCATCGCCCACTGCATCCTCTCCCTATACGAGGTAACGTATCTCGCTCGCTCACCTCTGCAACAATTATCAAATAACCTAATTTTAATTTCCAGATGGTCTTGGATACCATCTACCTGTGCATGTGCCAGAACAACGACGCGACGGAGGGCATCCAGTTGCAGAACTTTAGCGCTTTGGGCGCGGCCAAAAACGGGAACGCCTCCCCGCAGCAGCAAGCCGAAGAGGAATTGGTCGTGGAGGACGAGTAAAAGAACACTCACAAATAACAACACACAACGACTCGGAAATTGAACATTCTCAAGTTAAAGAAATCGACGACGCTTTAAAAAAAAAATGATCTGAAAATTGATATTAATATTAATTATTATTACTATTGCAATCGATTTATTCAACAGCATCAAACGCTGACACAGCACAAACAAACTCTTCTCGCTGTTCGAATCTCAAATCATTTGGATCTGAATGACTTAAGCTTAAGAAACAAGACTCACGAGAATTTTACATTATTCAAGCACTAATTGTTAACCGAGCACAAAACTTTTAACAGTATTTCCATCCTGTTTTTTTTTTTCCTTTTTGTATTACGTATATTTACTAGAGATTTATATAACTGTTTTTTAATCGAGAGAAAAGATATTTTTATTAACTGTTTTTTTTTTCATTGAAATCGAAGAAATATTTTATTAAAACATATATTACGAAACGCGAATCTGTTGTCGTGGGATCAAAGATTATGCAAAACTGCCTTCAGATGTAAATCTATATATATATGTATATTATTTTTATTGTCTTCGTCTTATTTTTTTATTATTATATAGCACGAGATGGTAAGAAAAAGAAAACGAATAAAATTAATTTAAAAAACAACTTTTTCGCAACTTATTAGTTCCCTGCTTGCACGTCGTTGTAGACTTTCTGAGATCTTCACCTGATTCAAGCAGAATCTGGGCACAATTTCTGCTAAAGCTCCGTCACAACTTTTACAGATCTTTCATTTTTCTACGTAAACATAAATCCACAAACGCACTTCTTTCCCAAACTCTATTCGAAAGATGTTTTATTTTTTAGCAAATACCACCAAGATTGTTATTAACCAATTCATTTAAAAAAAAAATCGGTGAATATAATAGCTACAAGTAAATAAATAAATGTACGATTTCGGTGGAGAAATATTGATTTGTCATCAATATTGAGAGATTGGAATTTTCAGAATACAATCAGTTTAATCCAATAATTGAATTAAAGACAATAAATAGATAATTTTCAAGTACGTTATCTCACCGATAAGAAAGTTTCTTTCAATATTTTAAATTTGTGCAATTGCGGTTGCATGTTCGCCTCAAAACGCGCTTGCTTGAAATAGCAGTTTAACATCAGCTATTTACTTAAATCTTAATAATTACAATCATATTACATATTCATTGAAAGGAGCAAGCGTTTTATAAGTCCAGATTTCAATTAGTCAGTACATGAGTGCAAACTGTGTGGTCTAAGCATAATATTGAAAATATCGGAAAGGTGTTGTTTTTTTTTGTGCGTGTTGTAGGCAGTGTGGCGGGGATCGACGAATAGTTTCGGGGAGCTGCTTCAACATAATCAGAATCAACTCTGTTTTTTTTTTCATTCAGCATAGAGTTAAACCTTTTTCGGTGTCATGTGTCAGTGTGTTAACGAATGGATTAGAGCGAAATGAATCAGTGCACTTAACACACAACCAGTTGACACCTTTGAGCGCTCATCTCATCCAATATCCAGCCCACCCTCCTCGTAAATTGACTGAAGAACATCTGGAAAGAACGAGGAATCTTTTTAAAGGTGAGAAATAGTGAGAATTGAATTGAATAAATCTCCAATAAGAACAAAACGTATATACTAGTCAAGGTTCTATGGTAATAAGCAGCTGATCTAAACCCGTTTTTTTTTTGAAGGATGCAAAGTTACGTATCTTTCTTAATAAACAAATAAAGGAAGCAATTTGAAAATTATAGTCTAATTGCTGGAAAGTTTTCTATTTTTTTTTATTTTATAAATTTCTTTTGATATTTGTTTGGTATGTGTGTATATGTAAAATATGCGTGGGACTACACTATCTGGTTTTATTGTTCTGATTATCTTATCGCAGGTATTTTATTTATATTAGGTGATACGAGAATGGACGTACACACACTCGACAAGCAACAGCACTCGTCAAGAAATTGCTTTTCTCTTCTTTGATTTTTCATTACTCATTATTTTCACGACGCAATGAAACGCTCAGCTCAACGTAAAGCGCAACTACGAACTTGAGATTTTCGTAAGAGAACGAACAAAAAAAGTTCGAAAATAAACGTACACTCGTGCTGTTTATATTGCATAATTTCGCGCGACTTTTGCCGCTCTTATTTACATAACAACAAGGTTTGCTTTGGTTCGAGTTTTTTCTTCTTCTTTAAATAATGTTATTAATTTTTTCAAATTTTTGTGAATTGATAATGTTGATTGTTTGCACAGAGAAGTGGCGATGTCGACCCTGTGGAAAGTGCTGACGAGGAGGAAGTTCCTGGACCAGGCCAGGGTGGAACAGTCGAGCCTTGCCAGAGTTCTGAACACCTTCGATCTGACTGCTCTGGGAGTTGGCAGCACCCTGGGCGTAGGCATGTACGTTCTTGTTGGTAAGGTTGCCAAGGAGACTGCTGGTCCTGCTGTGATACTCTCCTTCCTGATTGCTGCAATTGCCTCAGCGTTTGCAGGTACACAACAATATTACTTTGTGTGTGAAGATTTTACAAGAAATTTCATTTCAGGTCTCTGCTACGCGGAATTCGGGGCTCGAACTCCTAGGGCTGGTAGCGCTTACATCTACAGCTACGTTTGCGTGGGCGAATTCATAGCATTCGTCATCGGTTGGAACCTGATTCTGGAATACATAATCGGTAATTATATTTTTTTGCAATTTGTTTTTTGCCATGGTAACTAACTGATAAACTGTTGCAGGATCGGCGAGCGTTGCCAGGGGGATGAGTCTGTACATAGACTCTCTGGTTAACAGCACCATCAAGGATGCTTTCACGGAAATAGCCCCGATAAACGTTAGCTTCCTCTCGCCGTACTTCGATTTCCTCGCCTTCTCCATCGCGGTGATATTATCAAGCAAGTATTTTCTATTTTTCTTTACCTTTCCGCGAAACATAATCTTAATAACGATTCGCCTTCGCAGTCGGTCTAGCTTTCGGGATGAAGGAGAGCAGCAAGGCTAATAATTGCTTCACCGTTCTGAACGTTCTCGTCGTTCTGTTCGTGATCATCGCCGGATCGTTTAAAGGTATATCTATTCTGCTTGGGCCCCCTATTCTCTCGGCTCTACAGCATCTTGCGTTTCAGCGGATCCGAAGAACTGGAGTCTCCCCCCAAACAACTCGACGAACAATGAGGACGCCGGGGGATTCTTTCCTTTCGGCGTGAGCGGGATGATCAAGGGAGCCGCCACCTGTTTCTATGGTTTCGTGGGCTTCGATTGCATTGCCACCACCGGGGAGGAGGTCAAAAATCCCCAGAAAGCCATCCCCTTTGCCATCATCACCTCTCTGGCCATCGTCTTCATCGCGTACTTTGCCACATCCACGGTCGTCACCCTGATGGTTCCCTATTACCTTCAGGTATACTTATATATTACCCATGCCATATTTTTTTGTTCAGTAATATTTAACACCCTTCCATTGGTTTCCCTCCAGGACGTGAACTCGCCTATTCCGAGCGCGTTCGCCGAATTCGGCTGGGAAGCGGCGAAATGGATAGTGACCATTGGTGGAATCTTTGCGCTTCTAGCCAGGTAAGAGAATTGGTGTTAAAATTTTACCTGTAAGTAATAATAAATAAATAAATTTAAATAGTTTGTTTGGAGCCATGTTTCCGTTGCCAAGGATAATATACGCTATGGCATCGGATGGCTTGATCTTTAAATTCCTGGGCAAAGTCAGCGCGAGATTCTCCACACCGGTGACCGGCACTCTCCTCGCCGGACTCTTAACGGGTAAGACGACTTATTTGCATTGAGTTCATCTCCGAAATGCTTGTAAAATCCAGCCCATCCCGGGATTATTACTTTAAGGCATGTTTTCTTTTTCGTCTTCATCTTTCGCTGGAAGAGATGGTAGATAGAGAGCGTAAGAGGATTTACAATTGTCACTCACCCCCTAAGCATGATCGCCATTAATCTTGTTTGGCTTCCTCCCTCACTGTAGGATCCATGGCAGCTTTATTTGAGCAGGGACAGCTTGTAGATATGATGTCGATCGGAACTCTGCTAGCGTACACTATCGTCGCAGCCTGCGTGCTGCTCCTTCGGTAAGAACGCAGGTTAAACTTTACATCTGCACACCTTTCACGTTATTCGCAATCCTGTATGCAAAAGAAAAACTAAAGTCGTTTACTAAATCTCTTACTTAGATACTCTGTAGACGAGGCCAATTATACGCTGATTCGGGCCGATTCGGACTCCTCTGTGACTTCGTAAGTACATAAGTCATAAGACTTTGTCCACGTTAACAACAACAATGTAATATATATATATATATATATATGAATAATATATATGAGTGTGCGTGTTTTTTTAGAATTGAATAGTTGTTGATAAATTGCGATTATTTCTAGATATACGGAACGTGACGATAATCCGGAATTCTCTTCGGGAGATAACGCTGATCCGAATCTTCCGGTAACTTTCGCGAGGATCGCCAAGCAGATGTTCAATTGCACGGGACGACGCGATCAGCCGACCAAAGTCTCGGAGAAACTCGTCTCCATATTGATCGTTTTCTTTTGTGAGCATTGAATTGAGGAGTATTGTTACCGTCGGAGATTACAATTTGCCATGTTTTTTTAGGTATATTGTGCGTGCTGTTGGGGCTGTGCTTTATGTACTTGTTGGAAGAAATGTCGCACGGTGTGGCGTACGCCATAATTCTTCCGGCTGTGATTGGTTGCTTGATGATCATCGCGTTGATGATGATTGGGTCTCAACCGACGTCGAAGAGGACGTTAACTTTTCAGGTAATTGCCGGTTACTTCTCGGTTGCGGTTGCTTAAAATTTGCTGTTAAATGGTTGTTTTGCAGGTGCCTCTGGTGCCCGTGATACCAGCATTTAGTATATTGGTAAACATTTATTTGATGCTATCTTTGGACTCGAGCACCTGGATCCGGTTCGGCGTTTGGATGGGAATCGGTGAGTTAACTTTTTGACGATCTTTACTTGGGCGCGCCTCTCACCTCTTCCTCTCGATTACTTTTCCTCTCTCTCTCTCTCTCTTATCTTTAATTTATTTTATTATTTTTAATGGTATATCTCTTCTTTCAAATTTTGTGAATAACTGCATGTGTTTTTGCATGACTCTCCTACTACCCCGCAATGCAACCTAGGCTTGCCTATTTACCTCTATTCAGCACTCTCTTACGAAAAGGCCAATCCTAACACAAAGCCGCCGAAAGCTTACTATTTTAACTTTGCCTACGTGCATGAGGGTAACGGCGATCTGAAGACTCGCAATAATAACATCAAAAACAACAACAATAACAACAATGACGGCGACGAAGAGGTGAAAAAGAAAAGCAATGGGTTGGAGGGCGTAACGAACGGAGGGACGGTGAACACGATCAATCAGGTGATGGCCAATCTGGATCAGATCTTGGACGAGCAGGAGGAGGCATCCGGCTGGCGAGATGAGGTATCGCAGAAGAGCGTCGTGGCTCTGGTGCACAGGGAGGATGAGCCACCGATGCCATCGAAGATTGAAATACCTGCGGACGAAGAACAAAAGGAATTGCAAATGAATGTATCGAAGTCGTCGCGAACGGATGATGTCAATATGGATCAGAGCGGTGTGGCGGAAGTCGTGGACGAGTTGAGGCGGATAGTGCAGTTGGAAGAGGAGAAGATGATTTCGGAGGCGGCCAACGATACGGTTATAGAGGTAATAGAAGATCCCTACGAATCGGACGTCGAGCATCAGCTGGAGGTGGTCGAGTTCAAGAACGAGGGGATCGGCGCCGAAAGCAATACGGATGATATTAGTATTAATAATAATACGGACAACGAAAGAACAACGACGCCGCCGCCGCCACCTCCACCACCGTCGATGGCCGATTTCGAGAAATTCGTGAGTAGCAGTGGTAATAGGTTGACGGAAGCGGTGGTCGTCGGTGTTGCTGGAGGAGAAGCAGAAGCATCGTCTCCACCCCCACCTCCTCCTCTTCCGATCGCGGGGATGACGAAATTCAAGATACCCAGGGTGAATTCGAACGCTAGGAAGAAGCTGAAACCGGTCATCCCATCGCCCGACTACAGAAACACCTTGAGAAAGAAACCCTTCGATGACGTCGAGGATGTCGACGGGGTCATAGAGTTTGGTAGCATGCAGCACGAGAAGATCAAGGAGAAGCTGACGGATATGATTAAGAACAAGGTGACCGGACAACCTCGTCCGCAGAAGTTGACGAGGAGCGATTCGTCCGCGACGCAGCCGCCTCTCATTCCGAAGAAACCCATAATGGATAAACTCATCTCTGAAATCCCGCGCGTGCCGAACGCCGAAGAAACTACGATGGTCCATAATGAAATCACAAAAGATGATGAAAATGACCATGGTGATGATAACGATGTGTCCAGAGAGGACTTCAAGGAAAAGCTGAACAACCTGTTCGGCACCTTCAGCAGAACTCTGAACAGGTCAGAGACATCGATGGCTATGGCTTCTTCTTCGGATAGCCTCAGGAACAAGACGTTTCCTAGCCACCGTCGTGACTCGGCTGATCACCAGAACGGCGGCGGCGCTCAGGAGAATCACAGGCAACTGATGAAGGGCGCCTTCAGCAGTATTATATCTCGAGCGGCAGAGAAGTCCGAAGACGACGATGACAACTAACCGGTCCGACCGATCACAACCACCACCACCAACCCAATATTATTATTATTATTATTCCAGTCGATTACGCTTTAACAACAACCATTTACTGTTATTATTATTTTTGTTGGATGTTGTTATTATCTCATACATTTTTATTTTATTATTTAAAAAAAAAAAAAAACTAATTTCTACTCAAATCCTAAAATGATATTAGCTGTAAATGTAATCGCAGAACGTTATTTCAGGTTTTTCCATATACGGACTGTACGGTCTTCCAAATAGTTATAGAGATTATGAGAGATTAGATTAATGTTAATTGAGAGTACATAACGTGTGCCGTGTGCGTTGTCGTCCTAATAAAGGACGAAGTTTTAAACGCCAAAAACAAACGAATTCTCTTCGCACACGCACTAGAATAACTTTTAAAAAATAATTTTAATGTCTATTTATATTCAACAGTGTATCATCTTCTTATATATAAGTATATATATATATACAGAGAGAGATAATTATCTATTTTTTAAATAACGAATATTAAATGCCAAAATATCTATTATTTATATTATATTATATATGAAATATCTATTGTGAACAAGAAACAAATATATATATATATATGAATATATGCCAAAAAGTAAATAAATTATATCTAATAATTATTAGACCATCAATCGTTTCATCCAAAAAGATAAACAATTATAATATTGCGCAATTATTATAATCAATAAATTGCAAAAACCTGGGTTGCCTAATCTATAAAACGTGACGCCATCTTTCATCGTTTATACGCAACGTTTTTGACGCATTTATATTTGAAAAAGCGCTCAAACTTATATTAATTAATAATAAATAGTATTTGTTATTCATTAATTATAAAATGATATAGGGAAGATTTTTTCAGCAGAATTTATTGTGCAAAAAAAAAGGTATTTCCAAAAATAACATTTCGGTCACGAAGGAACACAGAACGAAACGAAACACCTAAACTAAAAACTATTATAATTTCCATTCACATTATATCATTAAATATATTATATATTGCAACATTTTTTTGTTTGTTTGTTTTCATAATCCTGACTATATGAGTAATGATAATAATAATCTTCTCGTGATGCACCACGTTCACATAAATAATAGTAATAATAACATTGCGTATTATGATCAAAAGACTAAAAGAAGAAATCGAAAATAAAGAATGCTTTCTTTGATTAAATATAAATACGTATAAAACTTACTCTTTTTTTTATCTTTTCTTTAATATATATATATTTTGTGTTGTTGTATGTTTGTTTTTGTTTAAGTATATGTTTAATTTAAGGCCTGTAACTAATATTTTGAACCAACCATCCGGACATCAACTTGAACTCTTCAGTTGCTTATATTTAAACTGAAGCGAGGAGATGTCGGCGGTTCGAAGTGGCAGGTTTAAGATTTGGAATATTTTGGATTTTCCTCAGGCTTATTTTGGGAATATTCTTATCATATTAACAGCAAATGCAGAGACGACCTAAGAGACATCTGGAATAGACATTGAGACAGAAAGAAATAGAGAGAGAGAATATTTAGCTTCCTTCCTTTTGATTGACGATTATAGTTATAGTAATATCATCTTATAATATTCGAGAGGTTCACATAATCACAAGCACATGTTAAGCGAACGTAAGTAAGGCCAGGAGGAGGAAACCGATAATATTTAGAAACTTGTAAAAGAACGAAGTGAAACGATATGTACACGAGTATAATCGAACCGAAAGAGGTGCGCACTGCCTTTGTAGATAATTTTAAAATAAGCACATCGATGCAACGACAACGAACGGAATACGCTAATTCTGTAGATCAGAATAATAATAATAAACGATTTGCTTGCCATGTGCTGCTTTCTTTTGCCATTCGGACGAAACAAAAATAATAATAATAATAGTGGAAAACAAAAACAATATCAGATCCCCCGCACGCGCACTTACGCACATATACACACACCAACCATGCAGGCCGCAAACTCGAAAGCGAATTTTCTTACAGGATGACGCACTTCAGTTTCTTTTTCTTACTGGTGTCTTTTTTCTTGCCGTTGCTGGTCTTGTTCTCCTCCATCTTTCGCGCCCTGATCTCGCGCATCAGATCGAAGAATACCTGGAACGGAGAGGACGTTAATATGCAATCTCCATGTTATTGTATATTGTTTCCATGACGATCATGGCTTGTTACCTTGTCGACGTGTTCCCTGGTCTTGGCCGACGTTTCGACGTAGGTGACGCCCCATTGCTTCGCCCTGTCGCTGGCCTCCTGGAAGGAGACCTTCCGTTTATCCTCCAAATCGCACTTGTTTCCCACCAGCAGGAACGGAATGTTCTCGTCGTTCTTGACGCGCAAAATTTGCTCGCTGCAAAACAGACCATAATTATAGCAATAATTGTTAAATGTCATCATCCCCTTGGCAACTGCAAATTTAGAGGATTCGTCGTATTCGTATGCAACCAAATAATCTCACCGAAACTCTTGAGTGGCTTGGAAACTCTCATCCTCTGTGATGGAGAAGATGCAGAGGAATCCCTCGCCGCTTCTGAAGTAGTTGTCGCGGATGGCGGCGTAGTCCTCCTGACCTGCAGTATCGAGGATATCAATTTGTACGTCCTCCCCATCGAGCAGGATCTTCTTCCTGTAGGAATCTGCTTTGGTTGGTTCGTAGTCCTCGACGAATTCGTCGTACATGAACTGGAGGGTGAGGGCCGATTTGCCGACACCGCCGCTCCCGACCATTATCACCTTGTGAAGGGCCGGCTGCACCGTTGGCTTCTTCGACATCTTTTGCAACAACAACAAAAAAAACAACAGTTAACAGTCAACACCCCACAACCATTGTGACTGAACAACACTCATCCACTCATCGTAACAATGATTCACATTCCTCACCTCTGTTTATTTGTTTTCTCCGAATGTTTAGTTTGGTTACGGGGTGGCGACGATCTCGTCGTCGACTTCCTGTGCGTTGCTTCTGTTTCTCCTTCGCTGATCACCTTTTAATTGCTTTTCCTTCCTTCTGCTGCTGCCTTCGAATCCCACCACCCACTAACGGAAAAACTGTTATTCATCAATTAGGCGTGTGCAGAAAAACGCGAACAATGCTAGCAATTTGTCATTGTTGTTTTCGTCGCCCATCTAATGTCACTTGACCTGCCAACACCTATTAGAACAATTGCCCAAAAGATTTCTGCATTACCGATAACACACGCTCGTCAGGAAGATAGAGGGCGCACCACATGCGATTAAAATTTTCAGCAGGATCCAATACTTTTCAAAATTAATGAAAACTCGCGGATTCATTGAAACATTATTTTTCAATTTCTAATAATATACTTGCTCAAGCGTCGAGGATAGGCATTTTGGCTTCTCTCAAAGTGAGCTTTCTTCTCTTAATTACTTTCAAGTATCAATAAGATCTTATTAATTTTTTTCCATGTTTCGTTTAATGGGAAATTGTAGGATGCTTTGGAAATATGAAATTGTTGACAGCGCGTCGCGAAGGGATGGTCTGACAGTTAGGGGGTGGGTGTTTCTTTTTGGTTTATTTATGATAATCGTTCTCATATGAACGTTTAGCAAAAGGATGCCGACGAATCCTTGCTACTGCTCGCCGATGAGGCACGCCGTCGTCATGTCCATAATGACGGCGGTGGGAATCTGCTACACGCAGCGTCTCGTTCTCAACATGGGAATCATCGAGATGATCAAGTTCAAAGACACGGAGTCGCCATGTCCCCTGCGTAACATCACCTACAGCAACACGTCGTTCTCGACGAGACAGCAGAAGCCGACGGGCGACCAGAAGGAATGGGGTGAATTCGGACAGGCCATCCTGCTGTGCTCATTCTACGTCGCCTGGACGCTCTTCCAGTTCCTGCTGATCTTCGTCGCGAAACTGGGAGGTCGCTTCTCCATTCTCGTTGGAATGGCAATAACCTCTCTGGCAACCGGTCTGCTGCCTTTAGGCTCCATCTTCATGCCCATCGACTTCATGAATTGGCTTCTGCTGACGCTGCTGCGAGCGGCCGCCGGCATCGGACAGGCCATGGTGCAGCACGGCATCAATCGTCTGTTCATCCGTTGGATCTGGCTGGAGGAGAAGAAGAACATGGTGAGACTGATCAATTGCTCGAAGGTGGTGGGCATCTACTTCGCATCGATCTCCACTGGTTGGCTCATCAAGATCCTGTCCAGCTGGCATGTGCCGTTCTTCTTGTTCGGAGCTGCGGGAATCGTCTGGATCCTCTTCGCTTTGGTCTACGTCTTCGGCGATCCGGAGAAGCATCCTCTGATCAAGAGTTACGAGCTGGAGGATCTGAAAGAAAAGGTTGTGGCGGTGGAGGATAAGGGTAAAGGTGCCAAGGATTTGGCAATATTCGCGTTAGCGCTCGCCGAATTCGGAAACGAATACGTCTTCCTCACGCTCCTAACCAATTACCCCAAGTTTCTGCGCTCCTACATAAAGATGGATCTGATGGAGATCACGCAGATCGGATCTCTGCCCTATCTGCTGCACTTCATCGGCTACTTCACCTTCTCGTTGGTGTGCAACAAACTATTCGAGCGCAATTTGCGCGTTTCGTGCGTGTACAAGTTTTGCGTGTTCATCGGACTCGTCCTTCCCGCTGCACTAATGCTCGTGCTGATCTTTCTGCAGTGTCACCTAATTGGCGTCCTCATAGTCGTGTCCATCGCTCTGTTCTTGAACGGAGCCGCCGCTTACGCCATCGACGAGAACTGCCTCACGCTCTCGCTTCACTATTATCCCTTTATCGTGACCGTTTGCAACGCGTGCGGTGGCATAGCGGGCACCGTCACTCCCATCGTCATCGGCATCGTCGCCAAAGACAACAGCGAAGGTCAGTGGATGTGGGTCTTTTACTTCGTCATCATCGTCGCCTTCGCAATGGCCATATGCTACGTCGTCATGGGATCGGCACGTCGCGCCAAATGGGATTACAAGGAGAACGAGGAGCAACCGGCCAAGACCAAAAGCAAATGGTACCAGGAGAATCCACCGGCATAAATTATTACCACATCAAATATGTATCACACACACACACATTTTCTGCACTCTGAAACAAAGTAAATCAATATTAGAGATTATTAAAATTTTGCAATTAAAAAAGCATTACCTTTTTATTTCTCGGAATCGAACAACAATTACTCAACTTAAGATAGGAAGTGTTTCAAAATTCATATTTCTTTCTCGCTTTCAACTTTATTACAATAATAATAATTATTATTATTACTCTTATAATCATACCTAATTACTAATACTTAATATGTATAAAAAATATCACCTGGGTCATCTTCCTTCATTTCCACCTCCCCCCAGCAATTCACGCGCCAGCACCAACAACAGTTTATCAACACAAGACTAGACAAAAAATCCTTATTTTCATTCAACAAATTAAATGCAAATTCACTGTAAAGCAAAGGGCGCACCCAAGAAAAAACTAAACTAAAAACGAAAAAATACGTGTGAGGTATAATCGATATCTTCTTTGGATCCAGGATTCACGTGGGGATGCGATCTCTCAGATAGGACAAGACGGATTCGGTGCCTTGCTCCAGGATCGCGTAACGAGGCAACTTGAAGCTGTTCCCCTTCAGCTCCAAACATCTGGCAGCAAAATAAATTAATCTTAACATTTTCATTTAAACGATGGATTACCTCAGCTGCTTTACGTTGCCCAATTCGAATGGGACGCTATCAATATTATTATTGCTAAAATCCAAAGTGGCAAGACGTTTCAACCCCTTCAGACCGGCGGCGTCAATCTTGGCTATCTGGTTGTCGGAGACGAGGAGGATTTCCAAATTCTCCAGCTCGTAAACGCAGCTCGGAATAGCTGTAAAACTTTTCGCAACAATTACAAAACGCTTATTAATTTAATGACTAACTTACAAGTTGTAGGAGAGGACGAGTTCGCGCAGGTACTTCAGCTGACCCAGGGATGATGGCAGATCGGAAAAATTGTTTTTTCCGAGATCCAAATACTGAAGCCTCGAGAAGGATCCAATGAAATCGGGTAACACTTTGATCCGATTTATGCTCATGTTAAGTTCCGATATTTCAGCCGAAAGGCAACTCAAACTGCAATTCGATAACATTAAAATGAGAAACATTAAACGAAGTAACACCTTTTATATACCCGATGGGAACTTCCGTCAATTTGTTCTTTGATATATCGACTATGTGCACTTCGGCTGCAGCCGCATCCTCGAAGACTTTCTCGGGCACATTCGTCAACTCCTTCTGCGTCAAATTCAAGGCCCTCGAATTCTTCATCATGTACCTTTTAAAAACAACAACAGTTAATCTCGCTTTCGATCATCACGTAAATCAAATTTACTTATCCGGAAACACCCGGACTTCCTGATTGATGGCGTTATCGTTTACATTCAACTTCTTCTCGTCTGCGATCATTTTATCACGCAGATGTTTAAGCAGCCTCAGCGTACCACCCTTTATCAGATCCTGACGAATTTGTTTGAATTTGTTCCCTTCGATTTGCAGATTCTGCAGATGCGACAGCAATCCCAGCGAATTCGGCAGACTGAAACAAAATAATTAGATCATTTCTATTATATGCATATAACTATAATTCTATAATTAGACCGTTCCTAACATTGTTATTATTATTATTATTATTAAATCGATACCATTATTATTCGCTTTTGAATCGGATATTTTAAAGGAGCGTCGATTCTTAGTCATATAACGTACACCTTTTGTGTGTCGTTCCATTGGTGTCAGGCTTACGGAATCGATCAAAACGGAAATATCTCACCTCGCGAGCTCATTGTTCGTAAGATCCATGCGTATAATGTGTTGAAGCATTGCGATCTGATCCGGAAGAACCTCGATCTTGTTGTCCCTCAGATCCAGAATTTTCAGCAGGGACATGCACTCGCAAAACTCTGGTTCGACATCCTGCAAAAGAAATTTAATCGTCAGCTGCAAAATCATCGTCAAGATGGGATGAGAGAGAAACCTTGATGTAGTTATTGCCAAAGTAGAGTTCTTGCAGATTCTCGCAACCCTCGAATCCCGGAAGCTCTTCGATGTCGTTGTGCTGGGCGTACAGGACTTGCAGTTTCCTCAGTTCCCCCAGATTGGGTAGCCTCCGCAGATTGTTGTGGGTCACGTCCAGCTTGAGCAGAGCTGCGCGGGAAGCAAACAATTGAATCGACCGCGTCCGGTGGAGCGGACGGATTTTTAAAATTTATTAATTCGATTCTATCGATTACGAAGAAGTTTACGTTTCTTTTTCTCCTTCTTCTTCTTCTATTCTTATAATTTTAGTTTGATAGATAAATAGATAGATTGATTATTACCTCGGATGTTAGATATGTCCGTGGGCAGTTCGGTCAGTTGATTATGGGCGAGATTAAGGTCGGTTAATCGCACTAGATAGCCGATACCACTTGGTAATTGTGTTAATTGGTTGTGGGCGAGGTCCTACATTTTAGATTCGTATATTTGTTTGTTTGCTTGTTTCTTTTTATTTTAGTTCGTTTAACAAAGTCTGTCATCTATTTACCAGCGTCTGCAGCATCACCAGGTCCACGAAGCCGACGTCCACGACGGACAGAGAGTTATGCGAGAGGTTCAGCTGCTGCAGCTCGGTCAACCTGTAAAAGTCCATCGGCAGCGACTCGATCTTGTTATGGCTCAGGTTTAGTCTTGTTAGCTTTGTTAACGCCCCGATCTCCGATGGCAACCTCGATAAACAATTGTCTTGCAGCTATATACAAGGTGTTGCAAAAAACAACAACAACAACAAACGACCAGAACAAAGAGAAAACCAAAATTTAGAAAATAGAATATAAAATAAACGTGCCTATAAATATATGTACACACTATTACGTACAAGCATTCATCTTTCGTCGCTTCGATAATAATTAACGACGGCGAGAAAAAAAGAAGAAAGCAACAGAAAAATAACTATTCAATTGTCTGCGGACCGAGAAATTCTCTCCCCGAACGCAAACCAATTTACGGCTGTAATTAGACGACACGGGAATACTAATTCTTCCACTAATGAAGCATCAAAATGAAACTTTCGCTATTGCATTTGAGAATTACTTAATGAAATTGAATAGATGTAGCAAATACTGTGTGAAAGATCAATTCGATTTTTTCAAAAATAAATATAATAAGCGAAAGCGTGCTAAAGAATTGGCGGTGCTAAAGAATTGAATCACTTACGTTGAGGACCGTCAGGTCTTCGAACATCTTGATTTCCGGCGGAATATCGTTAAGCACGTTGGAGCTGATGTCCATGTAGGTCAAGGGTTGAAATGTCCACCAGGGATCGTCGGTACCCTTCGACATGTCGAAATGCTTGACCGTCTCGGAACCGCCTGTCTCGTACATCTTGAACATTCCATTTGGAACTGAAACGGAAATTGAAATTCATTCATATTTTTTTTGTATGTTTATAGAATAACTTTATAGAAATGTCCAAAATGATAGTGAAACAGGTAACGAAATCGTGTTTTTTCTTTCACTCATTGACATTGAATGAAATGGAATTGAAGGAGACAAAGTGGAAGTGAAATCCTCGTCGCTCGGTCAATTTCAAGTACTCAGACAAAGCAATTAATAAGCGGAAAGAATGCACCGATCGACTGTGTCACGATTATAGACCGAACGAGAAGAGTGAAACGTCCAAAATTTGCATAACGATTCACTAATTATTAAATGACGCAACCAGTGGGCAGATAAAAAGCGTACACGGTATTACAACTTTTCCCAATTCAATAATTGTGTACAATGTGTGTACAGAATGAACGTAGACAGAGAAAGATAATTGGATTGTGCGAGAGGCTTACGCAAAGCATCGCGATAAAGAGATCAGTTTCTATCTAAAAGCGTTACTTTATTTACTTTCTAAAGTATTTGTTGGTATATTTTAATCTCTGTGACATCTCACAGAGATTAAAATATGCCAAAGTTGATTTGACGATGAGTCTGTTTGAAAATCTGCGATGTGTTTTATGTGCGAAAAGTTTGTTTGGAGCGCGTCGCGTCTAGGAATAATAATAAACAGACGCGCAAAGAAAACGTAGTTGGCCGTGGTGAGTCAAAGGACGCGGATGGAAACAAACGTGTTGCCATGACTACAACGATGGTTGTGATGATGATGAAGATGATGCAGGTGTAAACACCTCGGGGAGATGAGATTCTTTTAAAAATAGAGCGGAGGTCGTCGTTTTCGTTCGTACCTGATGCTAAGCCGCGACCGGAGAGGTTCAGCTGTCCAGTCTTCCGCACGACTTTGATCATCCCCGCCGTCAGCTGACCGTCATCTTCCTGCTTGGTCTGTAAGTGGAAGACGGGATTGATCAGCTTCCTGCGCGCCTTCACCTGACTCTGTTTCGCCATAACGTCGTCCTGCTAATGCTATTGCTGCGTGGTGGTGCTTCCCGCTCGACGTTTCAGATCAATATGAACGAGATGCGAATACATCAACAATAACACGTCGGGATTCCTCACCCCACCACCGCGTACAATTACAATACGTCAAGGACGATGGACCACGAATGAAACGAGCAAAACAAGGATATGAGTGCAGCAGGCCTGCAAACCGCAGGAAACCTAAAACAGGACAACAGTACGAATTAGCAGGACAATGCAATAAGCTAGTTACAAAGCATATACTATCACTCTATTTAAATAGCAGCTCCGCACAAGTAACCCATTTCAATTGGTCGCTCGCAACTTCTTTGTGCATTGAATTATTTAAATTTCCCGTTCGTATGGTTGCCTGTAGCTTACGTAACTGGATAACCAAATTATGCCAAATCAACGAAATCGACGATGCAATTGAATAAGCAGCAGCGTAAAACGATTTTCCAGCGATAAGCGTTATTCGATGCCTTCGCATATTCTTACACATCGCGGGATTTCTGTTTAGTTTTCGTAACGCGGTGATGCTGGTTGTATAATATACGTTTGTGTTTGTGCATTTTATTTGTCGGTACAGTATCGTGACATTGATATATTCGGAGCAGATGGAGGATGCAGGTAGCGTCGTCGAGGTGGATGTCCTCCCCGCTCAAAGCCAGCACGAAGATCCATCCAACTGCGACGACAAGACTTCCATAGTGTCCATCGTCTGTCGGATCTGCTTCGATGACAACAAGGATGAAACCATCATAACACCGTGCAAATGCAAAGTGAGTTTGCGTTCTTCCTTCATCCGCGGTGCGATCGATTCCATACAGTATACGATGCATACCGCATCTGTCTCGACGCAAGAAACATATGCTTGCAAGAAGTAGTTTTTAATTCATGATTTACACATTTGCTAAGCTTTACTATTTATGGTGGATGCGCCGGGTGCAATCAACAAATACGGTTTAAACAATAATTGTACAAATATTGAAATGTAATTGATGCGTGATGCATGTAGTGTTTTATGTGCATGTTTGCTAATAAATATGTATGTATTTACAGAGACTAGATAAAGTAGAGCAATGATTTGGTGGATGCGCCGGTTGTTGCAATCCACGAACCTTGCTTAACCTAATATTCAACTATAGTATAGATATGTAGAGGAAATAATTGTTTAGTGGATTTTAATGGTAATTGAGAGATATATATGTAGTGGTCATTTGCAAATATTTATTGTGTAGGCAAAAGTCGTTAGTATATGTAATTATAATAACTTGCGGATGCGACGGGTCGGCGGCTTTGATTGCATTCGCTTAATACGCTTCTTCGTATTGAAATGCAAATAATTTAGTTACCTGGTGATTGCACCATCGTACGTTGTTTGTTGCAGGGAACGGTGGCGTTCGTGCACAAGACGTGCTTGGAGAAGTGGCTCTCGGAGTCGAATTCGACGGCGTGCGAACTGTGCCATCACGTGTACGAGACGGAGAGGGTGCCCAAGTACACGGCGAAGCAGTCCATCTGGAAATGGTTCAGACACCAGCCCACCAATTTCGGGGCGCGCGTCCGTGCAATCCGCTGCGATTTAATCGTATGCGCCGTCCTAACGCCCTTCGCCATCATCATCACCTACATATGCCTCTTCTCCGCCGATTACTACAACCAGCAGAGATTCTCGAACATCCCCACCGCTCGTTGGACGTCCATTTCCCTGCTCATTATGATCGCCATCATGCTCTTCGGCTACTACATCTGGGTGTACGTGGTGGTCGGCTATCATGGTCGAATGTGGTACTACTGGTGGCAGAGGGAGTGCATCGTCCGTTACATACCTCCCGTACCCGATCAGCCCAATTATCCTCCTTCGCAGCAGCTACTGCAATCGACACCACCGACGCAGCATCAGAGCCTGGAGGAGATCGTCGAGGATAACGCCGATTCGGTCATAGACCTCTCGATCTCGCGGTCAGATTCCAGCACGAAGAACGCCGCCTCAGAAGAAACCGTGCTTTGACCTTCGCGCGTTACTCGTAATTTCTTGAATTTCCCCTGTTGTATAATATAGTTTACGCCCACCATCGCACCTCGTTCTCTTCTCTATATAAATATGTTTGTATGTACAGTATTTCCTTGGCGGCGTTCTCCAAATTATTTTTGATAATACAGCATGCACGCCGCGTTAGTTTACGACGCCCTACGTTTTATTGACACCTTTCCCCTGGCCAAATTCGTTATGTATATCCGCACCTTGGAATTGTCGCTCTTCTTCACGCATATCTGAAAAAAAAAGGACAATAATATAACAATTAATGATTACTTTTATTAGTTTCAAAAGAAAAGAGACGCACCGCATCGTTGGCGATTGCCGAAATGCTGGCTGGAAACTTGGCCATGTCTCTGCCCTCCACGAAGATTGACTGCCCTCGGTGGTACCAACGTCGCTCGTACAGCAGCTTACCATCCTCCACCCTCGTCTCAACAACCGGAGTATCGTTCACCGTCGAAGACACCTGCATCGATTGATTCTGACTGCTACTATTCGAGTTCGCGTTGGTGATCTCAGGCACTAAAATCAAACTCTAATTAGTATAAAAATCGAATTTGCGCAATCCTTGAATCAACGGAACCTACCGGGCTTCTTGTAGGGCTGAGCGATCTTCTTCAGGTCGCTCTCCACCTCTTTGTCCTCCAGCAGGTACGTGATCTGGGCCGCGGGCGGTTTTCGTCTCTTCTCAGGCACCGGCACAGGATCGTTCGGTCTCCGTCTCAGTTTCCTCGTCATCACCGGCTTTACCTCCATTGAATCTCCCGTCAACTCCATCGTAAACCTTTCCGCCTCAATGGTTTTCCTCTTATCCTCAAAATCTGAGATCAAATTCTCCTTCAGCTCCACTTTTTTCTCCTCAAACTCCTTGACTGCAGCCTTCTTCTCTATGATGTATTCCCTCTCCACGCACTCCATCATATATTCCCTATAGATGCTGTTCAAGCGATTCCGTTCCTCGTACTGCTCATTCAGTTTCTTCACCTTCCTAGTGTATTCATAGTGCGTTCCATCCTCCAGCTGCTGCAGTTTCTTCTTCAGAGTCGCCAGTTTGTCCTGGTACATTTGTTCCTTGATCTCCATATGCTCCTCATGGGGCCCAGTATCAGTCTCACTGGCATCCTCGGTATCTGAAAACACGTAGATTGAGGTTATGATTCAATTTGCACAAATCCCGTTAAACTTGTTGCCTGCTTATGAAATAAACGTTGGAAAATGCAATGCAGACAAAAACAATCGCGTTTGCGATATAAACAAACGTACCTTCGTCGCTCTCGTTGTCGTGTTCGCGTTCCTTGTCGTTATCATCGTCGTAGTGGTCTTCGTCCAGGTCGTAATCCTCTTGATGGAAAGTGTTGGAATATGGAGAACCCACGAAAGACATTATACCTGCACGAATATTTCCAACTTATCCGCAAAATAGAGGGCGAAAATCTAGGAAAAATGCACGCACAACAAACGGACGAATCTGCTGAAACAAACGGCTGTGTAGGACATTACTGAAAGTGCAACCAACTGAATTCGCAGCGCTACCAACGGTAAGGAAAACACCAGATTTAAAAATTCAAAATGTCCAATACTTAAATATCAATCAGAAATGAAGGTGAAATCGAAATTAATTAATCGTCGACACCTGATTTATTATCGTAACGTATAATCGATAATGGGACTTTCATTATTTGTATTTGATAAAAGTTAATAATCAAAGAACGCTTGCGTCGCGACGTTGGGCGTCTCTGTAATCGCGCGCGCTCCACTTCCAATCCGCATTACCCGCAAACTTATAGCGCCTATTATTTATAACGTTTGGAATTCCTTTCGCATTGTTTATAGAAATCGAACGTGCTGAGCACGTCGGAAAAATTATTTTTAAACATTAGCTCGCAAAACCCGTTTCGGGGTCCAATCCTCAAGTCACGACTTACCTCAACATATAACCATCCTCGTTCGACGCAAGTGGTTTTTACTTTGGCGCCCCCTTCTGAGCTTGCATCGGACCAACCTCATCATCATAATTATTATTATTGTGATGTGTTGTGTTCGTGTGTGACGTCTCAAGTTTTTTCTTCTCAGCCTGCGATTCTTTCAAAACTCGATATTTTTGTTGTTATTCGTAATTCTTCAGACCGAGAACGGCTGCAGTTCAACGGATTGTCGAAGTGTATGAGCGGTGTGCGTGGGAGGACTTTCCTTCGCTGTGCAGGTAAAACATGTAAAGAGTGGTGCAAAGGAAAGTTGAAGGGGTGTTGTGCAGAAGACTCACGATGGATTCGGATCCGGAGGACGAGTTGGATCCTCGTATCCAAGTGGAGCTGGAAAACTTGAACAAGTCAACAGATGAGATCAACAAATTGGAAATTGAGTTGGATGTAAGTCGCTCTTTAAATTGTACAACACAATTCTATTTATAATGCTGATCAATTTAGGAGGCTAACACTACATTCCGCATGTTACTGAATGAGGCGACAAGGAGGTTGAAGCTGTATTCTAAAAAGTTGGGAAGCTGCATAGAGAAAGCCAGACCTTACCATGAAGCCCTGGAGGTGGCCAGGAAGGCGCAGACCGAGTGCCAGAAAGCTGCTGTCGTGTTCAGGCGAGCTAATGGTATGGAATCATCATTAATATTGATAAAACATGTTTTTAAAAATTATGTTGTTTTTACAGAGATACATGCAGCTGCAAAGGAAACTGTGGCGCTTGCTGAGCAGAGGTTCATGAGCAATCAGCACGAGTGGCAATTCGACAATGCCTGGCAGGAGATGCTCAATCATGCCACAATGAAGGTGAGTCTGGATGGATGGATGATGCAATTGCATGGGAATCCTTCATTTGCATAACAATTGATTTAGTATTCAGTGCTTTCTATTTCATTGTATAAAACGCGATTCACCTTCACCCATCCACAAATAAAAGCATTCTTGCTTCTAATCCGATCAGCGGGATAATCCAATGTTCGTTGTTCGCAATTTTCGTCTATTATCGGTGAAAGTATGTGTTCGTCTTAATATTTAGTATTCAAATGATAACTTTCAAAAGACCTAGGAGAAATTGCGATATACTTTAATAATTTTGCTTTTACTTTGTTTGCATTTTTACATCATTTTTATTATAACTTGTCGAAACTGGAGATGTATTGCTTTAATCAATTGATTATCTGTAATATTCTATTGTGCTGTACGATAATTTATTTGATCAAAGATCGCAATTTGGATGACTTTGCAATTGAAACCTTTAATTGAAAATCAAAAATGGCTTACTATAGACTTTGACCTCTGGTCTACATTTATATTTTCTGCCTTAACGATTTTCCATTGTTACATTCTACAATTGGAATATAATTTTGCTATTGTTGTGGAATGACTGCGTCGTTGTTTTGAATCAGCAGTGAATAATTGTTTTCTTTTTGTAGGTGATGGATGCTGAAAATGAAAAGGCCGAAAGCGGTAGAGAGCACCAGAGAACAGCTACACTCTTCAACGCAGCTGAGCATAAAGTGCAGGAGCTGGAGGATCGTCTGCGGAGGCACATCATCAAGTCCAGGCCATACTTTGATGAGAAAGGTCTGTGTCAAGAACAGCTGAACACGCAGAAGGATCGCATAGAATGCTTGAAATCGGAAATAAGCAAGTCGAAGACGTCGTACGCGCAGTCTCTGAAGAATCTCGAGCAGATCTCCAACGAGATCCATATGAAGAGGAACGGGTACAACGATCTGTTGGCAAAACCTCGTGAACCTGGTGTGGGGTCGGAGCTAGCGGACGATGGGGGAGTGTCCATTGCGTCCACCTCTTCGACGAAGCACGACAAGCTGCCGGACATCGAGCACGAGCTGGACAAGTGCGAATTGAGGAGCATAGGTTCGTACAGCGGGACGACGAGCTCCGCGGTTAGCGAGAAGGACGATACCGAGGAGATCGAGGAGTATTTGGACGAGCTGAAGCTTAAGGTGAAGACGTTGGCAGTCAGACCCATCGACGGCGGTGAGGGCGAGAGTTCCGATCACGTGTGGGAGAGCGAGCTGAGAAGCACCGTAGATAAGTTGGACCACATGATGCTGCTGAAGGAGTGCGCCGATGACCTAAACCACTTCAAGATGGTCAACAACAATACTACTGAATCCAAGTGAGAACCATCGACCAGCGAGAATCAAAAAGTTCCACAAAATCAATTAGATCTTGCCTTAAGAATAATCCGGCGCGCATTTCTACAACCACCACCATACCATCCACACTATTAACTAATTAAGTGAAGAGATGCGGGTCTGGTAACCGTTGTGAATCGATCGCTTTAATCCATTATTTCCTGAGAGAGAGAGAGAGAGAGAGAGAGTGAGAAAAAGAGATACAGATAGTATTTTTAATTTAGTTGTTTAAGGAGGGAGAAGCAAGCCGTACAAATTCTATCCGCAACGTAGGTCTCTAGTCTGAAAAATCGTATTGTGTTTTATTTTGTAATTGATTACTATTATATATTTTATATTTTGATTATCATCATCATTATTATTATTATTCTATAATAATTGCGTAACAAATCCCACCACCTACCGAATGGTGTTCTCTTTTTTATACCGCCTTTTATGTTACGAAATGTTATATGTCTCTATTATTACTACTATAATTATTATTATTTTTTTTATATAAATATATATATTATGATTACTTCTTTTCTTTTATAAGTATCATTGCTGTTTGTTGTAGTCGATTGGAGATGGAGCAGGACCGACAGTTCGCACCTCTCCAAATTTCCGCCGAGGAAACTGTTTTAGATGTGAATAAAAAAATATTTAATATATAATTATCATCATTGACGTGAACGTGACAGTTTATTCAGTTGTTTTTCGTTCATCCATTTTCATCAGGTTCTCTATGCACCGCATACGGTAAGCATAGCAAATTAAAGTGACGTTGCTAGGAGATATGCTTATTTAGGTGCTCAATTGCCATGGATACGATGGGATGATTTTAGGATTTGGCGAGAGGATAGAAAGTATAATGAGAGAAAAGCGTATATAAATAATTTATTTAATTAATTAAAACATAAATTGATTTATTCGTATGTACAGATATGCTCCTCTATTCAGCTCCAGAGGCAAACAACAATAGTCTTGTTATCATCATTATTAATATTAATTATTATTATTATCGTACTCCTAAGTTATTCGCTGTTTTTTCGTCCACATCCTTCGCTCCTCCGGATAATCATCGGCAGGAAAATTAGTATTACTCTTTATTTTTTTTAAAATTTAATTCGATTTCTTTTTTTTTGACGCACACACACTAAATACACACAAACATGTCCTCTAAGTACAAGAGAGATAGATAGGGAGAGAAAATTAAAAAAAAAAAAAACATTGCGGTCTTCGTCCTTCTCGTCCATCATCATCACTTTATATTAAGGCACTATGAGAATTCATCGCTTCTCTTCTCTTTTCCTATCGTTACGCTACGTTACGTTACTGTTTCTTTTTTACATCTTATACGTTATTTGAAATTAGCTGTTTTTAGTTTATGCAAAATAAAATAAGAGAATACGAAGAGAAAAAGAAAATAATAGTGATTATACGTTTACGTAAGTAGTAGTAATAATATATTGCTGATCAGAGAAGATCACTCGTTAGACCCGTCCTCCCGTAAATTATTGCATTAAAAGAAAAGAAGACGAAAACAAAATAATAAATTAAGAAATTGTCGCACGTCGATAATTTTAGTCTTTAACGCGCGCGCGGCTTATTGAGAGAGAGAGAGAGAGAGGAGGGCAATGAGTATTCGTTTTGTTGTTAAGTCGCTTCATTTCCGTTTCTTCTTGATTGACGACATCAGAGTGCTGCGTCTCCATTTTGATAGAATCCGTTGCGATTGAGTGGTTGCCTTTCCGGTGCATCCGAATGGCGATTCCTCTTGAAGAAGCCGGACTGAAATCATCAAATTTAACATTGATAAACGTTTACAGGTATTGAAGTTGGTGATGGTGGTGTTGCGTACCTTATACAGCAAGAATATGAGCAGGAGGAGGATGATGGTTCCGGCAACTGCGGAGAGGACGACGACCCAAAGAGGAACGATGTCCGGTTTGATGTCTGGTTCGGGAGCAGGAACGGTCGTGAAGATCTCGTGACTGTGGATCTGCCTTTCAGCCGGTCGACCGATGTACGGGAGTTTGCTGATCCTCGCGAGCATCATCGACGAGAAGCTGATCGGTTGCGACGTCGAAATCTGCGATGTAAAATAAAAAAAAAACATTAAGATAAACATTTAGAAATTGATGATGATGATGATGATTCGTTACATTTTTCAGTGCTCTGATGTTGATCCTCGATCGTAGCGCGATGATTGCGTCCTGCTCGTTCAGCAAAGGTCCGACGACGCACCTCACCATCATGCACTTGGTGGATTTGCACTGCATCGCGTTTCGGATGTCATCGTCGTTGGTCACCTGCCTTCTTCTGCGTCCGTGGAATCTGTTGTTGTAATCGGGTTTATCCGTTGCGACGTTGTCCCGTTCGATCAAACTTGCGGAGGCGTGGTACTGCGGCGGAAGATCCCCGGTTCCCGATGAGGACCAATGGGTTTCGCTGCGAGATTCCCACTTGTTGCCGCCCTGCGACGAAGCTGCTGCTGCACCTGCTGCTGCTGCACCAGCACCCTGATTGGACATCTGCACGTTGCTGCCACCGCCGGCGCCTCCACCCATTCCGCTGACGTCGAATGTGGTGGTTCTGAAGCCGCCGGTGCCTAGTGCTGCGGCGCCCAAATCCAGACCACCTCCTCCACCGTGATGTTGCTGACCTCCTTGGCTGGACGACCATTGGTGATGGGTTCTGTTGCTGCGAGCTGATGCTGCGGCTGCCGCCGCTCTACGTGCCTCCTCCTCGTCGTAGGTGTTCTCGTAAGATTCTCCGATATACTCTTCGGATGAATAGGGAATGTCATCATCGCCCGGGGTGTATCTGGATTGGTAAGTGCCATGACCTCCTCCTTGCTGCTGCTGATGATTGTATCCGCTCTCAGTTGTAGCCGTTCCGTAAGTTCTGCTCTGATTGTAGCTGCTGCTTTCGTATCTCGAGCCTCCACCGCTCTGATACGTTCCACCTTCATTTCTCGAAGCATGGGATGAACCACCAGCACCTCCTTCCGACCAAGAATTGTACGAACCTCCTTGACCGTAACCTCCTTCGGTTCTTGAATCGTGAGATCCCTGAACTCTGGAACCACCTTGACTATGACCACCTTCAGTACGCGAAGTGTACGATCCTTCAACTCTCGATCCTCCCTGGCCGTAACTTCCTCCTCCTCCTCCTTCAGTCCTGGAACCGTGAGAAGAGCCTCCTTCCGTTCTGGAAGTGTAAGATCCTTCAACCCTGGAACCGTGTCCACCTTCGTTTCTAGATGCGTAAGATCCTTCAACTCTTCCACCTTCCGCTCTGGAATTCGAACCTGACTCGGATCTGGTGGACTCGTAGGTGCTTCCTCCACCTTGCTGCTGATTGTAATTGGTCTGAGATCCTCTGTTCCAATCGAAGTGCTTATTAACTGCCTGCGGTTTATTTCCAGGATATTCGCCGCTTTGGTAAACAGTCTTTCCGCCCTCCTCATTGTTAAACTTCTGCCCAGATCTACGACCCTCCGGACCTGTTATGGAGTAGTCGTGATTAGGATCCGAATCCGAGGAAGAAGATGTTACGGTGATGAAACTGTTGCCCTGCTGATTTCCGTGCTGTTTGCCGGTGGACGTGTAGATGATCTGAGGTTTTGAACTGCCCGAATAACTTCCGCCGCCGCCGCTCGAGAAACTGCCTCCACTTCCGCTCGAAAAACTACCACCACTCGAAGCTGAAGACGATGACGAAGATGTTCCCGAACCTCCATGCCTGTTGCCGGAAGAGCTTTCTTGGTAGTGCACCTTACCATCAGGACCGATGTACCTGGTGGTGTTTTTGCTGTAGACGTGGGTGACAGTCGTCGGTCCGCCGCCGCCGCCGCCACTTCCAGAAGAATTCCAGCTGCTCGAATGCGTTTCCACTCTCACTCTGGATCCGCTGCCGGTGTCTTCGCCGACGTGAACCAGAGTGCCCGAGCCGGAACTGCCGCCGGTTTGTTGCTGCTTCCGCCTCTGCTGATGGATCAGAGAACCGTCTCCGCTGTCCTCCGTCTCCTTAGTTATGTGCACTTTCTCGGAACCACCGAGCGCTCCTCTGGCTCCTTCGCCTTCCTCAATTATGATTCCACCAATTTGTCCGGCCGCACTGGCGAAATCCCCTTTGGCCGTGTCGATTCCGATGGTCTCCCAAATGGTCTTCTTCCTGTAGTCGAGCTCGTAATCGCGGTAATTGGCGTCGACCGCCTCGCATTTCACGTTGCCTAAAGTGTGCGGTTGTTCCAGCAGATAAAGCAAATCTTCACCACCCAAAGTGGCGTACGGCAGCAGGAAGAGCATCTCCGCTTCGGTGATGTCCGAAGGTCCGTTGTTCTTGATGCTGTACACGTGGATGACCTGAGGACCGATGTCACTCTCCCTCTTGATCTCTTCGGAAGTATATTGGGAAGCGTTGTAATGGATGTCAGAGGGTCTCGACGTTCCTCCGAGCTCCAATTTCGAGTTGACCCAGATCGGTATGTGTATCTTCTTTTGATTATCGGAAACGGTCAGAGCATCCTCCGGATTCGTGCTGTTGACGGCCATCGAAAACTCGTAGATCGAACTCATACCTTCCTTGTGGTAAGGCGTCATCTGTATGGTAAATCTCGCCTTGATGGAAAAAAAAAAAAAAAATTAATTTTTAATTATTATTCATTTTTGCATGAAGAGAATTTGACGACTTACTATTTTTCCAGCTGGAAGAGGATTACCGATGTCGCATCTGATCGTGTTGTTCTCCATCGGGGAGCAAAGGATTCTCACTTCGTTCTTATCGTATTGGACGATTTTGTTGAAATCCACGCCTGCCGGCATGCTCAAATCGAATGTGGACTCGAAACTGTCCTCGCCCTCGTTCTGCACGATTATATCGAACTGCAGTTTCTCGTTGGATCCGAGCAAGTATTTTTCAACGCTCCTTTATGGATGAATGACAGACAGTTTAAAGAAGGTAAAAATTGTAACAATTTCGACAACTCACGAATTGGCGATGAGCCTCAGATCCGGAATGCAGACGTTATCGCGGCCGCAGTTCTTGTGAATGCTGATGGAATCTTTTCGAACCGGCGGAACGTTGAGGTCGAGAATGGGGAGTAGCACAGATTTGGGATCTCTGCCATGGAAACTCTGCTGCTGCAAGTGACGAGATTCCTTCATCGAGTACCGGATCTCCGCTTCCAGAGGCGTCAGCTTGTCCCTGATGTCGTTCTGCCAAAAATTTGAAACCATGTAACAAATACTCTTCTTCGATCGATTATCGAGACTAATGTACCTTAATGTAAACCATCTTCTGTCTGCAGATGGGTCTGTTGTCCCTCAGGAGATGAAGAGTATCGTTCATAGTGAACTTATTTTCGTTGTCGATGAAGAACATGCGGGTGTCTTTCGTCTTCTTGGCGTCAAGCACGTACTGCACGTCCAAATCTACGTTCAATGCAAGTTTATTTTATGTAATTGTAATTGTATCGATTCCATTGCAAATTATCTTACTTATTGTGTGCGGAACTCCGAGGCCGGTGTAGTTGAAGCAGATGTCGATGTTAGTGCAGGGAACGCGCTGCCCGTTGAGCAGGGTGCAGTTCTTCTCGTCGAGGATGATCTGCTTGTTGGAGGCAAGGAATTGGACGAAGGCGTTCACTTTAACAACTGGACGAGAGCGGAAAAAGTAAGCGGAATTGGAAAGATAAGCTCCGACTGCCATGTCCGGGTAATCGTTGTGATCCAGATCGATTCCGCCGGATACGGAAAAGCCGAACGTGGACATCGGTGCGCTTCCCGGATCCGCAACGTCCTCCGAGTAGATAACCTGAGAATGCTTGGGATTGACGCCGTCTTTGGAGCCGTGGTAGATGTAAACGGCACCGCGTTCGTGCGGACCGTCGTACGGGGCTCCCACCACGAAATCGCCGTACCCATCCAAATTGATGTCTCCCAAAGAGGCGACAGATAAACCGAACCTCGACTTGGAGTTGATTCCATCCAAGGTCTTGAATTTCCTGAACCTCTGCTTCTTATCCCTGCCCTGATAGATGACGTAAACGCGACCCACTTCGTATTTGCCCTCGTTGTTGGGTTCCGTATGAAGCGGCGCTCCGATGATCAAATCGTCCGTCCGATCTCCGTCCACGTCGCATACGGCAATTGAATATCCGAAGTAAGCGCCCAGCTGCGTCCCGGTGATGTTCTGATGATTGGTCAGGTTCCACGTGAAGAGCACCACCTTCCCTAAGAGCCCAGCACCTCTGGGCATACCCGCGGCGACTCCTTGCTCTCCGTCTCCGGTGAAATCACCGACGGCGATCGAATAACCCATGTACGAGTTGTCATCCTTCTCGATGCCCTCTTTAGTCGATAACACCGCAGGTCTCGTCGACAAACTCTGCTGCACCACTTGACCTACGAAACACGACAATCAGAGATAAGCGCACGCAAACACGCAAAGAGAACAAAATCCTCAACACTTGAACAAAATCGTAAAGTAAAGAAGCGCAGGAATTTGAAGCTCACAAAACCATAAGCTGCTAAAAGATGATGACCGAAATGATGAGCGAAACGCCTACAGTAACTAAATAAAGCTTTTCAAGTATAAAATTGATAACATAAGAGAAGCAATTAATATTAACGCATCAAATTAAAACAACGAAATAATATCTACTGATCCAACAAATTGACTTGCAATTAATCAAAATCTCAATGCGTTGCGTTGCTCATCATCAAATAGTCACTATGGTTACCTTTGTAAATCGCTCTACAGCGCACCAATTCCACTTCGGTTGTTATAACAACGGACGTCGGTTTGGTTTGGAGTAAATATTGTGTATTAATCACCGCCACAAAAAAAAAGTAAATTATTATAAATTATTATTATTATATTAATACGATTAATCGATTTATCTAAGTGGCGTGGAAAAGCGTAAAAGGAGAGAGAGAAAAATAGTTATAAATTCACATAAAATAAAACAAGAATATGTAGATTATTGATATGTGCGTTGATGATGTTGCTGTACCAATCATCGGTTTCGGTCTCCATGATTACCGCAAAGTATTTGTTTCAAACAACCAACCAACTTTGGTCGTCCATCAAACCAATCATAGTTACGTAGGTTGCCAAGGAAACTACGTTTATTTATTTGGAAATAAACCATCGAAATTCTCTGATTATTAATTATAAAAATTTGGGTGGAGGTGCGGATTGTTTGCTGCGTTTCGTTCGAGAGATCGGATCTGCGCTCCGCTTTGAAAGCACCGATGACTCGCAGTAAAAATTCTGTTGCTGTTAAATGGATCGATCCGTGTAATTAAGATGCTCTCCGGCCACGAATCGATAAGTATCAAATAAATATATATATATAAAAAAAGAGAGGAGAAGATGACGCATTCAGAGCGTTGCATAGCAAGAATGAAGAAAGAATGAAATGTAGAGTGTCAGTCACATAAATAATAAGAGTAGTGGTGGCCGGATGGAAAAGAAAACGGGATCAATAAAAATAAAATAGAAATAGTCTTCATATCAATCGATAAAATGGATGGAAATCGTAATTAACGTTAAGGATGCAACTGGAGGAATGCTTTTAAGTCTTCTCGTATAGTTTGGATCCGATTTTATCCGCTCTCCATTATAGATTGAGCAACAGATCGATCGAATCGAAAATTATTGTATTAATTGCGAATTAATTTCGATGATGATGATGATGATGATGAATGAAAATTATTTAATTAGCACATTTCGTAAGACATTAACCCAAATCTTCCTAATAGATAGTAGATTATTGTACACCACTCCAAAAAAAGAGATCAAGAGAATTTCATTTGGTTTTCATCAATTTCATCGGGTTAATGATCTTTCTAAAATGTACCAAGGGGGAACAAAAAAAAAAAAAGAGAAAACTATTAGCCAAATTAAGTAAACACAAAAACAGAAGCAAAATTAGTGGTGTTGTCTGTTGTTGCCTGAATAAAACTTTTGGCTTTTGCTCTGTGAAATATTGTTGTTTGTTTGTTTATTTATAAGTTTGTTGTTGGTGCAGCAGCAGCGGTTGTGGTAGTACTTGTGAATATTGTATTTATTTTTTTTAGTTTAATTATTTTAAATTTGTTTGCTTTGTGTTTCTTTTTAGTCATTTTTTTTTGTACCTGAGCCGAAGGCTCCGCCGAATTTTCCCGGCGTATACGGAAAACTAGCTTGCGCATCAATCGAATTCACCTGTCCTGAAAAAATATATCATCAGCATTGATTATTTTCCCTTCGATAATAATTCTCATATCAACAGAACTAAACACAACAGTTAGGGTCTAATCTATAAACTAAGTACGTTCAGTATCCTATAATTCGTATTTAAAGTAAATTGTAGAAAATGGATTGGTTGAGTCAATTGGTTATAGTTACCTTGCCAGTACCATGCGCCCGGATTTCCAGAGAATAGACGTTCTCCATCCTAGAATAATAAAAAAATAGTATTAGCATGATCTCATAAAAGTTATTCAAAGTATTAATTAATTAAACTTTTTGGTAATATATCATTGTAATTTTCAATTAAAACACAAGAGGGAGTGTTATCAAATTTTGAATTTGAATCTAATCAGTTGGCATCGCCGACTGCGTCTGCGTCGGTGCACCGAGGGGGATGCTCAGTCGCAATTCGGACATCAATACGTCGGCGTGCGCTCCGGTTTTAAAAGTTCAAAATTGTTGTGCAACTAGTTTAAATCTGATGAATCACAGTGCGTTCAGCGAAATCCATAGTCTGCAATCATAATCCAATTGGATTTTGGCAATTAAAGGTTAGTAATTCATCTCATTATAAACCAAAAAAATAATTAATTGGAAATTGCGACGTGCACAAAATGGCGTGGGGACGCCCTCCCCCCACCATTTACTTTTGTTTGCAACTAATACCACCTGTTGCCAAAAATGCTCTCATTTTAATCGCAAAACAAAAAAAATAACACGCCTGGCACCGGGTGGTACGATTGTGGCGTCCTTTAGCAACAATTATTATCCGTAGTTGTGAGCGTCTCTCTCTTAAGTCAACATAATTCTAATTAGAAGCGCGCAATTATTAGTGTAAATTCGGGGCTTTTCAGTGGAAATTGTGAGTAATTCAAAACTTTATTACTTTCCATGTTTTTTTTTACAGCTTCTGTATATTTTTTTTATATGGATGCAAGGTATTCTAAATACCAGGTCATTCTATGCGTTTTTCACGTCCGCAGTGAAACGCATGGGATGGCAAGACCGTCTGTGCTAAAACCTTCTCGAGGTGCATCCGTTAAGGTGGTTGTTCGTATTCGAATGTACGAGCAATCAACCGACAGATCACATCGGATCTAGGGGCTCGCGTTTCCCCGAAATTTCAATTTTTGTATCGCGACGGATGTCGTTAAGAAAAGTTTTGACCAAACTTAGTCTTACATTCTGTAGTGAAGTGTTTGTGCGTTATTTTGAAGACAAGTTTAAGGCTTCGGCTCTTGTTCTTCAACCGGTACTGATTGCAGTCAGTTTAAATTCACGTTACTCAATTTTATATAAACTTATTATTAATTATATTAGAATCACGGGAGTGTTAAATTTCCGGGAGTTTTGTGCGTATTTTTGCTAAATTATCGCGAGTGTTCGGAGTGAGTGCCAATAACGACGAGATGGCAGAGATGTAGGTGATGGCTGAGATGGAGAGATCAGATGATGGTGATGAAAACATCGAAGTAGTAAGTGATTTTATACCACACGGGATTCACAACTAGCCCTCCCACCTCAACCTAAATAAAATTTGTATTCGATTTCAGCTTTTTCATTCTTTTAATTATTCAAAATTATTAATTCATTTTGCTTCTATTTCTTAAATTTATTTAATTTGCTTTTAAGTTTTTAAATTATTACTGCGCCTATTCAAATTTGATTCCCTTTGTTCTTGTCCGTAATTCCGTTTTTTTTACATCCACTTAGATAATGTGAGATAATTTGGTTTAGGTTGCATTAAATTACTATTGATTTGGAGAAGATCTTCATATAATTTCAAGTACATTAATTAATTAAATGTTAATTAATTTTAGTTTTTGCTAAATTTAATTTCAATGCATTTTTTTTGCTTTTTCCTATTAGTTTTGTAATGATGATGATTTTGTGAATTGATTTTAATTCCACATTAAGTTATTTATTTTGAAGTTGTAATGACTTCAATATAATTAATACATTATAGAAGGAATCATAATTACAAAATTATTGTTATTTGCAAACATCTCCCATCACCAAGTTTCCCTAAAATAACAAATGTTTAAAAGCTGCAAATTCTTTGCAATTTGCATTATTTTCATTTTACATTATTCCTATTTTATTGCTTAAAATATTATAGTTCAGGAAATTTTATAATTAGGGTTGGCCACCCTAAAGCAAATTAGTTTCTTTTTATCAGTTTTTGGAAAGTTTCTCATATTTCCAAAATCTGAACATTAAGTGTATGTCTTTTGCATGAATGCAAGCGAGCTCGCAATTGTTTGTGTGTGTATGTTTGTATGTCTGAGTAAAAGTATTTCGATTTATTTCCTGTTTAATTTTGGATGATCTGCGTGAGTGAATGTTGTTGCTGTTATGATTGTATTGAGATATCGATAGGTTTTTAAAAAATGTTAAATCTTCATTAACATTTTCAATTTGCGTTTAGGTGCTTAAATAGAATTCTTGAACTATAATTAAATTATTTTCTTCGATCATTAATCAATGAAAAATAATTAAACTTTTGTTAATTTCTACCTTATATCCTTTTTTAAATTATTTTTTTCTTAATAATGGAAATTATCATATTATATCGATATGATCAATTTCTATTTATTCTCATTTCATTATAACTATATTATTAATTTTAAATTTTCTCCAAAGTCAATGATGATTTCGTGTCGCCTCGCGATTAATAAGCATGAGTAGTTAGTGGCAAATCTAACGTATTTGTCGGCTTTTATATGTTTTTGCTTTCAGCTGGATCTAAATGGATCCACCGTGCCCGAAAATCACTCGAAAGTCGTGCAGAAAGAGACTTGTTTTTAGCAGTCTTAAATTCAACAAGATTTGTTGGTAGACTCTCTCTGCACGATTATAGATTTGTATTAGAGGATGTTTCAGTTCCCTCACTCACCCCCTTCGAGCTTATCTCAAGGTTTACTTAGTTTTTGATAATTAATAATCCCCGGGATCGTGAGATGGTTGCACACTTTCACGATCCACCACCTTCAGCCCTCCGTATTTTCAATTCAATCGTATATATTTGCATTAAGTTTGTTATTAAACTAGCTTCAATTTGTGGTAAAGAAATCTTTAGTATTTGATTGGCATTTGGTTCCCTTCACTCCGCCCGTCCGCCGCGAGTCCCCCCTTAACTGTTGCTATGACTATTTTGGGGGTGCCGGTACTTCCGCAGACTAGTCAGTTTACTGACAGGGTCTCTGCCGGTCCCAACACCTTCCTTCATCCTCTAACCATTTGCCATTTCAATACTTTAGAATTCTCTTCGCTCGGGCGAAGTTTGTTGTTTATTAACTTCATTTGGACTTCCTGGTTAAGATTAGGCATTTAGTATTTAGTATGGATCGAATGAGCTTTTGCTTGGCTCACGATTCACTCCAATTCACTTTTTTTGGAGTTTCTTTATTATTTCGAGTGATTCTCCTATCGTTTACCATATATGTCGGTTGTACTAATCCATGTCTGTGGGGATCTAACGTATCCTCACGTGTTTTTCTTTCAGCAGATAAAATTCACCTCTGGACTGTTGCGCTCGATCTGTTTCATTTTTGCTGTGAATGTTCAGATCTTGCTGCTGGGTCGGGCACTTCAGAGGTGGACCAAACAATAGAATTACACAGCAAAAACCATAAATAATACTTAATAAATTTTGCAATTTATTATCCTAAATGTCCAATTAGGCAGTTATGATAATATCATTGCCAGAGAACTAATTAATATAGTAGAGTGCAATTTACTATAATAGTTCGTTTTCTTTAGGTTTAGATTAGAGGTTCAGTTTTATTTGTAATGCGCCCATTTTGTCAATATTCCTCCTCTAGTTTTAAGTTTACACCCACTCACAAAAAAAACATACCTAATCCGAGGACTCTCCGTCCCCTCCAAGAATCGCGAGTCTCCGGTTCGACTTATCCCTATATTCCTTTCTATATCCTTATTGTGCCCCAAATTTTGAGGAATTAAATGGGTTGTAATTTTTTATATTTGTAGATTGTTGTTAAAGCGTTCGGCAGCTGCTCAGAGTCTATAGAGTAGTCATAACATGACACAAGTAAAAATGTCATAAAGCCGGATTGCTAATGAACAAGCACAATTAGCCTATATTGTGCTACCTGCATTGCATCACACATTTATAGAAAAAAATAATGCGAAATAAAAAAAAAAGAAAAATATGACATAAAAGGAAAAAATGTTATATAATTTAAAAAATAATATACAAAAATAGCCAAAAAAAAATAGATATATAAAAAAATAATAACAAATATAAAACATATACAAAAAAGAAAGAAAAGATGAGAGAAAAAAACATTAATTAATCCTCTCCTTTAATTATTATAATGATGTTATGCAATGCTTTTTTATATATTTTGTAATCGTTTATATTATGTGTGTTATTTCTTTGTGTTCTGTTTCAGGTTTGATTTATTTTTGTTGTTATTTCGTGTTGTGCTAATCATAATTTACTCTTTTTCAGGTTAGCTTCGATCTATTATTTTTGTTAGTACCTGTTAGGTCATAGCATTTCCTTTCATTCCAAATTTTCCTTATTTTCTTCTCCGGGTGTGCGGTCACGCGTTTGCTCTCATTTGCTGTGAATGTGGGCAGCGATTTCCACGTGGCCGCATGTCCAGGTGCAAAAGGTATATCATCTTCCTATGAAGATGATAACCAGGTATCATATCAAGCGCAAAACACAGCCTCTGATTTGATGCAAGACCGTTTCGCATTTAACCTTCTTGAGGTTGCACCTGTTTTATACAGAAAATGTGGCGGATCGCGTTTTGATCCACTAGATTTGCCATACGCTGGTTAATCTATGAGATTAAAATTAATACCTCCAAAGAAGCTGCAGATAGAAGAGGCTCGTCGTAACGCATGTAATTATTCTCGAAAGTCAAATTTATAGTGCGTACTTCCAGAGAGATTAGCATCTAGGTTGTTTCATCTTGTCCATATCCTTGTCCAGCAAGAAACGCAGCAGCACTCGCAAAGAGAACCAGAGATGAAAGATGAAAAACCTCCATTCTTCACTTTGCCTTCTCCCTCTCTCTTTCTCTCTGTTTGATTTATCGATGGAGATAGGATTGCTGTACGTGTTTCGAGAACCCTTTTTCGGCTACCGACTTTGATTTACATCCGCCGCGGCCCCTCCTTTAATGCACCGTAATTTGTATCTACACTTCTTTATGCAACGTCGTCTCTCGCTCAATTTGAAAATCAAACACGTCGTTTTACACCTGAATTTAATTGTTTTAGATTGAACGTTTAGTACTCTCAGAATTGATAGTCATTTTTCTCATTCTTTTTCGCGTGTTACGTTCGGCGATTGTGTGTGTGTGTATATGTGTGTCCGATTTCTTCGATTGGCTCACCGCTATTTTTAGCGCTGACGAAATCCGAAATTTATATTTATTTACTTCTTTCCTTCCAGCTTTTTATTTTTGCGACGTCTCTCATTTATAAATACTCGCGTTCTCTTCGTACAGAGAGCGAGCGCCTGCATTAACGAATCGAAAATATGGTTGTATATTATAACCTTTTCGATATGGTATTGCAATAATCAGTATGCTGAAAGAACAAGAACTTTGACAGAGACAATGGCGTTTTGTCCGTTTGCTTCTTCCCCCCATTGTTTTGAAGGTGCATGCATGTGTATTGTAAATGTCAAGAGTGATTGGAGGAAAGGAGACTCCTCGTTGTTGGCGCCATCCTCTCTTCACAACTCTTGCACACTTTATCTCTTTCTCTTTGGCTTCTGTTTACATCCTTGTTAACGGTCTGTAAAATTTATTGATGGACTCGATGATCCTTTCAACAACAACACCCCTGGGGATTATCATTATTATTATTATTCCATCCATAAATCACGTATTTATATTGAAGATGGAGCAGCAGTTGTTATTTACTTATTGCAGCTCATCATCCGGCAATGCATCATTTAACAATGGGAACGAACCTCCTTATTATTAACACGATGATCGTGCACATCACTTGTGAATCCAATGTTTTTAACAATCCAACAACTAGCCAATAATTAGATCTTCGAGACTAATAATTATTATTTAGACTTAATTAATCGTCGTTTACACAATTTTCCTCGTTCCAACTCTTGTAATTTAATAACGTTTTAATTGCCCGAGACTCTCTCTTGCATCGCTCGCTCGCACGAAATGCATTACCCTCGTATAACCAATTCGAGGTCTGGTGAAAATGATGAAGATTAATAATGCTCTGCACCGAGAAGAAGAAACAACAACAAAAAACGTACACTTAAGCTCGGTTGATTGCATCTCGAAAATTATTATTTCACCTTTTAAGGATTTCATTATGTTCGTGTACGTTTTCTGTTGCAAAAAAAATATATATATATAATTGCTTAATTACGTAGTAAATAACTAACAACCTAATTAATAATTTGTTTAAATAATCTAATCAATTTAATTTCATTTTAGATGGAGCATTTTTGACCACCAATTTCTCCTCCAATTTGTATGTATTTGCGTAAACTAGTTAAATTCGTTGTAGCGTGTAAAGCTGGACGTGCTCATCATCGTGTCTTTTGTGCCACTTGGGGAATTCAAATGAGATCGTTTTCCTTCGCAGTCTCGCCTTTAATGACCAGGAAATATTCAGCTTTTCCTTCGTTTTTGTACCTTTACATGTCTTACTTTATTTACTTTATTTTCCAGGCAAAAACAATCTATTCCAAATCGCCGGCAATAAAATAAATTCGCGGAATACCTTGGACGAGGAGGAGAGGAGCAGCAGCGCAGAAGCAGAATTCAAAGGTGAGCCGACTCTCTTCGACAGACAAGACATCAACCCTCCTCCTCTTCAACCTTCTGGTATCAGCAGCTACCTTTTCTTGTCCTGGTCCCGGTCTCGGTCCACCCATCTCATGCATGTATGTAGTATGCGCTTCTTCGTATGGTGACCACGTATGAGAAGGAGGTGGAGGAGGAGGAGGTCTTCTCGCTTCTTTTGTAATTGTCTCGCATTTCCATATCGCGTGTCCGTCCGTCCGTTCTCCGTATGCGAGCGATATCGAGTGAGACATTCCTCGATGTCTCCAATCGATTCCGTTACCTTATTTCTTTCTTTCTCATCATCATCATCGACGACGACGCGGCTCTTGAAAGAAGAACCGAAAGAAGACACTAATATCTCTCACCCTAATCGGATGTGCTTATACTTTTAAAAACGCCCGCGCAGCTGTTCAATAAACTCATTAGAAAAATAATAACGCGCAAGTAACATTATTCGGTACACTTCACACCTAAAGTTTATTGACTTCTTACAACTTAATTGTATCTAAATACTTGCAAGCCTAACTCGAGATATTTGTCGTCTAATTGGGGTTGTTTTATTTGATTTCAGCATGTGCATGTGAGCCAGGGGATTTATGGCGTGTTTATGGTCGTCTTCCCAAGAGTACAAGCTGTGTAATTAGTTATCAGCGGATAAGATTAGAGACTACCAGGATGAAGATGAAGAGGAGAAGTGACTTTTGTTCATCGTGTTGTGCTCCGGTGGCGAAGAGCTGTTAAGAAGAAAACTCCGAAGCTGATGGCACTTAGGTCTGGCATTCGTAACTAGTCCGCATTACCGCATTATCGCCTATATGCATCTAAAGTGGACTCTTCTTTCGTCCCCCCGACATTTTATATAAGCACGCACATACAAATACGAAATAACGTGCGTGTATCAAACAAAGAACAATTTATCTCTACGTCTCTCTCATATGGATTCACTTACATAAACAGAGAGATATTCCGACATGAAAAAAATCGTGTGTTCGATTTGTCGCCCCCATTAATTCCCACACTTAACAACCGAAAACAAAAGAAGTAAGAACAAGTCCTGTTAAGGGAAAGAAGAGAGGAGCAGTTTTCTCGTTCCCGTCTACCATGTCCCATCATTCGTTTTCTTGTTTCATGTTGTTTTTGGAGAAATATGCGAAGAGCGCTAAGCAGCGTTCCGTGTTTTGCGCCCGACTGCAATTAATCCTCGCGTTATGTAACCTCGCTCGCTCGAGCCGCTCTTTCCTTCTTGGATAACATCTGGGGTTTACGACAAAGATGACAAGGAAAAATAAATAACAACAACAGCAAGAACGAAGAGAGAAGAGGACGTACAATGAATCTACATTAGGAACAGGGTGAGAACAGTTTTTTTTTAATATTAAATCTTAAGATTCATAAAACGCTTTTGAAGTATTCAAGTTTCTCCCACAATTAGGATGAAAGTCTAATTGAAATAAAAAAAAAACGTGTTATAATGTTTAAGTGAAGAAATTGAATCAGATATAATAAGAATTACGTCTTATTTTTTTGTTTTCTTTGATTGTAGCTAACAATCCTCGATGGCGGGCATGGTAATATTGGAAGAGATATTGGAAGATTTGAATGCAATCCGACGACGTCCTCGTAAGGATGTAAAAGCACTTGTTTGCAAATGATTTCTCATTCATAAGTCGAGAAAGACGAACGGAGATAAAGAGGAAATAGAGAGGATTAGAGTCGGACAAATGAGCCATGAAATGGAGAAAAAATAATGTCCTCGAGTCGAGTCGAAGAACGGTGCACGAAGAAGTGGAAGAAATAGGATCCCGGAAATTGATTCTTCTGGATGGAAACGTTAGGATTTGCACCGCAACTCAGAGCGGAGCTAGCTCGCTCCTTTACGTTTAATAACCGATCCCAATTGGTCTTAACGACCGATTGTGTCGTATCGAGGTGGAGCCGTACGATCTAGAAAACTAATTACGATGAAGACGAAGACGATAGTGTGCAATTCATTAGCTATCCGTGTGTTTGTGCGTTTCAATTGAACGGAATTGTTCAGTCACGAGAAGCGATCAAACGCGAAACGATTAACGAATACAAATTCCTTCACTAAACAATTCTGTAAGTTGAAAATTACATATCGAATTTGAGAATATCCAATTTGTAAAGGCTCGCAGCAGCAGCAGCGGTAACAGTTTTGGTGAAATGCCGACATTGCATCGTGTTTGAAAAATTTTTGCGAGGCGGCTCCACTTAAATCGTTTTTGCTACTTCTTTGGGAACAAGTCGAAGATGATGATGAAAAGAAGTGTGTGAAAATTTGTCTCCAAATTTGTGGATGATTGCGCTTCGGATAATTGCGTCCGGCCGGATTCCGAGGCGGCGAAAGATGAAATTAAATGGATGGATGGAAGATGCGAATACAACGACCATCATCCAAAAAGGGCAATACGAGCAATACAAAAAAAAAGCAAAGAAAGGATGACGACGACAAGTATAAAGGAGGAATGATGAAAATAAATGAGAGAGAGAGACGGGATCGAATTCAATGCTAAATACCGGATAATTTATACTGTTTGGGTCTCCCGGTCTCGGGGGGCATCGTGCATCATCATCATCGTAGTTGTTCGCGGTTTTTGCGCGCTTCCTAAGAGATGAGCTGTATGATAAGTAATTTATGGAAAACTGGATGCCTTCTCTCGAGCGACTTCTTTTTTTCAATCAATCGCAGAAAGATGGTGGGAAGGAAAAAGTATTGCTTGTATGAAGACAACACGAGCCAATCTCCAAGCAATTAGCAAAATCCGAAATGAAACGTGCAAAAGAGAGATTCAGTTAACTATATGTATCTACAAAAGAGAGCAGCATATTGAGATTCGTTTAATTAATTTGGTCTCTCTTAAATTTAGATCTCGAGCGGAATTTCGAAAATTCTTCTTCGTATTTCCATCCCGAAATCGAGTCGATATAACATTCAACAAACATATGTAGAGAGACCATTCGAGCAATTACGACCTTATTCAACTAATTAGGTGAACGAGTTTCTCGGCTAAAAGCTAATTCACTCAACGCTGCAGAAACGAACGAATGTTTCAATCCATTTCGGATAGCACAAAGTTACCCGATGCTAATTGGAACGCGTATTCATTTATTTTACTTTAATCATTCGTATCGAAATACAATCATCAAGAATTTAACAAATGATTGCGGCACAAAATAAGTTACCAAATGCTAATTGGAACTGGTATTCATTTAATTAACGCAACAAGAATCGAACACAGTTTTACAAATTAGTTTATCCTATTTTTTTTCTAAGATACTTACGTTCGAAATTGCCGCGCTGAATCCGGCCTGACAGGAGCCGTGTCTATGGTAACCGTGCAGGGCTGAAACATGAGAAAGAGGGTTTAGAGTTTCCGTTTCCGGTTTCTTTTTTCGCATATTTGGATCAATATATTTATTTTTCTTGTGAAATCGGAATAATCGATTATGTACGGTTGGTGGTAACAGTTGATCATGGGGGGTATTTTCGAAAAAAGACCACACGCACAATATGAACCTCCTCATCATCCATTGAAACGAAACGAAATTGAGTCATATCACTAAGCGAGAAACGTCCATCAATCTTTGTTGCCTGGAAACAAGTTATTTTTTTCGTTTCTACCTTATTTTACTTAAAAAAAATGAATAAGTAAACAATAATAAATTTTGTTATAGCAACAAATAATAGATATGTAAGAAAGAATTTTGATATTTGCGAGGAATTTAAAAAACAAAAGGAAGATGTAACTTGTAACGAAACAAATGATGGAGTCAAATGGTAAAAAATATTGTGAGAGCAGGGGAAAAGTCTTTTCGCGACCATTCGAAAAATTCGAAGCATTCAAAGAATATAAATAAACAGACAAAAAAAAATAAAGAGGAAACAAAAAATAATATGAGAAGAGAAAGAAAGAAAAGCCATCTGGCGTTTCGTGGGAGTTCCTCGGAGATGACCGCATCTCCTGCAGTCGCATTTCTTTTTATGCGTTCGGAATTCCAAGAGAAGATGCGAGTAGCACACAGACAAGACACAACCACTCTAGAGGAGCAATCGGTGAGCTGAAAAAAAAAACTACGAAAACGAAACAAGAGAAGATGAAGAAGATTGTGCGTGAGAGAGAAGGAAAGATTCGTGGAAGGTAAAAGAGAGAGAGGGATAGGGATGGAATCGCGCCGATGAAACGGGAGCGAGATTTATTTTTACAAATTGCCCATTCACAATAAGATTAATGTCTTTCCGAAGAAGAATAAAAACAAAAACAAGTGAGTAACTAACGAAGAATGAAAGAACGTTGGCGCACGAAATCCTCACGAGTGTGGTAATAAATTACATCGAAGATAATTGTTATGTGATTCGCGCTGTGTGGCATACAAATTTTCGAAAGGGGTTGCCCCCGAGGTTCGGTGCTTGGTCCCTTGCATTTCGCATCCATCAATCAAAATCCGAGTGTTTCTCTTTTTCGTTGTTGTAATTAAATTAGTTAATGCAATCAACAAAGAGATGAGATGTTGATGATGATGGTGTAATTCCAATTTGGAGAAACAATTTTGGGAAGTGAAATTGTGGCGAAAAAAGAGGATGAGCGAATCGGAAGTTCTTCCAAAAATAGCGCGTTTTAAGTGCGTTTTATTTATCCTGTTTGGTTCATCCTGTTTTTGCTTTTGTTGTTGTTGTTGTTGCTTGGTCTTCTGCTGCTCTTGCAAACCAGATGTTCGTTCACCCTCCTGTGTTTACTCGGTCGTAGTCTAAATACGAGCTTCTGGTTTATCGTGGAAAGAGATTAAAGCGATGTTGTATGAGGCGACGACGGATCATCTCTCTTCAGGTAACTTTAAATATAGATTTTAGAAATTAGACCCTAATAGGAAGACGAAGACTTCTTCGCGACTTAAAAATAGTCTCATCCGTTCCTTTGAGGGCGAATATTTTCGATTCAGATTGCTTTCCTCCCATTCAGACCGATTTGGAACTGTGACTCATATTAGTTACGGCAGAAGAGAGTGTGTGTGTGATCATCGCGCACTTTTGTCAGATTTTGGCTCGTGCCTTGTTTATCCGCGACGGAAATAAAAATGCACCAATTCTAAAACATCATCGATACACCGCAACACGCGAAATTACGTAAACATTACACATTGATCCAATTAGGCAAATCGCACAATACTAGGATAATTAACATCTCGCACACTAATTCATTCATTCATTGTCACCAATTAGCGACGCACTTCCGTCTAATGTTACATAATTTTTGAGTAATAGAAGGACACTATATTAATTACGACAGTGACCTCTATTTTCATATATAAACACTATAATAATGAATTTTATTATTAATTATTCCTACATATAAGTAAACTCTATTTAATAGTAAACGACTACGTATGCATGTGATAGTTAAGATTCAGCGGAGAGAAAGAAAATGATCAATTGAATAGTTTTTTTTTTTTTCGTAATTATCTTAAGTTAGGTTAGCACTTACCAGTTCTGCATGGGGAATATTCCGAGAAGCTCTGAAATTCCCCGCGGGACACGTAGCACGTACCCACCGGTTCGCGTCGGTCTCTTTTGTTCGTGAAGTACACATACCTAGGTGCACACGCCTAGAAAAAAGAAACAGAAACATAAAACATTAACACCGTTTTCTAACATCATCAATTTGATTTACATATACACTTAAACTAATTTAAACGAAATTAATTTTCTCCTCTTGGTTTTAAAGTGCGAAGAATGAGAGGAGGAGCGTCGAAAATGGATTAAAACGAGAGTTGGTGTTCCAGGTGAAATTCGATGTTGTAAATGATGAAAGGAGAAAAGAGAAGAAGGAATTGACGAAGCGTGTGCCGTAAAACGAAAGAAGGAAGATGAGAAGAGGTGATTTTAATCGCGTCAGCACGGTGGAGAGGAGAGTGAGAGAAAGAGACGATCTTTTCACACCTCGTCCATAATAATAATTTCCGAGAGGAAAAACAAAACGAGAGACGAGGATAATTTACGTTCATTTCGTTGCTGCTCTCGAATACAGGTATTTACCAATCAGCTATATTAGTAGTAGTTGCCTCTTAACGATCCCAACGAGCCGAGAAACCGAAACCATCGCAACTTCACTTCATTTACTTTATTAATTATTTGTTACATCATTCTCAAATTAATCTTCTTTTTATTTAAATGGAAAGATCATAGTTTGATTATCGTCTAATTAAATATGTGCACTATTATAAAATGTGTAAAAAGAATTATTATCATATTTGGATCAAAACTCGAAACGTGCAAACGTGCACATAAACAAACCTCTCTTCGTATTTTATTGCGCAACGGATTTATGGATTTAATCAAAACGACCACCAACCGTTCACCTTTTCTTTCGTTCTCTTTCTCATTTACTTCAACACCACCACCCATATTTATATAAATAATTCTTATTAATTGCCCATAACTACTACCGCCCATCTCATTTCTTTCGTTTGCAATTAATGCAATCACCATAGAGATAAATCATCAACAAACAATAGTAGCAATTGAATATTGCGAGTTGTTTTCTCCATGAAGAATGTCTGCACAGACATACTGCAGAAATTTCCATCAATTGAACGCCGCAAAAGCAAAATTACTAATTGACGAAGCAACATAAATTGCAATTAATATTTTTTTTTTTCGAGCCTCCGTCACAATTGATCAAATCAAACGACGCCGAAGTGGCACAGTTAATATAGCCTTAATTCATTTGTTTGTTTGTTCTACAAGTTATCACCAAGACAACGCTGGTATTTACTGAGTATGCTCTTCCATAGTTGCTTATTGTTGCATGGTAATTTCGTGATTTCTTTCTATTAAAAACGGAATTGGAAGTTTCATCTCGATGCAATGCAATCATCGGATAATAATGATCCCAACCAACCGACCAAGAGACTAATGAACTCTCTTTCTACGGTTCTATCTTTTTTTGCTCGTAAAGCGAATATAAATTGTGATAGGAGATCCATACCTTCCTTTCTTCCTCTTGCGCAAAACCTAAACGTGGTCACGGTTGGGTACCTACGATCATCAACATCATCATCGTCGTCGTTTGTTTTTTGTTTGTTTTTAGTTTTAGTGTAGATATATATGATTTTAGTTAGTGCGCGCAGCACGTAAGTCGAAAGCAATAAACGCCAATTATCCGTCTCCTGGAAGAGAGCGACCCAGGAAATGCCTTCGCGTAGTGGTATAATAGTGTCGATGATGATGATGATGATGTGGTGGTGACCCGTGTCAAAGATGGATACCCGATACCGATGATGCAAGAAGGAGGAACAGCAAAAAAAAACTACACCTCGATATAATGTATTTATTACAAACTTGCGAGAGACGTAACCCATATGGGCGTAATTCCTGCTTCTTCTCTTTAGTCGGTTTCTTAGCAACATCTCTTCCCTCTTCCTAGCAACGAGGAAAACGCTCTCATCGTAACCATAGTTCCGCTCGCATAAACAATGAGGAAAACGTGCTCCAAGGTCCGATTCTTAAAATAGCCAGAACTCTATTTATAAAGGCCTTCTTCAGCGAGAACAAAATCATCACGCTCATTTATATATATATATATATTTGTGTGTGCGTATATGTATACGTACGGTTTGTATGTGTACAGCATCTGCTGCAGCTGCCGCTGCCGCTGCTCTCGATAAAATTGTTATTCACTGCGCCTCCCTGATTTTGCGGAATTTCCACGTTATTTATTTTTTTGTTTTCATCGTCTTGGGTGAATACTATTGATTAACCTTACATCTATAAGGCTTTATGCAAATGTTCAAACTCTTCCGGTACTTTGGACTTCTTTTGGTCCTACCCATAAACATATAGCGCACTTAAAGATTGAACCGCATTTGCACCGCTCACACTAAATATGGCAAATAAGATACTTTTATTTTTTTCAAAGTAACGCAGAATCATAAATCTCGAACGTTGAAAAGTATAACTTTCATATATAGTTAAGTTTAATCATTTTAGCAAATTTGCATAATTGCACCAGTTTTTGTGAAATACATTATAGAATATTCATTGGTACTAAATTCGTAAATTTGAAACGTTCGTTAATATATCACTAAAAAAAAACACTTGTAGAAATTGTCTGAAAAAGGCTTGGCCTCTTTAGTTTATAGTTATACAGACGCACACTACTCGAATTGTATAATATAATGTGCGTTGTCGTTGTTGTATCGAGATGGGAAATTAATTCCTCGTTGTTGAAAGAAAAAAAGGAGAGAAACAAGAAACACTGTTCAATAATTCAATAATCAGCGGGATAAGAATTTCCGCGAAGCTGGTACGCCTAATTGCGTAATGTTCGACGACGACGATTCGCAGCAGACTCGTGTACACATAACTTTTAAAAGAAAACCTGAACAAATTCGAAGAACCAAAGATGCGGGTTCTCTTCAAAGTAAATTATCTGAACTCTTCTGTGTTAAAAGTTGCACAATCCAAATGCAATGCATACATCATCATTAATCGTTTCGTTTATTAATTCCAGTTTGACCCTAATCGATTTCACTCTTGCTACAGCCAGTTTCGAAATCGGGAAAAAAGCTCCTTCAAAATGCCAAAACTCACAAATCGGCAACAAAGAAAGCTTTTGGTCTCGTTCACTTCCTGTGCTCACTCACTCTCTTATTTCCTTCTCTTCTCTGAAGGGCTCTCATATGCACAATGGGAACTCATTCAACTCGCTCGAACAGACCACAATTGAACCTAATTAACCACTTTAATTATCCACTTTAGGAAACCAGAAATAATATAATTCAATTAACCGAAAGTTAAAACCCCAATTTTCGAAGAAAAAAAAACCTTTGTTTTTAAACCCCTACGAATTAAATTAAATTAAATAGAAAATGAAAACAAGGAAATCTCAACTGCCATAAATAATAATAAATCATCTAATATACTTAGTATATAATTTAGAAAGTGATAAATATTTAGACAAAATGTAAATTGAATGACATGCAAATGATGAAGTCATTAAACGAAATGAAGTCATAAATGCTAAACGTGTGAATCACAATTTTTTAGGAAAGCTTTAAATCTACAATCGTGAGTGTCATTGTTTAAAATATGAATTATTACCTAATTCATTGAATAAAATCAATGATTCACTTTTAGTTCGTAGAATTTAAAAGTTCTATTACTGAAATATTATGTCATTTATTATAAAGAAAAGACTGTAATGTAATAGTAGTATTGAAATTTGCAGAAATCAATTTGTTTGGATGTTGTAACCATGTAAGGTGGCAGAAGACCTCTTCTCGAGCATTCAATTTGACGTTGTAAATCTGCCTAAATCTGCGAAAAGCAAAAAGAAAAAACAATACCACCATTGTTTTTGTTTAATTCCAGAGAGCCACGTTACGACAAACTTCTTTTTGCTGCTACTGCTGCATTGAGAGAGATACATTCTTTAAGATAAATTTCGTTTGGGCGACGCATCTTGAATACCGACCGATTCTGTCGTCGCGTCGCGACAAACAACCAAAAGACATTTGCGCGCATGCATTTCGAGAGAGAGAGAGAGAGAGAAGACGTCCATTGTCTTGCCGTTTATAGGAATGGCGAGTCGCGCTCCGGGAATGGTCAAAACCTCCGGATTCATACATAGTTATAAGGTCCACCCGATTCCTCCTATTGTATTTACCACTTTATGACGCGCGTCCGGAACAAATTTCTTACTCGTTCATATATACATCTTTCCTTTTTTTTTGTGCTCGAAAGAATGGCAAGACGTGATTGCAATGTTCAAGATAAAAGAAAACGATGATACAAAATTGTTAATTATTCTTCGAGAACGATCAAATTTGACACCATTGATTATTTTGCATAATATTTATGTAATGAATAGAATAATTGTATTAGATTTTAAATTCTGTATATGGTATTCGAGTGAAATACCAAGAAAGTGTACGTATTGTGAACGTGTGCTTCCAATTATTTTGTTGTCTTCAGGAGGATAGAGGGAATTGAAACGTACGAAAGCGAAGGTTAATTGTCCGCGACAGGCGCACTTTGCTTCGGACAGAATTGGTGCCGTTTGTCGATCGCGCGAAGAGCAAAACCAGAAGCAGCATAAGAAGAAGAAGCGGAGGAACCGAAGAAGCAGAAGGACCTTGATTACATCAGTCAGTCGGACTACGACGAAGAAGATTGATTCCTTTCGGTCGATGGATCGGTTAGGTGTATTGACACCATTCACCGGGACTCGAACCCGATCTACCGCATTGCGAAGCCGTATTTGCACCGAATGACCCGACACATCTTCTTCCATCCAATATAGTTTTTTTCTTCTTCGACTTTTCAAATGTTTTCTTCTCTCTTCGCTTATCAATTCACTCTTTACTTGCAATTCCATGGCAACGCATCCATAAGCATCGCTCATGGATCGGTCATTTTCGCAAGTCAAAATTAATTGCACCGCTTCGAAAATCCAGCGCGCACGAGAGAAGATCTCTCGCGATTTAATTGGCAGCCGCATTTGGAAAAGCGCGCATTTAAACTGCGAAATTAATCCAACAACAACAGCAAAAAACAACATTCTTTGTTCCTAAGCGACAGCATAACGACAACTTACGTAATCCGGAGGGAATTTAGTTCTCCAAAGTAACGTATCGATGACACCTTTCAAAATTTCATTTTGTACAGTGCTTACAATGAATTTTACTTATAGAAAGATGAGTTGATATTAATTTTGCAAGGGCGCGTTAAGTTGAAGCGAAAATAGCAAACAACGTGTTATTATAGTAAAGAGCATAAAACGAGCGCACAAGAGAGGAGCGTGCCACGAGCGAATTAATTCGATGCGGATCCTGCAGAAAATATTATTAAGATCACACTGATACTACTACTACTACACTCATCGTCTACTCTTCTCTTCCCTTCTTGCAGCGATAATTTATTGCGTAATTATTAGCAGGATGCGGATAAACGCTAATTACCACCGCTCATCTCCTCCTCCTCCTCCTTCAAAATGCACCACACCACACTGCATTACATGATGCACACTTAATACCTCGTGAAAAGAGATAAAACGTTTTAATGCCGTTTTGTTCTGCTGCTAATAGCTCGTTAGTTAGATTCAATCTTAAGTGCTCCAATGTACATAAGTTCTCTCTCGCTCTGTCTCTAATATATCAGAAATTATTTTAAGCAATGCATATGAAATAAAATAAAGAAACAAACAGGAATTTCAATTATTCTCGCATCGAATAAGACGCTTACGTTTTCACTCGAGTGAGACATAAATTAAATATCAAATAAAAAAAAAACTATACTTAAGTCGTATCACACACACAAAGAAATAACATTACTCAAGTAAGCAATATGTATCTTAAAATGCACCACACCAGATTCCACCAATTCAAATGCACTTTGTAACTGCTTTAGTATTTAGATTAATTAATTTATTTAAAAAAAATTGAAAAATTTAGATTTATGAAATGCCTTTCTTCGATTTGAATAAGGAGATTTGATTAATATTTTCGACGTTGAATAGAAGTGCACTTAATATACGAGTAGTATCCTTAAGCAACGGGTCAAATTAATCTGACTTAAGTTACTACTCGAGAATGCGAGTGGACTGTTCCGAGGAGCAGCAAAAGAAAAAAATGGATTTATAAACGCGTATCCATTCCTTCCTTCTTTTGAGGAATAAATAATTAATGATTCCTAAGGCTCGTTCGTGACGTTTGCAAATCCTCGACACCTTCTACGTTTTGCCCATAAAAGTAGACGCATTAGCGCGAATGCAGCAGACAGGACTTGCGTAATCCTTATCGTTTTTTTTATTTTCTTCGCGAGTTGTTGTTGTTGCTTTGAAGACGAGGAGAGGAGAGCTTTCTTTCCTCTTTCCCAATCCGAAATGAAAGATGCTTTTGGCGAGTTTTGCTGTTCGTTTCTTCGGCTCTCCTTGTACCATCAAGAGTGTGTGTTGCGCACCACCGAGAGGCATTAAATCATCTCGTTTGGGAGCGCGTCGGATTCTTTCTTTTTCCATCATCCCCCTTCCTACTCGCATAACACGCAACTGCATTTTTATATGAACGCTCAGTAAATCATTTGAAGAAACCAGCTCCGACGTTAGCAATTGGTCATCACCATCATTATGGTTACCATGGTTATTACTTTAATATATGTTTATAATTGTCATAGCAACTTACCACGACTGGTCCATTTTCTCCGGCGCTGTTCAAAGTCGCTCCGAACCATTGGGCCGATTTGTTGTCGATCTCACGTCCTTGAGTGTCGAGGTTCGAGCCTGAAAGCAGCAAAACGCAAGAAGTCAGTTTTCGCGGAAATCTCTCATCGATCGTAGCTAACAACAACAACAAAAAAAAACAAAACATAGAGAAGAAACAAGGGAACGGCCGCAAATCGTATCGTTTTCAAACGGGTATCGAAACGGGACACCCGTTTACTCATCGACCTCTCTCTACTGCAACCACCACTTCTTCATCTTCATTTACAATCCATCATCATCATTATCATCAACATGAAAAGAGGATAACCAATTAAACACACCCGAATTATCGACACCTTCCGCAGATTTATGACACCATAAAATTTATATGCAATCATCATTAATCCAACGATAAATCAGCTCCAATTTAAGCTTGTCGTGAATTAATATGCACGCCCAGAAGGTAGAATCCGCAAATAACAATTACCATGGTTACCATGATATCAACTTAATGTTGCCAGTTTAGTGAAAAACGAATATCCCTGTTCATTTTCAATCGGAATGCCAACCGAAACAATGTGCATAGAAGGAAATGGAAATAATGCCGACGTCTACTTTTGCTTACTCGCAAAGTTTATGGTAATTCCGACCGCGACAATGGTCACAATGATATTGGACCGTGCACTCCGATTCTTTATTTATTTTAATTTTTTTTTTCATTTACCCTTTTATTGCAATATACAGCCGTACACAAATATAGATACACGTTGTATCTACTATATTTAGTGTATGTATATATATATAGAGCGTGTTCGCAATCTACATACAATGGCGCACTTTTGATATTGAGATCGTCTTGGTGGCCATAAGTCGTACACGTATAAATCCGATGTCACGCATTTTGTCGTGGGAATTGCTCTCTCGCTCACTCTATTCCCGCTTTTTCTTATAAGTATACTTTATGCTGCTGCTGTAGCTCTGCCTCTTTCTTCAAATACAAAAGACTCCATCACTAAAAGCGCAACAGGACAAATCAAATCTTTGCACAATGAAACGTGATGCGAATACGAAATCATTTCTATAACAGACTCTAATATAATATAATATTTTTATGTATTGTTTAAATAATTGAGTTGGGATTTTTGGATATTGAGTAAAAACCATATATGTAACGCTTTGCCGTAAAGCTAAACAAAAATTGTGTAGGAATCGTGATGAAACATTTCAAAATCATATGCAAGAGTGAATTAATGGAGAAAACAAACATTATTTGCGAGATGAGGTCAAGAGGTCCGCTCGCTGCGTGTGTAGTCGTGCCGCGATTTGTTTATTATTTATACGCCGCGCGTTTTCAAATTGAAAATCCAATTGATCGTAAAAGTAAATTATAAAGAAAACAAAAACATTACACTTTCGAAAACTGTAGTTGATTTAAGATTTGGGCTACTTCCGGCTCAGAGAACGCGCGTCCACTTTCATCTTTCCTGTGGGCGTCGGAAATCGGATTCGGTTTTACTTTTTCTTTTCCTTTCGTAATTAATTATTTTTAATATTTTCATTGCTAATTTCTCAACATTGGAAATTTTTGAAGAGAATTTAGAAATTAATGCACAGTAATAATTCGAGTTGTGAGAATGGAAATTAATCTTTTACGGATTTGGAATGAGAAAAATAATATAATAGAATTGATTGAAACGAAAGTCTTGTTGTGTGAGGTAACCGGTAGCAACGGTAGTAAATAATCCAATTAAATGGGGATCGCAGCGGGGGTGGATCATGAGAGGCGAGAGATTGGGATTCACCAAATTTGGAGCGATAATAATCATCTTCATCATCAACATCACAATCATCTCGGAAAGCCCGGATTTACTCGGTGTGGTCCAATCCTCTCTCCAATAAATCCCGCGTGCATCAACATCAACGGCAATCAATTGATTTTAATCTCGCGCGCCAAAGATTAAAGACCTCACAGATACTGCACATATTATTGGTTCGATCAACGTTCACAAAAAAAAAGCCAATTAACTTAATCCGTATCTAATGCTTCGGTCGCCGCTAACTACCCGATAATATACAACGTGGAATTGCAATGGTTGTCATGGGAACTACAGGTAGGAGGCCATTAGCGCAATAACTCATCGTTACCAATAGCGACTTTACAATATTAATTGATTCCGGATTGGTTTAGAAAGTAAATAGATTACTTAATATTCGATGTAAATAGGAGTTAGTGCAGTTGCGACTTTTAGATTTTCGTGTCGCAGATGTTTTGCTATTGCCGCTGCTGCAGATAGATAAATAAATAGAGAAAGAGATACAGATAGGATATAACGTATATCTGAATAATTTTCTTGATTTAATGGAGTTATAAATGCACACGAGGCATGATCTGAATAGCAGATTAAGATCGTTTACGTTGCGGAGCGGCAGTAAATACGGGTGAGAGATGATCTCTGATCCGTCTTTTCTCGTTTCTTCATCCACCTTCAATTTCTGCCATTGAAAATTGTCTGTTTGCTCACGTAGTGCACGTGATGGGGTCGAACCCGCGTAATTTGTTTACCATTACCATGGCAACATCATCAACATCATCATCGCGATGTTGATTATTGGTTTGGATGATTGCGTGTGTAGCCTACCTTTCCTGTCGAACGGCACCATCTGGCAGTTGTCATCTTCGCCGATGGTGCATCTGTACACGGCTCCTCCTCTCCTCACGGTCGGCTGGTAATCGTTTTGGGCCTCAGGAGCACCAACGAGGATCCTGAAGAACAAAAAATAAACATTTACAATTATCAATCTAATCATTTTCAAAGAATTAGTAATTAGTAACAAACATTGACATTATAAAGTTATCCAATATTTATTTATTGTTGGAGGTAAAACCGTAGAACCGCGAAAGTGTGCTCAGATGCAATCTAATGAATTGCCTTAGACTATTGTTTGTTATTATTTTTTTGAATATTTCATTTTGCCTAGGAGCCATAAGATCGCGCGCGCACGCCGTTCTTTCTTCCGTGCAAAAATAGTATGAAAGGTTTAGAACAAACAGTTTATAAACAATGCCCGGACATAAACACATCGATTGGAACAGTAGTCGGTGGAAAGGTTTATATGTTCGAGATGCAGAAGGAAGGAAAAAATGAAGAAACATGGTGAGATGAAGAGAAACAGAGATAGAGAGAGATGCATATTCTCTCGGTGGGTGGTGTCCCCTCACCTACTCTATGCACAAGAGGTAACCATAGATACGCCATCAACGGGCCATAAAGATAACCGCTTTATGATAACTCTCGCGCTGCGCCCGTTCTCCCCCGGGGCTTCGTACTTTGTATTCCGATTCCGTGGACGAGGAAGAATCTTCATCCTCATCCGATATAAGAAGTAGATGATTATCATCTTGCAGGGAACGATATATACGTCAGCGGCGAAACGGTGTAATAATTTATAAATTTTCGCTTTTATTTTTTAGAGAATAACTCGAAAAGTTTAAAACTTTTGACATAATTAATTAACGATCAAGATGTGACAATTTTTATTTGAATCGTTTTTTTTTTATGTTTCAGTATATATTCGTATTATACAACATAATTGTTTACCGACGTTGAATGAATAGTTAAATACTTAAGTACTAATAACGCGAAAGCCTTGTGAATGGACGGATTCCATCTCGAAACGGAATCGAGCCAAGGTCGCGACACCAGCAGATCCTTATGGTACGATTCGACCCCAAATCAGGCCTGAAACCCAACAATTTCCCCATAATTTTCATCCACTTTCAACTGGATCTTCGATAAAATCCTCTACAATAATCGGACATTACTGAAAGTGCTCTCAATTTCGCGATAAACGAGTGTTCATATATATGTAAATAACAATTTAAAAAGAAAAAAAGAGCAAACGACGTGTTATGGCGTTTCACAGTCGAACACCCATATACGGGTTTCCACATCCCCTCCCCCCCTTTGCAACAATCTTCGAGTTACGTCACCGAAAACGCACCGTGGGTTCATTTCTTTTTTACCTCTCCTGCCTGCCTGCCCATGTCACACACGTTTATTTATTTTTTTGCATAGGCGTACCGTGACCTTATTAGCTAAGGTCGCCAATACGACGAAATCGACCATAAGAAATATATATATATATATTTATATATAATAATTTCTTTTTTTTCTCCCCTTCCACCTCTGGATGCGCTTTGTTTATTATTTTGTGTTTCGGTAAAAGGTTATTAGGTCATAAAGTGGGTCGGAGCGCGGAATCGATTCGACCATTTCACGGAGGTGCGGCTGCAACGCTGATCCCCTCATCCATCAAATTAACTTGTCCCCTAACTGCATCATCATCATCATCATCATGATAATGTGCATTGTTACGTAAATTGACTTATTCTATCTCATTCTCTCTCTCTCTCTCTGCTTTCCTCGTGTAGATTTTACGCTTGAAACGGTACGAAAACGCGCGTTAATTATTATTATTAACCCATTGCAACTTCCAAATCCAATTTCCTTCCTTCCGAGAACCACCCACGCGCCGCGAAACGTGACATAACATAACAAACGAGTTGGACGGACGCGATTTAATTGCTCCTATTCAACACCTACCAAATCCATTAATGGAGATCGCCATAGCAACTGTCAATAATAGAATCCATATTGGATTCATTCGCAACAACTTATGACAGATGTCGGTGTGGAATAATTAATTAATGGGATACCCGCATCACAGAGTAAATTTTCGTATAATCATTAATAATTAATTCAAGATACTCGTAAACACCTTGAATGAATGTCTTACGCTATCAAACAATAATATTTACCATGAAAGTAAATCGTTATTTATTTTGTTATATCAACCTATAACAACTATAAATGTGCAAATAGCAAATGTAACTATGCAATTGCTTCGATTTGAACGCTAATCAGGACTAGGTTAACGCGATCGTTATGCTTTTTTGTTTACTTCTTCTGCGTATCTGGATCTCATTATCGCTTTTAAAACGTGGGTTACCATTTGGAAATCAATGGTGTGTAGTAATACGAGAGATACGGGTGTAGGTGCGAATGGTAGACGTAACATTACGAAAAAAAAAAAAGAAAGAAAGAATTTATGCCTCTCGCGCTACCCACGAGTCGCAAGTGTTGTTTCATTTTATTAATTCTGAAGCCCCCTCAAAATGGAAAGTCCGAAATCGAACAATTCAATCTGTAATTTTACCTCTCAATCTATACGCGTACGTCACGCATTTAAACGTCATCTGTCATCTTTCGCTGACGGACGTGACAGAAGCTGCAGCGGCAGCAGCAGCAGCATTTATTTCCAAATACACAATCGTCCATTCCAATAAATCAAATGTGACGGAATTTCCGTTCTCGACAATTATCGATGGTTAAGGCGCGTTTGCTGCTTCTTCTAATTCCTCAAGCATTACAAGAAGAAAAAAAGTTAATCCACATAACGTAGGTTTTCTTCTCTTTTCTTGTGTCGTAATTGATATATTTTTTAAGAGTGTATCTCTTTTTTTTTTTCTTTTTTCAACCATTTTCTTGGTAATAGAAATCTCGGGTATTCGCGTTTTCCAGATCGAATGTCTTCGTGTGCGACACGCGTGTTGCGTTGTTTGTTGTTTACGCATTTCCATCTGGATCTCGGATACCTTAGATGGTGGTGGCACAGACAGGATGTCGTCCATTCTCGAATTCGGCTTACGTATGGTCTTCTTCTTGTTCGTTTTCCTTTTCCGGAAATCGAAAAAAAAAACCTACGAAAATGGTCCTGCGGTGATTATGCAAACTAGATGCACGTTTACGTAACTTCTTTTGTTTCATTGTTTGTTTCGCGGGTGGCATGGAGGAATCGGTGGAGGAGAAGGAGGAGGAGTCGAGGATCCAGAAAAAGGCCGCCTTGACGCCGTGCCAAAAAGGTTGTATGATTCAGCGATTTATTTTCGTGCTCATCCACTCTCTTACTCATCTTCATCATCGGCACGATACACGAGAGAGCACACAGGTGATACAGATACGCAAACTGATAACATTGCGGTAGGCGGATAATTCTTGTTGCCATAACTACCGTCAATAACAAGTCTCAATTTACTAATGACGTAACCAAGAATTAATCATCAATGACAGCATCGCGATCTGACAACAACAAATGTCAATTATACCAGCATCATGATCATCAAATAATTCTTGTTACTATCGACAACTATAAATTAAATTAGAGAAATAGTAAACAATTAATAATTCCGAAACGAAATTTGTTTCAATTAGGAGATTTGACATCTGTAAAATTTAATTTAAATATGCAAATGCGAATGTAACGAAAACACTTGTTAACATCCCGAAGACACGTTGCAGATGCCGAAAGAAGTGAATGAATGGATTCGGAAGAGTCATCGTCGGCTAATCGCCTCTCCCCATCATCACATACCAATCACAATAACGCACTGCGTTTGTTTGTTTGTTGTGCAAGAGGTGAAAATGCTTACGAAACAAGCACGTATGATTTACAAGTCCATTAATAATCATCAATTGAGGATCAAGTCGTCTTTCATCAATTGATGGAAATCAATCGAATGCTGTTGTTGGCATGGTTACACCTATCATTTGTTTTCTTGTTTTGTTTGTTAAACGATGCGTTTTTGTTGCTGTAATTTTAATGGAAACAATGGTAGGCGTCTCGAGGCAATCGTTATTTATTTGCATTCTTCGGATTCGCTCCTAATCTCTCCTCACCAAATAAGAAAGAGTCTTTCGATTGGAGAAAAGAATGAAAAGAAAGAATTTTATTTATATAAAGAAGAAGAAGAAGAAGAAACAAAGAGAAAAGTGGCCCACGAGAAACAATATCCATTAATAACAAATTCCGTGCGTCTATATGGGAGACGTCTTCTTTTTCTTTTGAAATTCTTTTGTTTTACGTATCTTCCTTCAAATATAGAGCCTACACCTAGATTGTAGCAGCTCGCACATACGCTGCTCCTTAAATTCAATTCGTCCAAGGTCATCAAATATTGATAATGGTCGTGGTCGTCGTCTCAAATTGCGTGATGTGGGCGTCAATTAAGTTTTATGTCGAAAAGGAAAGAACGCGAAGGTGCTGGTCTCCTCCGAATGGAGACAATAAAGTTTGACCCATTTATTTTTGTTACCATAGTTTCGCAAATTGCCTTGTCTTTGTGGGAAAAGGTGGGGAAAAAATGAGGGTGCCGTGTCATGTGTCATGATTATATCAACCCTCCGTCGATAAAAATAAAAGCCTAACGAAACAAAAGCGGAACGAGTAATAATAATAATAAAATAAAGGAGGAAATCACCGCCTTGACCCATTTCGTCGGCGCAGATTGCGAACGATGATGAGATTAACATCAAACATCGTCCAATCAAATCATCTGCTCATTATATCTTTTAAAAGTATAAAGATAACATTTGCAATATTATTAAACAATCAAATTAACAATTTGTTATAATTACTTAAAGGTTAACTTTTCGTTGGCATTTCAATATTCAATGGTTACTAGTGGAAACCAAAATGTAAGTAAACATAGAGATCCTGTAGCAATCGCTAACATTTGCAGAAACAGCAAATGCTGGTAATTGGAACGTTGGTAATGCAAATATGCAGATCATGAATAATTCGTAGACGAGAGAGCAAAAGGAAGGAACGAATAAAATAAAATGATAGACGTTGACATTTTCATATGCGGCGCATTGCGATCCGTTGTTAACGTTTCTCTGCCGTTTCGCAAACGTTTCTCTCAATTCCATACTATTAAATCAAAATTCAAACGATTGGAAATAGTTCACGATAATCTTAGCAAATCACAAATTGATCAGTTCGTATCAAATTGTTGAAATTAAAATTTGATAATGTGGGACATATTGTGATAAAATTACAATTGAAATATGATAACTGTCACTGTTTTAATATTAGTTTCTATGGACTTTTGCTGTAACCATTGGAAACGTACAAACTTAAGATTGTGTTTTAATCTGAGAATCGATTGATGGAAAATTAATTCTATTTTTCTTGTAAATCGATTAAAATTCCTAGAGACGACGGTTTCGAGATGATGTAGGTCTGCGTTTCGAGATGCGCGCGTTTTACTGAATCCGATGGAAATTATGAAATGTTAAGGAGTTCGTCATTATTCGTTGCGCTGTAATTTTCGTGATGCACAAGAGTCTCTCGCGTTATGAGTACGTGCGTTTCAAACTCGATCATCGTTGATGCTTCTTGCATTACCATGCTGATGATCGCCATGGTGATCATCGCAAAGATGATGATGGCTCAATGCCAAGCCCCTAAAAGTTTAACGGGAACACGCGCGTCCGGCCTTATTCGAATGATTATATTTAGCGAAATTGCGTTTCAACACACACAAATACACATTGAGAGCTTCAATTCGAGCAGCAGCAGAAGAGACACGCATTAGGAGCAGTTTCAATTAGGGTTTCTGCCTAGATTTATCGACTCCTAACGGCAAGAGAAAAACAAATGCTCGGTGACAACTCGAATTGGGAAAAACCAAAGTAAACATAACACTATTTCCATGGTTACTAAAATCGGATCATTAAATGATGGACCAAAATGACGTATTTATATTAAGGCAACTTAATATTATCATAGAAAATCTTATTACGTTACGTGACATTTTAATGATTAGTCAAAAGTGATAAACTTTGACATGAAGAATTGTCGATATTAGGTTAAATGTCAAATTTGAATGCACATTTTGACGTTACGATCAATCGAAAGAACTGTCAAAATCTGACATTTGTTACGATGTGATACTGGTGCAAACGATGCAGAAGATGTAATTCTGAATTAATTCGTAGCGATTGAGATGCGGAGGGGTCTCGTCTTATCTTGCACATAAATAGAAAATCGGTAGATAAGAGCAAGTCTAAACGGAGAACTAATAACCCTTCTTTTGATAATGTACAAGAATCCGGTGATAATGAAGAGATGAATGACGGCGGTATTAATTCATCTTTTCTTTACATAACGACAGTAGAAACGAAATTACATAAAAATCGAACTCTTCTTTTCGATTGATGTTGTTATTTTATTTTTTTAATAATTTTCAGATAAGTGAGTCATCGTTATTTATTCGGTTTATCAAACAAAAATATTAGTCTGCTTCATCCTGTTTTTTTTTTTTATTGCAAATGAAGATGGGAAAAAAAAAACAGATAGAACAACAGTTTGAATAATTGAGATGTCTGCAAAACCGAAGTTCCTGATAATAACGACCCAAAACATGTGTTTGCCAGAAGGTCCTTCCGCACTGAAAAGATACACACACACAAAAAAAAGCAAATTCTCATTCATAGAAATGCAGATGACGTGCAGAACAGAAGTTTCGTTCCACTAGATCATTTTTCAAAAAATTAGTTACGTTTGAAGCAAAGAAAAAAAATATTGCGTCAGAGTAAGATTATAGTTGTTAAAGTAAAATTGCAGTTGTCAAAATGACATCAAACGTCAAATAATAGTAGAAATCGATTAAAGCAGTTGTAGTATGTAAACAATGTGATTGATAAGATCGAGGAATTTCTAGCGTCGTTAAGAAAAACTCTCAAGGTAAATGTGACAGAGGAAACGGCGAAAGGTCACAGACACAATAATATTAATCGATCCGGCAGTAACGTAACACAAGACCAAGTAGAAGAAGCAAAAAAGATTTAATGTGGCGCACGTTAAAAGAGCGCAGTTATATAACTACGAAAATTTTATCATCCAGCAAATACTTTCTGACCTTCGGTTCACATTAGAAACGCAATACATTAAAACACACTCTCCTCCGTATGCAAAATATCCATATATACACTTACAATCGTTATGCAACTTAATAATAACTTTTTTATTTGTTTTTGTTTTTAGTCAAAAATGAAACGTAATGTCAAGATTAATGTCAATTGCAACTGTCAAATATGTCAAAATGACTTGTATGAAAATTTTAATAAAATTATTACTAGTTTACGAAGTTATGTGCAAATAAGTCGATATCATCTCGTATCAATTTGTAGATTTGCAGGCTTGAAAAATATGAATGGTATTTACATTGTTTTTTTTTTATTTGCACTGCGTTTCCTCTTATTACACACCATTATCGCATCTCCAGCCTCCTTTTTTCCGCCCAGATAAGTCCTCTCTCTCTCTCTCTTACGCGCTAATTACCTAATTTGACTAATGACGTTCGAATTTTAAGATTATCTGTCAAACTTAATTGACAGTTTTCGAAATTGACATGTGAATCGTCCAAACGTTAAATAAAATATTCAATAGAATTGAATAATGAACGAACGATCGAGCTGCTAAGATATTCCAGTTCGGAGCAACAAAAGTCTAAAAATATGTTTGTGTGTGTGTATATAATTTTATTTAAAAATTCCATCCTTGAGTGTTTGCTTTCGTTTCTAGCTGCGGCAATACGTTATAAATTCGCGCAGCAAACGAACTAATAGAATTTTTTTAAAAATTAACAGTATGCAGAAGAATGTTTCGTATCCATACGAATACTAAGATATCAATTAAGCATAACTCGTTTTGGAATCTCGTGTAATCATCGTAATTAATCGCATTCATTTATTGCATAAATACATTAAAAATAAACGACAAATCTCTGACATAAGCCGTGCTAATTAATTTATAAAACAAAGGCAATGTTGCTATGGTTATTATCAATATTTTCGACGTTTCATTTCATGTTGGTAAGAGTAAAAAATAATTTTATGTCAAATCATGTAAACGTCAAATTAAATTAAAAATGTCAAATTTTATTAACGATATTCTTCAATTATTTATAACATTTTCGTACATTGTTTAATTTGCAAATTTAATTTTTTTATATATTTTTGTTCGACGAAATCTATTCTATATATAAACGTTTACGAAACGCCTGATGATCTCACATACTTTATTTGTGCAAGTGAATAATCTGCCCGAATTATATTGCATTTAATAATAGTAATTCGTACGAATCGAAAACAATGGCTTGAAATAAAATAAACTATTTTTATGGATGAATTCTTAAAATATATATTTATAGGTAAAAATCAACGGAATATTTTTGTAACAAATATGAAAATAAAAAATTTGGTCGGAAGAAGAAAGTGTGCAAGTTTTCAAACTCGTGTTTATTTGAGTCTTCGGCGAGATTTGTTTAATTTATTGCGAAGGTTTGGAACTTGTCTTCATCATCAACATCAACAAGATCTACGGAAATAATGAATGGAAGTGAGACGAAAGGAAATAATCATCCGGATGCGGATTTATTTCGAGAAAACGGCGAGAAACGCGGATCGCGTCTGGACGACGCTCGGCGTCGCCTCCAAACTAAAAACTTTGTTCTCCCCTTTTTCTCCTTCGTTCCGTTTCTATTTCGAATCCGTTTCTATTCCAGACATCACCAGACGCACACCACCACCATCACCACCGCCGTCGCCGGAGATGAAGAACAGAAAAAAAGAGAGAACTCTTACCAGCTATTTCCTCTTTCCTTGTACGTCGCAACAGTAAATCCGAACATCGAAGAGGAAGGCCCGTTGTGCCGCACGTAATTCGCGGTTTCCAAGTTGAAACCTCCGACGATTTGCAGAAGAAGCGCACTCAGCAAACATAGCACAACGCATCTTGACCACATCTTCATCATAATCATCATCATCATCAAAAAAAAATCAAAAGAAAATTGATGATTTTCTCAACAACAACAAAAATTATACACTCAAATCACAAAATTTAAACAACAACAACAATTCATTTCGTAGCTGCGCGTTCGTTTCGTAACATCGAAATAAGAAAACCAACTTAGCTTTTGAAGAGCACCAAGTTGGCAATTTATTTTTCTCGTAAATATTCTTCTTTCTTTTTTTTTGCAATTTTCTTTGCGCGTTCGACAAAGTGCGAACGCTCACTGTATTATTATTATTTCGAAATGAAAAAAACTTTGCCGTTGTATCGCGCGCGCCTCCCGATGAAGTAAGTGTTGGATGGAGGAGAGATGGATGTGATGCTTTTGCTACCGCAACGACGACTGCTTCGAAACTTTGTTTTGTTGGCTCGAGATTCGTGCGCCGCTGCAAAAGTGCTCACCAGACTAAATCTGGCACCGAGCTACACAATCTAACTAACTAACTAACTCACTACCTACCAACTAACGCACTCGCACGCAGTCAAAATGTGCGAAGCAAATTTTTCGGCGCTAACAATTCTCCATTCTCGAAATTAGCTGCAATTCTCTGAATTCAAACGAGGATTAACTTCTAGCACCTCATTCAAACACGTTTCGAAACTTTCAAAAAAAAAACAATCATAATCTACAACATTGAGAAGAAGAAAAAGGCTTCACTTTTACATAAAAAAATATTATTAATTAATTTGATTATTTTTTATTATTTAACGTTTATATGATTTGACCTTAACCAAATTTGACGTTAATACAGTTTGATGTTTATATAATTTGACGTTAACCAACTACTATTTTTTTTGTATCTGACGTTTATACAATTTGACATAACAAATGTCAACATAAGTTGAAAATGTGTTCCTTCCGTATTTTTTTTTTGCCGGATACGTCGTAAATCCAAAGCCGAAAAGGCTGACGGGACAAACGACGTGATATTTTATTAGACAACATAGATTTTTGAGGGTTCGTTTGTAAATCTCCTTTTTATTTTATTGCCCATCAGGTACACATTCCTCGAACGCACACATTGTTTGTGTGTTTCCTTGCACTTTATATTTAAATACATTTTCATTAATTTTATAATAACTAAATAATTTTTGTTTTTATCCTTTGTTTGTTCATTTTTATTTATTATCGATGGTTGCCAAGGCAATTATTAATAACTTCTTACGTCACCTGTCGTCTACGCGAATGTTTCACTTCTGTTATTATCACATATTTATTTCGATCGTCAAATTTTTGTTTATTTATTTTCTTATCTACGTTACTTGATGATTGCTCACAATTATTATAAACAATTATTTTAAACAATTCCTCGACTTTCTAAATGCGCATAAATTATTGATTGATCTGAGAAAAGAAAAACGTCTCGTTTAGTTAATTAATTGCCTGGATGTATTTAATATTCATAGAAATAAATAAAGCGGCGCCACGTTTCGCTCAGAGGAAACTAAAAATAAACATTCGCATTAATCACACATCAAATGCGGAGCAATTAATCTGCTCGTATTAATATTATTCTCAAGTTAGAATGAGTAAACGGTTTCACTTATATGGATTTGCATACATTTAGAAATATCAATTTGAGCAAAACGTACAAAATTTAAATTTACATCAATTAAAAAAAAAATAGTTGAGTTTATATAAGCTGATATTTTTTTAAAATTTAATTAGTTACAAGGATCGGGCGATGTTTACTTCTCTATACAAATATGTCGGTTTTGTTATAGGCAACTTTATTTACTTGCAAGCTTATATAAAAAAAACTTTTAAAAATGAAATTAAAATGATTTAATTTGTATATTATATAACGATTGATTATTAAATATGAATATATAAATATTGGAATAAATCGGTGTTAAAGGTTTTTAAAAAAAATATTAGTTTTGTTATAGGCAGCTTTATTTACTTAAAAATCATTTAATATTCAAGTTATATTTACATAACAATAATAGTAAAAAGTGAATTAGTTAATATTAATTAAGTGTATGATATTGCCTATGCATTAACATCATAATTATAATATTTGTTGCCTAGGCAACAAGTAGATGTCGCTTCATGCATCTCAACGCTCCTGATAATTCATATGGTGCATGCGCCAGGTAATTAATTAACTAATTGCTGAATATGCGAATAATTAAGACCATTTAATTTTAAATTAGAAAAAATCTTTTTTTTTTATTAATAATTTGATAAATTTATTTCAAAAAAGAATTGAGAGGAGGTAATTGTGAAAAAGTCAGCCGAAAGTGTGTCAGCAGCCGTTGATAATAATCAAAAGCAAATTTGCAGATTTCGCAACAAGGAGAATTTCACTTTTCGCTTGCGAAATCACCTTCGACCTTTCCCAACGCGAATCGAAAGAACAACAACAACACCAAGCAATAAGCGTAAAACAGCTGTTGTTGTTTCCAAGACAACGATTATGAAAAACAAATTTAAAAACAAAATTTAACAAAAATTACTTCGTGTTTTGTTTTACAAAACAAACGATAATTCAAATACTTTTACTATCTCTACTCTCTTAGCTCTTTAAATTCCATTTTTATTTAAGCTTGTTTTCCATTGAATAAAATGCACTTAATGCAAAAGCATGAAAAGATGATTCAAAATTGTATTTTTGGTTCAAGACGAGAAAAGTTATCATTTCTTGGCAGACGTTTTGCGGTGAAGACAGGTGCTTTTACAGCTAATCCCGCCCTCGCCTCAGCCAAATTACGAATCGTTTCCATGGAGACCAATAATAAAAAAATACGGAGATTGTTATTTCTTTGGAAATTGGCGAGCGTCCAGGATTCATGTGTAAAGAGCGTTTTCCGAACGGAAAGTTTTCCCGATCAGGTTTTTCTCTCTCTTCAATCATAAGGAAAAAAGAAATAAACGAAAGAAGAAAAAACAAACGCATCGCTTTCATTCATTATTCTTTTGTTTTTAATCATCATTTGTTATCGAAAGCAGACTGAAATCCATAAATTGTTGCTTTTAAATATTTACTTTGTTTTCGTCTGTTTAGTTTAGTTACAAAATATGATGTTTAAATTTATTTCTGGAAATTATGAAATTTCCAGAAAATATTTCGTGGAAATTATTGAAATAATAATTGCAAATTTAATTCGAGGTCGGACTTTAGTAATTGAGGAAAATTTGTGATTTGTTGCTAGGTGACTAATCGCTAAACAAAATTGATCGATCAATCAAAATAAATTTATTGATACCATAACAACGATTTTATTTGTTAACAAAAGGAACTTTAATTTTCGTTAATGTTCGATACGTGCAAATGCGGGAAAATAATTTGGCAATGTTAAAGGGAAATGTCACGTACGTCGGAATTTGCATATGCGAACGGGTGACTAACAACACATCATGATCGTTATGATGATGATGATGGGATGGCAATGATAAAAAACGATCGATCGATTCTGGCCTTTGCCAAAATAGAAAACATAACAGTAGAATTAATTGCAAGGTCGCAAAATTGCATTATTTGCATTTACTTTTAATTTAATTATAGTTTAAACTTACTGTTTACTTTGAACATCCAGCCGAAATAAACATCCCTTAAGTTTATTATTGAAGCTAAAATATTGAAAAATGAGGAAAATATCATGATAAATGTTGATGTTTTTCGTAAACACAATTGTTCATTGAGGAAACCGTAAACAGGTCAATGTTTATGCGACATTGTCGTTTGCTCTTGCACACTTCGGTTATAAATAATGCGGTTAGAATAACATAACGCGGAGAGTTGTTTGACCCTCGCGACATTTACAAAGTTTTTCGAGCCAAAGTCGAAGCACGTCCATCATCTATCATCAATCAACCGATACGACGAATCAAGGAAAAGAAGACGTGTTTTCAGCGCGAGAGAAAAATCTCAATAAAAAAATATTTACACTTTGAGAAACGGAAAATAACAAGAATGCTTTTAGCTCGACCCCAAAAACGAAACGAGAAAAAGCAAGTTAAGAAATGAACAGAAAAACAAACTTAACTTTTGTAATCTGCAGTTTTTATGCGGAAATTAAGCAACAAATAATTCCTCAAGGTTTGGTTCTTTGTCCTCCTCTCTAAAAATAGCTGCAATTTGCATGTTTAGTGTAATTTGTTGCTGTTTTCAGGTCAAATATTGGACGACGATGAACTCTATCAAGAGTCCGAAAATAAACGCGCGAATTATACAAATGTTTCACCCCTCGCAAAGAAAATGTGGGAAAACTTTCGTGTTTTGCTTTCGCACGAAACGTAATTTTCGAGATGAAACGATAAAATTCTGTGGGTGTTCGAGCGCATGCAAAGCGAGGGTTTATCATCATCATCATCATCGTGTTTTACAAAGATTTATTGCAGCATTTGGAAATTGAAGAAACTGGGTCGATCTGAATCGAAATCATCATTCGTTGTTTTATGTCAAAAACGTAGCGTAACGTAACCTCTCTGTCCTCTCTGTGGGTTACATGTCGATAATTGACGTGAGTCGTGTTACGCAATTGCAACTCCACCAGACAGTATGGCTGTTCTTCTCGTCTCCATGACCACACACAGCTGTTGTTGTTGCTAGGCGATACGAGATCGCTTGTTGATGGCATGCATGTAGAGATTGATAGAGAGAGAGAGAGGTGAATTTCGCAAGGTTGATGCTATTATATAAACGCGACGAGCTGGAAAAATTTTCCGAATGAAATTCATATTGGATGCACGTACGAGCGGTCCGTTTTCAATATTTATGTTTACATTTCAAACGCGTCGAATGTACATAATTTATTTTTGCAAATAATTTCAAGAAAACTCTATTCCTCAAGTTCATAACGAAAACCAAAATATATATTGTCTACTTAAAGCAATTGTAAATAGTTTGAATATGTACAGAAAGTTGTTATTATTGAGGTGCGAGAATTGTAAATGTTTACGTCCGAAATTAACGCAGACGGATCGCTATTTCGGGAGAGCTCTAATTTAATCTAAATCTCCGGTTAGCTTTTGTAACGAAACGCGAACCACCAGAATATTCTGTTTACTATTTTAATTACGACGAAATACGCACGCATCGAAGCGGTGATTCGTACTTTTTTTGTTGCTGTTGTGGAAATTAGCATACGAAAATGGACTTCCTAGTAATTTCAGATCGTAAATAAAAGATTTTCGGTTTCTAAACAGACAAGTTCAATTTTTGGACGGTTACCATAGTTCCCCAGTTTCCTTAAATGGATGTGGGAAGTTTGTTATCTGCCTGATTTTTGTTTCATTTTATTCGCCCACTTAGATTTACATAAAAAATTATGCTAATGGCAATTCATTATTTCTTAATGAATATGATATCTTAATTTTGTATTAAGTTAATACATTAAAATATATTTGTTCAGATAGATTAGTATCATCCGATGTGTATTCATGTGATGTAAATTAATGCTTAGTCAAACTCGAAGGAATTATAAATGTTCAGAAACATGTTAATCGATTAATAAAAAAATGCATAATTGAAACTCGAAGGATGCACTTGTTGATTGGGTTTTGAGATTCTATTCGATGAACTTTATTTCATTCAATTATTTTATTTCTTATTGGAAATATTGATTGAAACACTTGATTGATATTAAGCCATTCCTGGAATTAGAAATTAATTGAAATTTAAAAATTTGCATAAAATATGTTATTAACAATTCTTTAATTATTGTTATATTGGCGCTATTATGTTTATCAATTAATCCACAAGAGGGGTCTTATCAAATTTTGAATTTAAACATCATGAGTTGGTATCCCCGACTGCGTCTGCGTCGGTGCACCGAGGGGGATGCTCAGTCGCAATTCGGACATCAATACGTCGGCGTGCGCTCCGGTTTTAAAAGTTCAAAATTGTTGTGCAACTAGTTTAAATCTGATGAATCACAGTGCGTTCAGCGAAATCCATAGTCTGCAATCATAAGCCAATTGGATTTCGGTAATTAAAGGTTAGTAATTCATCTCATTATAAACCAAAAAAATAATTAATTGGAAATTGCGACGTGCACAAAATGGCGTGGGGACGCCTTCCCCCCACCATTTACTTTTGTTTGCAACTAATACCACCTGATGCCAAAAATGCTCTCTTTTTTATCGCAAAACAAAAAATTGTCACAACTGGCACCAGGTGGTATGATTGTGGCGTCTTTTTGCCACAATTATTATGCGTAGTTGTGAGCGTCAACATAATTCTAATTGGAATCGCACATTTATTAGTATAAATTCAGTGGAAATTGTGAGTAATTCAAAACTTTAATTTTTCCTGTTTTTTTTTACAGCTTCTGTATATTTCTTTTGTTATTCGTTATTTATATGGATGCAAGGTATTCTAAATACCAGGTCATTCTATGCGTTTTTCACGTCCGCAGTGAAACGCATGGGATGGCAAGACCGTCTGTGCTAAAACCTTCTCGAGGTGCATCCGTTAAGGTGGTTGTTCGTATTCGAATGTACGAGCAATCAACCGACAGATCACATCGGATCTAGGGGCTCGCGTTTCCCCGAAATTTCAATTTTTGTATCGCGACGGATGTCGTTAAGAAAAGTTTTGACCAAACTTAGTCTTACATTCTGTAGTGAAGTGTTTGTGCGTTATTTTGAAGACAAGTTTAAGGCTTCGGCTCTTGTTCTTCAACCGGTACTGATTGCAATTACTTTAAATTCACGTTACTCAATTTTCTATAAACTTATTATTAATTATATTAGAATCACGGGAGTGTTAAATTTCCGGGAGTTTTGTGCGTATTTTTGCTAAATTATCGCGAGTGTTCGGAGTGAGTGCCAATAACGACGAGATGGCAGAGATGTAGGTGATGGCTGAGATGGAGAGATCAGATGATGGTGATGAAAACATCGAAGTAGTAAGTGATTTTATACCACACGGGATTCACAACTAGCCCTCCCACCTCAACCTAAATAAAATTTGTATTCGATTTCAGCTTTTTCATTCTTTTAATTATTCAAAATTATTAATTCATTTTGCTTCTATTTCTTAAATTTATTTAATTTGCTTTTAAGTTTTTAAATTATTACTGCGCCTATTCAAATTTGATTCCCTTTGTTCTTGTCCGTAATTCCGTTTTTTTTACATCCACTTAGATAATGTGAGATAATTTAGTTTAGGTTGCATTAAATTACTATTGATTTGGAGAAGATCTTCATATAATTTCAAGTACATTAATTAATTAAATGTTAATTAATTTTAGTTTTTGCTAAATTTAATTTCAATGCATTTTTTTTGCTTTTTCCTATTAGTTTTGTAATGATGATGATTTTGTGAATTGATTTTAATTCCACATTAAGTTATTTATTTTGAAGTTGTAATGACTTCAATATAATTAATTCATTATAGAAGGAATCATAATTACAAAATTATTGTTATTTGCAAACATCTCCCATCACCAAGTTTCCCTAAAATAACAAATGTTTAAAAGCTGCAAATTCTTTGCAATTTGCATTATTTTCATTTTACATTATTCCTATTTTATTGCTTAAAATATTATAGTTCAGGAAATTTTATAATTAGGGTTGGCCACCCTAAAGCAAATTAGTTTCTTTTTATCAGTTTTTGGAAAGTTTCCAATATTTCCAAAATCTGAACATTATGTATATGTCTTTTGCATGAATGCAAGCGAGCTCGCAATTGTTTGTGTGTGTGTGTATGTTTGTATGAGTAAAAGTGTTTCGATTTATTTCCTGTTTAATTTTGGATGATCTGCGTGAGTGAACGTTGTTGCTGTTATGATTGTATTGAGATATCGATAGGTATTTAAAAACATTAACATTTTCAATTTGCGTTTAGGTGCTTAAATAGAATTCTTGAACTATAATTAAATTATTTTCTTCGATCATTAATCAATGAAAATTAATTAAACTTTTGTTAATTCCTACCTTATAACCTTTTTTAAATTATTTTTTTCTTAATAATGGAAATTATCATATTATATCGATATGATCAATTTCTATTTATTCTCATTTCATTATAACTATATTATTAATTTTAAATTTTCTCCAAAGTCAATGATGATTTCGTGTCGCCTCGCGATTAATAAGCATGAGTAGTTAGTGGCAAATCTAACGTATTTGTCGGCTTTTATATGTTTTCTGGTTTCAGCTGGATCTAAATGGATCCACCGTGCCCGAAAATCACTCGAAAGTCGTGCAGAAAGAGACTTGTCTTTAGCAGTCTTAAATTCAACAAGATTTGTTGGTAGACTCTCTCTGCACGATTATAGATTTGTATTAGAGGATGTTTCAGTACCCTCACTCACCCCCTTCGAGCTTATCTCAAGGTTTACTTAGTTTTTGATAATTAATAATCCCCGAGATCGTGAGATGGTTGCACACTTTCACGATCCACCACCTTCAGCCCTCCGTATTTTCAATTCAATCGTATATATTTGCATTAAATTTGTAATTAAACTAGCTTCAATTTGTGGTAAAGAAATCTTTAGTATTTGATTGGCATTTGGTTCCCTTCACTCCGCCCGTCCGCCGCGAGTCCCCCCTTAACTGTTGCTATGACTATTTTGGGGGTGCCGGTACTTCCGCAGACTAGTCAGTTTACTGACAGGGTCTCTGCCGGTCCCAACACCTTCCTTCATCCTCTAACCATTTGCCATTTCAATACTTTAGAATTCTCTTCGCTCGGGCGAAGTTTGCTATTAACTTCATTTGGACTTCCTGGTTAAGTTTAGGCATTTAGTATGGATCGAATGAGCTTTTGCTTGGCTCACGATTCACTCCAATTCACTCTTTTGGAGTTTCTTTATTATTTCGAGTGATTTTCCTATTGTTTACCATATATGTCGTTTGTACTAATCCATGTCTGTGGGGATCTAACGTATCCTCACGTGTTTTTCTTTCAGCAGATAAAATTCACCTCTGAACTGTTGCGCTCGATCTGTTCATTTTTGCTGTGAATGTTCAGATCTTGCTGCTGGGTCGGGCACTTCAGAGGTGGACCAAACAATAGAATTACACAGCAAAAACCATAAACAATACTTAATAAATTTTGCAATTTATTATCCTAAATGTCCAATTAGGCAATTATGATAATATCATTGCCAGAGAACTAATTAATATAGTAGAGTGCAATTTACTATAATAGTTCGTTCTCTTTAGGTTTAGATTAGAGGTTCAGTTTTATTTGTAATGCGCCCATTTTGTCAATATTCCTCCTCTAGTTTTAAGTTTACACCCACTCACAAAAAAATCATACCTAATCCGAGGACTCTCCGTCCCCTCCAAGAATCGCGAGTCTCCGGTTCGACTTATCCCTATATTCCTTTCTATATCCTTATTGTGCCCCAAATTTTGAGGAATTAAATGGGTTGTAATTTTTTATATTTGTAGATTGTTGTTAAAGCGTTCGGCAGCTGCTCAGAGTCTATAGAGTAGTCATAACATGACGCAAGTAAAATGTCATAATGCCGGATTGCTAATGAATAAGCACAATTAGCCTATATTGTGCTACCTGCATTGCATTACACATTCATAATATAGAAAAAAATAATGTGAAATAAAAAAAATTAAATAATATACAAAAATAGCCAAAAAAAAAATAGATATATAAAAAAATAATAACAAATATAAAACATATACAAAAAAGAAAGAAAAGATGAGAGAAAAAAAAGTAATAATTAATTCTCTCCTTTAATTATTATAATGATGTTATGCAATGCTTTTTTATATATTTTGTAATCGTTTATATTATGTGTGTTATTTCTTTGTGTTCTGTTTCAGGTTTGATTTATTTTTGTTGTTATTTCGTGTTGTGCTAATCATAATTTACTCTTTTTCAGGTTAGCTTAGATCTATTACTTTTGTTAGTACCTGTTAGGTCATAGCATTTCCTTTCATTCCAAATTTTCCTTATTTTCTTCTCCGGGTGTGCGGTCACGCGTTTGCTCTCATTTGCTGTGAATGTGGACAGCGATTTCCACGTGGCCGCATGTCCAGGTGCAAAAGGTATATCATTTTCCTATGAAGATGATAACCAGGTATCATTTCAAGCGCAATACACAGCCTCTGATTTGATGCAAGACCGTTTCGCATTTGACCTTCATGAGGTTGCACCTGTTTTATACGGAAAATGTAACGGATCGTATTTTGATCCACTAGATTAGATTTACCATACCAAACCTTTTTTATAAACCTATCCAATTCATCAGTCATACATACATGTATCGGAGCAATTAATTTTTACACAATTAGGTGTATTTTTATAGCGAAAATTGGAAAAACGTGTGGATCGGGTCGGGAAGCGACCTTGTCCTATCCTCTATTAACTCTTCCATTTTTCCACACGTGCCACTCTCGCACAGCGTCGATTCGAAACGTCGTATCAGCACCAAAATCCAAATCGTACCGCAAAAATTATTAAATCATTTCTCCTTCTCCCAAGCAATATCGATGCGCAAACATTTCGGCAATCGCGCCACGATTATTAATGGGGCGTCGCGACGCCTCCATCTATTTCCATTGATAATGACGACATTCTCGGAGTCGCAGATCCAAGTGCGTCAAACAAAAAAAAACGATTGCGAAAGGAACTTGTGACGCCGCCGTTTCGCTATAAATCTCTCTGTCGGCAACTTTGTATTCAATATTTGCAACTTTTTACTTTATTCATCGTCTAAACAATTAAATGTGCACGCGCTTGATGCTAATTGATTTTTTCTCCTTGAATTTAAAACGTAATATTTCCTGCAAAGTTATAAACGTTTTAATTAATTTATGAAATTTTACGTTTTTAATTTAATTTGATGATCGTTACTTTATCGTTTGTAATTGATTTTTTCTCATGTTTAGACCTTGAACTTGCATGAGAGAAGGAAAAAAATAATGAAACTGTTCAATTAGGTTAAGTGTGGATGGACACACGCAATTGCGATTTCATTGTTTTTTTTTTCCTTGTTTTATGGCTATCATAATGGGGACTGTTTTTGCGGGTTTTATACATAATTTATAAGGTCGAATGAGGCACGAAAGCGTAAATTAAATTTCTGGGAAAACGTGAAAATTAATTTCGCGTTCTCCGCACGACTCGCATAACCAATTATCCGCGAAAACTATATACTTATTTATATATATTTATAAGCATGGTCACGGATGAAAACGGAAAGTTCTGGAAAATGAATCATGTAGAGTGAGTGAGCCAAATGAAGAGTGAGAGTAAAAGGGCTCGCGGATTGCGCGCACAAAGGTCAATCAATGAGGGTGTGTGCATTTTTTTTTGTTATGTTTCGAAAGCATTGCGTAAATTTTGTATATTTTAAAAGGGATAAAGTGGGATGTGGAAATCCGGCGCCAACGGTTGGACAATCAATGAGGGGGGAGGGTTGCAAACAACAGTTTTATTTGTACGATTATCGCCCACTTTTCGTGGGAAGTATATGGCCCGTATGTGGGCGAAAATTATATTATTTTGGCGGGGCTGGCGGTGGCGGAGTGAAAAGTGCATTCTGCCGTGTGTTTATGGATGCTGCGGGGGCGGTGTGTGAGATGCGCAAAACCACGAAAATCGGCGAATAAAATCAATACCAAAGCGAACGGGTCGTGAGTACGTGCGTGTACGTGTGTGTACGTGTATGTATGTCTGTTTAAGGGTGGAAGCGAGCGAGATTGACGGATGCGCCATCTTTGCGCGATTAATCAACCATAACCTAGGTTTGAACTAGGTCAAGGTTTCGTCGTTGCACGAGCCTCCAATTATCAATACATCCATATGACTACTCTCAAAACATTCCGCTGTCTCACCCCTGTATACAATACGAATCATCAATCCTTTATTCCATCAGATAACCATCTTCAATTGTTGTGAAAAAGTTTCAGATAATTTCAGTTCGTCATCAATTATGCTTAAAACTCCCAATTATTTTTTTTTTTAGATTCATCTCTTCCTCCCGTACTTTCGCTATTAATCACCAATTATCAATTATTGACAAACAATTATCATTACTAAAATGTATGTTTTTGTTTTCGATAATAATGCTCGAGATTGCTGCGTTACTTAATTGTATTTTAATTGAGGAAACTGATTGCGCGATAACGGCTTATAAATAACGTTTTTTTTTTTTTTTGTTAAAGGGGAGCGAAAATTACCATTGTTTAAAACTGATTGATTTCACTCTCTCGATAAGTGATGTATGATCGTTGATCAATACGCACTTCACGATGCGATAAATTCTATAAAAATAATGATTGTCAACTAATTTCATAGATTTCTATCGCATCCTGTTGACTTGTTGATTTTTATATTAAAAATTAGAAAAAATAACAGTTTTTACTAATAACTAATTTATGTACTAATGCAATAATTAACTAATACATTGATTGTAGATCATTCAGTTTAATGTTTCATTAGTAATTAAGTTAATATATCTGTTTCCAGGAAGTTTTCGAAATGATACGATTAACAAGGGGGAATACCGGCACGGATTCGGAGATGACCAATGAATCACTAATCAGATCAGATCAGCACCCTTATCATTCGGAGAAACGGTGAGTCATATTAGTGATCGTAATGTTTTAATGTTAATTAATTCTAAAGATGCTTTTTTGTTTGTTTTGTTGCCGATGACCGCATCATCTTCACAATCATCACAATCGTGGGGGGCCGGTCCGTGTCACGTGACGGCGATCAGCTGTGCAAGAGCACGCGACACCTATACGTCCTCCTCCTCCTCCCCCCACCACGCCGAATTTCGCCATCGTTACACATACAAACAGAGAACCTCCCCGATCCGAATGTTTCTGTCGACATGCGCCGTGCAGACGTTCGGTCGAAGCGGTTTCCCATTTTAGAATTTATAGACCCGAGCGCGCAGGCAGCGCCAGAGACCAGTTTTCGACGTACAGCCGTGCCGTTACAATATACGTATATACAGATATACATTTACCACACTTGTGGACTAACTCCTGAATAGTCAGTCAGTCAGTTCAGTCCACACCGTCTCAACTGAGAAAGGCAGAGAGAAAGAGAACAACATAATATTTTGTTTATTGCTGCCATCGTCTCTTCCCATAATAATTTTTATTCCAATTCATTTCTTTTTTTCGGATTGGCAACACTACATAATAATTTAGTTCCCTTTTTGGATATATACGTATATATATATATATGATTACAGCAGCCTACATTTTCATTTGCCCTCGTGCTTCGAATTTGAACCCCCCCATCATCTGCCGCACATGAAATTATTATTTATATCTTCTGTTTGATTTCGTTGTCAGAAATTGGTGTCTGTAGTCTGTGCGAGAGGAAGAATTTGGTGTTGTTTTGCAGTGGTGGCGTCGTACGCACGAGACTTTCTCCCATTGTTCGGTATCCTTCTGGAGGACCCCCCCAAGTGAAATCAATTGCTATGTGACACATTCGCCAAGTGAACAGTAGTTGTGTGTGCTGTGCTGTTTATTTTGTTTTCTTCTTCTTCTTCTATTGGTTCGCACCCTTTCCTCCTTGGATTTAGATTTCGTTTCATCAGCAACCCCATCTCTTGGATAGTTCGGAAATAGATCACAAAATTTCTTGTGTAGTGTTGCGAAGACAGTACAGTGCGAATGGTGCTTTCTTTTAATGTAAATATTATTTCCGCGCTCTTGTGTATATTATAGATTCAGAGCGTTTCTAAGTGCGTGGATAACTGCAGTGTTCCTCCTCTGTCCTGGCCAGAATCGATAGTGGCCAACCTTTTTCCTGACAGCGTTGCCGAGGTTGCCAACCTTATTCCCCCCTCGACTGCGAGCTCGCACCGCAATCTGACACATACACATACGGTGATAGCAACGTCGCACAGCTGAGACGGAGACGGAGGTATATCGAGAGGAAGAACGCGGGCCATTGCACGCACTCCTCTCTTGTATAAGTAAGTAGTAGACAACCTACTTTATGATTTCATACATACACACACGCACACATAGCGTAAAAAAAAACTAAGCTAAATACACCCACTCTCCACTCCACATATCCCGTGCATTGAGTGCAGAATAATGAAAGGTTGACAGCAGGCATCGTTTTCGTTTCTACTTCCAATCTAATTGTGCGAAGAAAAAGTTAAGCAAATATTTATTTAGAACATTGTTTTGGCAACATTGGCGCAAATAAACAAACGTCACCTGTCATCGATGACGCATTGTCGAAGCGCAATAATTGATAGCGGCAACAATGCCAATTAATGTCAATTTTTTAAAGCCGTCTGCATTAGATGTAAATAATCAAATCGATTTGCATATCGTTGGAGAAGCGGATATTGCATCATCTTTTTAGCAATTAATCTAAATATTATTAATTATTAAATAAAACTTCATTTTAAAAGGATTATTTATTATAATAATTTAGTAATATGTAAAGGTCAAGAAATTTGGCGACATTGAAAATATTATGTAACAACAACAAAAAAAAACACTTTCAAGGTTTAATTATTAAAAAAAAAATTTCCGCGATGACTACAATGCCCATTGTTGTATTTTTTTTATATAATATTATGAGTTAGTCGATTGACACTAATAATAATTTGCAAAGCGCATTTCAATGTGTCACACACACACACGTTTACCTTGCAAAATGTTTACTTACTACCTTCTAATGTTGCAAGTAATAATATCACTCAATTTTGTCTTTTAAATAGTAGTGCAATTAATTTATAATCAGAGTGTTTGGTTAAAATAAATTGAAAATTCGTGTCAATATTTAGCGTCTGGTAACTAATGTAATACAAATATTGACGGTTTCAATTTATTTACTTTTAATTGTCGGTGCGAGATTAAATTCGCGATTCATATTCAGCAGTAGTAAATAAAACATGCGAATATGTAATATGTACATGTAAATATAATGCATACTTTTCAATTGCAAATACAATACGTGTTTGCGCAAACAATAATATATATTGCTAACGCGAACTTTGTATCAGCAAAAAAAAAAAGTTTAATAATCCACGTTTTTGCTGTATACTTATTCAATTAACTTCAATAAAACTAGAAGAAATAATGGCTTACTGACAGCGTTAAACGTCAAAATACGTAACCTATCAAACGTCAAATTATCGATGACAACTGCCAAAAATTTTGATGAATTGCGCAACGCAATATATATTTTTCGTGTGTGTATTTGGACCGATTATTTATTTTTTCTAAAATTGATTAGATTATGACCTCGCAAGGTCAAAACAATGATAAGCGGTGTATCGTGCAAGACAGAGGATGTACAGAAAATTTGGACTTATTTGCGCACTCTGAATCTTTCTGTATATACATATTTTTTTATTGCTGTCTTCGCGAGTGGTCAGACAGCTGCATCGACGTTTTCCGCGTTATCGTGTTCAATTACTGCAAACAAAGAATTTCCCTCGTTAACTACGTCAAACGAAATTAAAAACGTGAGATAACGTTACGTTGATTATTTGATATTGAAAGAGTTGTCGAGGTTGATGGAACGAATAAATTTTAGAAGCTCAAATCTGTTAAGATGTTACTACACACCACCGCGAACGAAGAACAAAGAGTTTGAAGGCGCTCGCGCGTAGTTCGCGCAAGAAGAGGTTGTTTACCCTTGGGAAACAGGTAGAGCCTTCGGTCTGAAACGAAATCGAAACACGAAAGAAAGAGACGATGATGTTGACGATAACAGAAAGACCATATTTTGGGTTTCGTAATATGAGATAGGTTAAGAAGGAAAAGTTTAGATTGGATAAAAACAAACAAAAAATAGATCTCGCCCTCCCTCTCTCTCTCTTTCATTTGCTTTAATTCTTTTCGCAGAGCGTGTGCACACACCTCGACCAAGCGCGGCGACCTTTACAACTTTAGAGGCTGAGGTTCTTCGCTTGATACCTTTATAATTAGAACACTCTCTCTCATTCGCTCTTTGTGTCCTCTCAACCCCTATTTAATCTCTTTGTACCCGCCGATCGCAGTCAATAAACTCGAAAAAAAAATAACATTTACAAAAATAGATCATATTTGATGTACACTTGAAAAGAATAATTTTAACTTATCAAAATTGGCATTTGACGTTTGTTGACGTTTAATTTTTAATTTAAAATTTAATTTACCCTCAACCACAAAATCATTGTCGCACTGTCAAAATTAAAAATTGAATAGCGATCGTCCGTCTTCGCAGCGATAATTTTGCATACGCAACGAAATTCTTGATTGGGAGGAGAAGGTAAAAGGTCAAAAGCACCGAAAACAGGATACGAAATAAGACGTTTGACTTTTTTTGGTGTGCGTGAGAGAAACGGAGAGATAGATTTGAATGTGAGCAGAATGAAGATGTACGATGATAATACATTAAAAACAAAATAAATAAATAAAATAAGCGGTGGAGACGTGCGTCAGCTTTCACCTTGAAGGAACGATTTTTCTATTGTGATCAAAAAAAAAAACAAAGACGTAACGATAATATCATCGTGTCATGTCGTCACGGCTCTCTACAAAAAAACCGGACAAATTTTGTTACGTGTTGTCGTAAAACTTAAAGTATTACGGATGTACATGTTATTTAAAAAAAAATGTACGTTTTGCAACGATAAGTTAATTGTTTATCTAATGATAACGTTGTTATTACAAAAAGCAAAAAGTTTTTAAAAATTTCAAATCAAAAGAATTGCAGAAACAAATCGAAAGTAGTCTTAGAATTTTATTTTTTTTGCTCTAGCTTGATTCAACTTAATTGTTGTTTTTGTTAATTTAAATTATACAGTTGACAAAATAGTTTTTTGATAATGTATTAATAAAAACTATATTTAGTTGTAGGCATTATTTTCGTTATATAAATAGTGAGAAAACTTACGTCTTCTCGTTTACATTCACGGCAGCAAAAACAACAACAAGATGCGAATAAAAACTAGCGATCTCTCTCTCTCTCCATCCTTGATTTTCTAATCTCTTCGGAATGCGTCACAGACCTTTAAATGGTGTATGAGTGCGCGCGCGAAAGCTCGCCACTGTTTGCAAATCGTAAAACGGCTTACGACGCCGTACACACAAACATTCCTTCTTTTGTCAGCAGGTAAATGTTTATCATAACATTTACGTATCAGAAGGGAAAAAAAGATAATTCAAATGACATCTCCTAAAATGTCAATATTGACATCTCCCACAAATTGTTACCTTAGCAACAACAATAAGTTTCACTACGATAACCTTACACGAAATACATTGCTACCTTAGCAACAACAACAACAAGTCATTTGTTTGTTGCATAATCTGTTTGATTTCCAATCGGAAGTTGTGAAGATATAAATAAGACTGCAGCAATAAAATAACATGTTATTTCTATTGTCGACGCGATAAAAGTCGCGACTACTGCTTCTTTCATCGTTTAATCATCATGTTCGATCATCACCATCCGTGTTGACGTTTGAACCCAAGGACGAAAGTTGATCGTTCTTCCTTTCCAACAACATTAAAACGTTATTTATACACACACACACACAGACACAATGAACGGCGTTTTAAATTATTTTCTTCTTTTAAATAAAAACGATGAATGAAATTTCGCGTCACGCGCAACCTTGCCGCCGGAAACAAAGGAAAAGCGCAAGAAATTAGCGACGAAAGAAAATAAATAAATGAAAAAGTGCAGCTTCGAAAATAACCTCGCCGCAAAAATAAACCTCAAACCGTCGACGACAGGAAGCTAAGTTAACTTTTCCCCGAGCAGACAAAGATAAAAGAAAACAGCATTTTATTGGCACGTGTCGGTGGGAACTGTTAGATAATTTTTAGAATTTTCACTTTTATCGAGTCGAACCCACAGTTTGTGAAGGGTTTTCTTCTCTTAAAGTTTAAATATAATTTGCACTCGTCTATTTTCGAAAAAATTTGGTAAACAGGTGTTCCATCTTTCTCTCTTCGCCATTAGACACGAAATTCTCGAGTGCCAGAAACAACCTGATTTATTATGACTACTGTCTGCACGAATCGCGTGGCTTTTCATTAAAGTGGATTACTTACAGTAAGTTTTTTCCAATAATTGGATGCTTTACATTTGCAAAAATAAACGCAATTGCGAAAACCCGTTATTGCGGAGTTAATTTTTGATGAAAGAAATATGCTACGACTGGAAAGAAAAATGCAACCTTCGCAAACGGCCAAAATGTATCGGACATCAAGGCGACATATATATATATATATTGCGTTCCGAATATCGTCGATGTCAATTAATGACAATTAATTGACGTAAGAATGTGTCAAAGTTAATTCAATTAGTTGCTGCCATGGAAACATGTTTTCCTTTGCGCCTGACCTAACCTAAATCCAAAAATTAACTGTCTAATTAGTTTATTTTTTTAAATTAATTTATTCATTGTATAATTGCGGTAGTCTCGCCATCAACTGCACCGAACTTGAACTAAATGAAATAATCGCAAAAATCTTGACATTTACAACAAAAATGAGTGTAATCTGCTTTAATCAAGGATAATTACGGTTTAATAAATTTACGCTCTTTTAACAAATAATAATTATGGGATTTAAGCGTAATTCGTGCACACAATCTTGACATTTAACGCAACCTTTAAAGCTCGTCGTTATCCCGAAGGTTTTCCACCCGCAATTCACAATCATCATCATTATTATTATTAGGTTATCATCCTATCGTAACCTTCACGTTAAGCCGATGATGCTATTTGCAGTTACAAATTACGAAACACTCGCATCAATGAATATAGTTTTTTTTTTCTTCAACGTTAATAATATAAAGCGACATCTATTTATTTAAATACGTCAATTTGATTACGCGAAATTATTAATCAGCTGGAAATGTTCGTGAAGTTTCCATGGTTACAATATCGCATTTCCGTGCAACGCGAAAAACAAAATAATGAAAACAACAAATGAATTTGCGTGCTGCAAAAACAAGGATGAGACTATAAATTTGGCGTGCAATTAACGCCGTGCCGGTGGATATATTTTTAGACGAACGTTATAATTGGAACGTGTGTAATTATCTGGAGAGCAGCGACGAAAAAAACTATTTACACGCGCGAAAATATTTGCAACTTATCGCGAAAATTGTTAGTCTAAACGGAATTTTCTGCTGCGGCGAGATGATAAATGTGGCCTTAGGAAAGTCAACGAATCTGTGTCACATTAAAAATAAACTGTTTCTTCGGCCAACTAATTCGAACGTTTTTCAATATAATCCCGAGACTCATTGATGATTGTAAATGCACCTAACAACAGTTGCTACGTAAATATTTTTATTATCCAATTAATTAATTTTCGTCCAGACCGCAGATAAATATTTGTTGCTATTAGCAACATCTGGCACATCGAAACTCATACAATGACTGCTCGATGTTTATGTTTTCTTCTTGTCAAAATTGAAGTGTTTTATTATTTTTACGTTTTATTTAATTAATTAATTTATATTCTAAATAGATCGTAGAATACGCAAATTAAATATAAAACTATGGCATTTTCTATGTTGGATTTTCCTCTAACTCATAACAATTATTTTTTACTATTATCATTAAAAGTAATAGTTTCTGCGTATTTCCACTCGTAACGAGTACATAACAATAAATAAATGTTATTTTGAAAAGAAAATTCGCAAATGAAAAAATATTTATCAACCGCAAAATGTAATCTCTACAACACATAAAAATCCATCTATTTATGTGTCACAATCGCAATTTGTAAAGCAGACAATAGGATTCCGATCGGGAATTTCTCGATAAAACCGCACAATTGTTATTGTTTCGTTTTCCAACTAATTTCGTTTTTTTTTTTTAATTTTCATCTCTTTCTTGCGATGAATTATCAATGGGATTCACCAGATTAGATAAACATTCGATTTAATGTCGTTTAATTAACGTTTCCCTCGCACAAACTAAACCAGTCGCGTTTTAGTATTTCCATTCGAAACAACCGATCAGAAAAAACTTATTCGAAAATTACGTAACTTCGCGTAAATTCATCTAGTTAAAATCATTCAATTAATTTATGACAGTTTGTGAAAATAATAATTGTGTTGCTAATAGTTTCAACAACGTTAATGTCAAACTGACGTTTCGTGTAACTTCAATCTATGACAGTTTCTGTCATTTTGTATTCATGAGTGCCACGAAACGTTTTATATCATTATCGATTGGTAATTTCGTGTAAGTCTTAAGCATAGGACAACAAAAATAATAAAAAAATAACCTGTGAGAATCAATAGAAAATTCCAATTCACCTTTAAATGAAGAGTCGTGAGCTCATCGGTACTTTTCCACTCGCGTTCAGAACACAAACATCTGCGAAACAAAATCCACTGACTTTCTACATTTGCTCGTTTTGCTGCATGTCTGAATCCTCAATCTTATTTATTCTAAATTACATTTAAAGCTTTTATTAACTTTCTAATAATTTCGTTTCGTCTTTTGCAGATCGTACGGAAATCAGGAAGCGCACGTAAGTTTCTCCAATTCATACACGAACAAAAAAAAAAAAAAGAGATGAAAACGGGAAGGAAAAAAGAATTAGTAAACATGCGCATGCATGCATGCATTACAATAAATTAAACGATACGTAAACATCGTTCAACTTTCTTTAAATAACAAACGTTTACATTCGGACTTAATGCTAATAAACATAAGACTTCCTTTCAATTATTTACGCATTACGGTATATATTTCATTTGCCAATAACATTGCACTTTTCCTACATTCTTCAATAAATATCCAATTCGTAAATCTTGATTTTGTCATCATCCTCCCACCCACGCGTTGATTCAACCGATAGGAATTTTTCGACAAACTTTTCTAAAAATGTTGCAAATTCCGTTCTTTATGCATCAGATTTTGAACAGAGAATGCTAATAATAAAGTTAATAAAATCATAATGATGTGTCCTTCCTCAAAATACGTTTCGCAAGAAGCGTCTATAAATAAATACGTTTCTCAAAGAGGATTGGAAAATAATTGATGACTCATAAAAACGCGTAAATATATAAGCGTAAAAATCCCCTAAAGAAAATATTTCTACTTGCAATTCACGGAAATTTCTCTGAAACAACAAATGTAACTGTGTCAGATATGAAATTTCGTTTCCTTTATGAATTTATTACATCCACAATTTTATTTTTAGTCGCGTTCAGAAATGGTGAAACCGCGCCCGCCACTACTCGCACAATAATATATAAAATCGAGGCGATTTTGGTATTTTTAGAAGACATTCATACCCGGGATCGATATCCAGACTCTATATTTAGTCTCACTCTCTTTGCGTACGAATAAACTTATTATATATATCACGTTGATGCAAAGATAACAAAAAGAAGAAAAACAAATAAACATAAGAGTATCACCGACCTCACTAGATTATGTTACCGAATTGCGATTACCATAGTTACTCACATTTAGCGATAAGCATGGACAAACAAAATAAAGTTTTAAACTTTTATTTTAATGAAAATGTAGTGACATTTCTTGAATGTCTAAAAATATGTGAAAATTGTAAATGTTCTTCGGATTTCTAGGAAAACAACAGCTGCATCTCCATTATTCGCATCTATTTTCCAATTCGCAAATGAAACTGAGAGAAAAAAGAAAAACAACAACATCAAAAGAGTATATAATAAGAGAATGCAAGTATATAATGAGGTATATGGGACGCGCTCGACCCCAAATCGCTCTTTCCAAGGGGAATCCCCTTCGAACTTATTTATAACGCGTCTTCTGTTTCCTGCATTCATTTGTTCTCGTCCCGTCGTTACCAAGGCGATCTTTCGGCTCTATTTTCCGCAAATCGTTTCTTCTTATTATTATTATTACTACCATCGTCGTTTTTTTTTTTTTTTTTCATTCACCTCGAAAAATCGTCGGAATTCCGCAAAAACCTATTTTCGTTCGCGATTTCCCAACGCACAAAGACGTCGGGGTCCCGAAAAAGTAAATAATTAAATGCTAAATTTACAGCGGGTTGTGTGTGTGTGTGTGTGGAAATGCTCTCGTACGCACAAAATTTTATAAATGATAATTATTTGTTGCATATGCAAATGACAATTGGTGTAACGTAACATCAAAACAATATGTCGGTTGATTGTTGCCAAGACAGCTGGAATCAGATAAAGTTTTAAAAGTGGAGCGAGTTGCATGTGCATCAAATAAAAGCAAAACAAATATTGTTTCGATTGTTGCTATGATGACATAATAGACACTTGCGTATCGCTCTCTAGATCCAGCAAAAGATTCCACTCTCGATGAGCGTTGCATAACAGCACGTTCTCTCTCCCCTCTCACACTCGACTTTTATTTCATCCGTACATTTTTGTCTCTCCCATTATATTCCTCTTCATAAAAGAAAAAAAATATATATATATATAAAAATTACGTAATCGCGCAATTAATGATTTTTTCCATTTGAAAACGAAATTAAGCTGCGGTTATGTCATCGTGCACCTGTTTCTTTGTGCCGTAGTTTCAGGGTGTGGACCGAACCCGTCGTCGCACCCTTCATTCCGCACGAAGGGTGCGACGGAAATAGGTCACCGGGTCAATCGACGTTCTTCTTTTTTGCATAGCACACGCAGATGTCCTTCAACTTTCTTTTATTTTATTTGGACGTGAGGGGCGAGAAAACATTCGATAAATACAGTTTACAAAACCGGAAGTGAAATCCACCATATATTTGTTTGTTAAATTTTTATTTTTTTTTTAAATTTCTAAAGTTGTTTACGTTTTACATAACTGCATTGATTCACTTTCTAAATGATGTAATAATTTCAATATTAACAAATTTCTCGTTTGTTCCACGAGAAAACAACAATTATCTTAATATTTCATCTACATTTTTTTCTGGACGCGGTTCGAGTTGCATAAGCTTAAGAAACATGGCGACAATTAGTTGCTAAGACAACTGAGATAATTGTTTATATGTGGAGCGTGTTGCGTATGCATAAATAAAGCAAAAACTATTATTGATTTGGTAAACGGCGTTAAATTTGCTACAATCTCTTGCAAATTGGCAATACTTCGACCCGGTTACACAACATGCATGCACACACGGCTATTAATCGTTTTCTCCCGTCTTTCCTTCGACCTATCTCAATAATATCTCGGTTATATCATGCTCACTATATACTATTAAACCTAGTAAAGCTTTTCTGGCAGCGATTCTCCTCCATTCGCACCAACTACAACAACATACAAAAAAAAATGTGTGATTCGTAATTTTATTTTCTCTCTCTTCATCATCATCAGCTAACCAAAAAAAAATCTGGCCTGACTTCAAGAAAAAATAAATAACAAGGAATTACCTATGAATTACAGACAAAACTATAATGGTCCACCAAAAATAGGAAATGCGTCCGAATTTCGCTATTAAAATATATTTTTAGCTTTATATTTATAAAAACGGATTCCATTTCGACAAAAATAAATACTTTTGCAAATTTTATGCTGTCATTTGATTGATGCACATAACTCAGATATGTTTCACGTAATTTTATGAAGATTTTTTTAAAAATATTAAGCATATCAAAAGAAAAAGGTCAAAGAACTTTTTCCGCCGCCCGCAGATTCGCTTCAATTGAAGTCGATTTCAATTTAAAGTCTGCTCGCTTCGCGCTCTTTAAGGCCGTCGACCCGTTTCCAAATTGTATTATGTGTGTGTGTGTATATATATTTTTTTAACTGTAGTAAAGTTACAGTTAGTCCACGCAACGCAACTTCACGTAAATTCATATGAATCGGCAACGTCGCTTCTCAAATTATTTTTAAATCATTCAATGAAAGTGACGCAAAATCTTATTATTCTTATTAAGCTTTATTGCAATACAAAATTATATAATAACATGGATATTTAAAAAAAAAAAAAATAATTTGGTTTGCATTGAGGTAGGCCCACTTTCTAAGAATCTAGCGCACGACACGAAAGTGTAACGTAATTATTATTATTGCAATAATTCCTTTGTTTCACGAGAGTTGTTCAATTATTTTTTTTTTGAAACGAATACCGCTAACTGCGAAATCATGACCTAGGCTGAAGAAGAAAAAAAAGATAATAATGTGTGCAGAATATTGCGGAGAGAGACGAGACGCGACGACACACTCGAATGTGGAGCTCTCGGTAAATCAACTTGTTCTTGGCTCGCAAAACCGGATTGGAAAAGGTTGTTATAACACACACACACACACACACACACACAGAGAGAGAGAACGAGCACGAAATAGAAAACAATGCGAAGAGCGCTTCAAATTCGCACCTGCGTTTCCATGGTAACATACCTCTTTTATAAAAAAAAATAAATGGTTGCGAAGGGGGCGTTTTCTGAAATGACAGTTTGCGAATGCAAGTTGACAGACGTCAGTTGTGTCGTTTCTGCGCGAGTCTCTCTCCGCACGCATACATATTATTATTTTTTTTTTGGTGGAGGAGCCGGGATTTACCGATTTACATCCGGTTTCATTCGAGTGAGTTACCAGTTATCAATTTGAATTTCGCAACAAACGATTTCCATGTAGAGCTGAACCGATTCCCATCATTATTAGTATTATTTGTATCGAAATAATGAAGGCGCGCATGTAAAGAGAAATGAAAAGAAAAACAATTGAATGCGCTGCGATATTTCCTGGAAAACAAAAGGCCGTGCTCCTTGACCTTTTTTTTTTACCGGTATTTCCATCTATCTTTCACCGTTCGCAGCGATAGATAAATAACATTTATTTATTTTATTTATTTTTATTCTATTCTCGCACACATTTCACTACTCCCTTTCCATTCCAGCAAATATGTGCCTCGCGCGTTTCGTTTCACCACATTAATGGAGCAGCGATCGCTCTTTGTTTCGATTTTAGTCCAAGGCCTACTGCTTAGTTCGCATGGCACAAATGGGTACGACTAAAAGGAGAAAAAAAGAGAAAGAGTCGAAGTCCGTTAATCGCTGAGAGAACATTTTTACATTAGCATTAGCTTTACTTAATACCAACTTAAAACTATTTTAAAAGTTTGATTACCAATTGGTACTGATTAATTAACAATTTAGTAATTTTTGCTTTTGTTTGCAGATTAGCGCAGTCCTTCTCTGACAGACGTGTTGTTGACGTGCGGAGGAGTAGGAGGAGGAGGAGGGGTGTGTGTGCGCGTTTTAAAAAGGATTGGAAAGGATTAAGTTTCTTTTTGTTTGGGGTGACGCGAAGGGGGATGGTGTACCTGTTGGCCGATTGGGGTATGGGAGATACTGAAAAGCGAAGCCGACACTATGCGGGCACCACAAACAGCAGTAGTACCAACGGTTCCGCAAACACCAACAGTCCGTCTTCCAGGGATCTGCTCAGGCTCGAACCACCAAGCAACGTGCAGCACTCGGACGACTATCAGAAAGAGGTCGACCTGCATCCGCTTAGCAATCAAGTGAGTTCCACATTTCATTTATCAACTTTAAATTGATAAATTGTTACTCCTCGTTTTATTCGCTAATGTCAACAAATTGGTTATGCAATTATTTAATAATTTGATGCCAACTTAATTGCGTTACTAAACAAAAAAAAACAATAATAACTTTTAGTTATTTTCGAATGTCATTTGTGCGTTCAGGTTGGAGGTCACACGAGATTGATGGTGCTGAACCCGAACACCATCTGCAAACCGCTCAACTACCGCGAACTGGACTTCTACCAGAACATCCAGGACCAAGATATCAAAACGTTTGTACCGAAATACAAAGGTAAGATGAACAAGATTTTTCTTTTATAAATCCATCGCTCCTACACGACAACCGCCACCCCCCCCCCCTCTCATCAGTTCGTGTTATCTGTCCAATCTCATCCTCCCAGAACGATTCATTTTTGTTTTGTTTTTTTTTTTTTTTGTTTTCGTTAAAATTTGTTTCGCGAGCTTACCTAACCAAACAAATCAAAGCCGACTGCGATCGCGCAATTTCGAACGGATACGCACAGCTCGTTTCCTTCGGACTCGTAAGTATTTCTTTCTATCTTTTTTTTTCTAGTGTATTATAGTGATATATATATATATATAAACGCAGCAGACAAACGATAGAAACGAGATGTGCTTTCCGTTGTATTTTTGCATAGTTTTTTCGTTCTCTTTTTTCCCGTCATAATTTTTCTGTTGTTTCTGCTGCTGTCCCTGCTGTACATTGTACTTTTGTTGATTAGTTTAATTTAATTCTCGACTAGTTTTTTTTAGCGATAATTTATTAAAATAAAGAGACTTTCCGAGACTGTACACGATAAATTCTTACGAAATAAAGAATTTTTATTCTATCCACCATTACCATTAATACTTACTTTAATACTACGTGTGTGTTAATCATAATAATAATAATAATAATCATCATCCACATAAAGCAGGAATACAATTTGCATGTTTTCTTTTATTTTTTATATATATATTTGTGTACACCATGAAAGATATTTAAATATAGAAATATATATTTTTTTTTTTTGATTTACACAATCAGTATAAGTTTAATATTTTATTTATTTCTCTTTACTTATCACAACTCAAACAACCGTATTTTACTGGACAATAAATAAAGGAACAAGTTTCGAACTGCAACTTCATTAATAATTGTGTGCTCCCATGACAACCCTTTCGCTTATTTTATTGTTGTTACCTGTTGTTGTTGTTGTTGTTGTTTATTTATGATTATTTCGTTTGATAATAGAACAATAAAATGTTGTTGACGAATTTCGCTACGCTATATTTATAAATATTCTTTTTTTTTTTTTCTCTTCTCCATTTCAAAGTGTAATTACTGTGTAATATATTTTTTTGTTGGGGATTATTTTGTGTCAGAAAGATTTATTTGTAATTTAGATTACTTGTGCGAGTGGTGAATGCGATGATATTTCTCTTCATATTTCATGCGTATATTATTTATGTAAGCAGAGATTTGTATAAAACATTAATATTAATGCAAATCGATTTATTTGGAAATGAATAAATAAAATATAAAAACGAGAGTCCGAACGTTAAGGTAACGAATAGCGCCATCTCCATTTTTTTTATTATTTATTTTTATGTACATATATGCATATTTATATACATACACGTTGTTTATTGTTGTTATTACCGTTCCTTTTTACTTATGATGGGTAAGTATGAAACATTTTCATGTTTTATTATCGTAATTCGAGCACACGAAAGACGAACGCACCTGATTTCTGCTCTTCTCTGCGTTTGTGCATAAAATTGAAAAATGCGGCGTAAAAGCGTAGCAACAAAAGTTGTTATGTTATTTTGTTTTGTTGCATCGATAAAACCTAGCAACGGTTTTCGTGACGTCAACGGTGTTTTGTTACTTTTTGTTTTCTTGTGCGGTCATCAACAATTATTATAAATCCATTGCGCTGCGATAAAGCTTAGAGAATTGTCGCATTCACGATATCATTGTTTCGAACTTTTCGATGTCTGCTGAAATGAATGTTTGTATTTTTTTTTTTGGCATCAATCGATAGTTAATTATGTTTACTTACTAATCAAGCATTGATAATATGTTTTTTTTTTTTAAATGTAAATGAAAGAGCAAAAGTCAGGTGTTGTAGTGCATATTATTATTTATTTATTGTTGTTCATCGATTATGTAATATGTGAATCAACCTGTTTAGATATGAACTTTGATTTTTATTTACTTATATATAAATATTGTTATTTTTTATATTGATGAAATGTTTTGTTTCTAATATTTTTGTTTGTTTAAATTTTAACATCCTCTGTGTATGATGATGATTGTATAAAGATGATTTGGTTGCATAAAGAGTGCGTGGGTGTGCGTTTGTATGAATATATTGAATGGTTGCTAAGGTTTGTTTGTTTGGTTGAATGTTGGTTGCTATGGTTTTGATGAGAGGATGTTTGTATGCATTGACGATGAATTTAAAATTGAATTGAAAAACAAAAAGCCGTTCAAAGGGCTGGAGCGACGACATACCGCACATACTCTCTCTCTCTCTCTCTATATCTCTCTCTCAGGCTCAGAGACCCAGAAAGGGCCGTTGTTGCTGCAGTGGCTGCCATCGTGTCCTCTCACTCACTCACTTCCCACGCAACGCCGTTCTTTGGGGGTTTGTATATGGACGTGTACAACTACTCCGATAAAGGGTTGGAACGATACATACAATAATATATTACATATATGTATATATATATATTAAACAAAAAAAAAAGAAAAGAAGCTATTTCTATAAATAATATATATATACACACACACAACATCATCTATATATTATTTATCTCTGTGCAGACATGCAGATTCCTCATCTCTATCTATCATCTCTCTTGTGACAGTTGTTGATGAAATGCAGCCATCGAAACTTCGCACATTCCATTTGCACCAATTGCGCAATCGGTGCAATTAGCATGTGTCGGAGGGGAGAAACAAAAAAAATATATGTAGAAATAAATGTTTTGGAAAACGAAAGTAGAGATGAGGAATGATGAATAAGAGATGATAAGTTATAAAATTTAATTCCGTCCGCCCCAGATTTTTCATTTATTTACATTTACAAAAAGATCGCTTCTTTTTATTTTATATATATATTATTATTTTATTTTATTTTTTTATTGAAATCACGATTCATTTATTCACAAATTCAAATTTCGGCGATTTTATATAATTATTATTATTATAAGTAAATACAGCATATTTGGAATATATATATATTTCTCTCTCTCTCTCTCTATTCATGAATTTCGATGTGTGGCCAATCGGAGCGCGTAGATTTCATATGGTTTGCGAAACTTGTTTCAGGCGTCATGCAGGCGACACTTTGCAGCGGAAAATTGGAGAAACGATACAGCCCGAGCTTCCGCGACGAGACTTCCACGAACAATTCAAACAGATCCAAGAGCGGCGGTTACAAGAGGAAACGCGAGGACGTCTTGAAGTGAGCGCAAATTTCTATTTTTTTTTTTCTAAATACGTTGAGATATTGAGGAGAAATGTTATTGATTGTTGTTGTTGTTGTTCTGCAGGATGAGGGTGCATCACAGCGGGAAGCCGAAGGACGTGCAGAAGAGCATCTCGCAGTCGGACAACACGAACAAGCAATACTTTCTGATGCTGGAGAACATCACGGCCAGTTACAACCATCCGTGCATCCTCGATCTGAAGATGGGGACGAGGCAGCACGGCGACGACGCGACCGCCGAGAAGAGGACGAAGCAAATGGCGAAATGCGCCGCGAGCACTTCGGCCTCGCTGGGTGTGAGATTGTGCGGGATGCAGGTGTATCAGGCGGATTCCGATTGCTACCTGAAGAAGGACAAGTACTGGGGCCGAGAATTGAACGAGGAGGGTTTCAAAAACGCCCTCTGTCGATTCTTCGATAACGGTTTCGGATTGAGGGCGTACGTCATCCGGAAGGTCATCACCAAGCTGATGCAGCTGCGGCGCGTCATCGAGAAGCAGAGCAACTACAGATTCTATTCGTGGTATGCACTTCGTCTTTCATCTTCAGCTTTTGAATTGTTCGCTTAATTGTTGAATGCGTTTTCCAGTTCGCTGCTGATAGTGTACGAGGGCAACGGGGGCGTACCGCATCTGTCGCTGAAGAGGAGTCAACCTTGTTGCTCGAGCAGCCCCGTCTATCTGGTGAACGATTGCGACACCAGAGAGTCCGACAACAGCCGAGACGTGCCGTGCTATTACGACGCGGACACTTCGAATTCTTCGTTGGATATGAGCCACGAAGAGGTCAGCCAAGACTCTCATCATCGGGGATTCGGGGAGGCGGCGGCACGCGGCGCCAAATCCAGCTCGTTCTACCCCATCTCCGAGGAGACGACGATGTTCCTGGATTCACCCCAGATTCATCATCCGACCGCCGCGAGTCCCGTCGACAGTTGGATGGTTTACTCGAACAGCAGCAGCGACGAGTACTCCCTCTCCGGCCAATACAACGGGGCGGGAAGTTGCTCGAACGATGACGACGCCTCCGATTTCGAGATCGGATCTCCAAAGAACGCAGCGGCTTGTCAATCGCTGCACTTTGAGGATCTGGAGCTGGAGGACGAGGAAGACGACGGCAGTCTGGGTCTGACTCCCCCGCACACCAAAATCAAAACCAAGAGGTTGAGACGCGTCGCCGCCGGCGAGGAGACACAATCGAAGACGACGATGTCGAAGGCGCAGACGACGAAAGCGGCAGGAACGTTGATGGTTCCCGCTGCGGTGAGGAGGACGACGTCGACGACGGCACCGTCGCTGCCTCCGTCGCCTCCGATTCAGGTGGACGTGCGGATGATCGATTTCGCGCACACCTCATTCGCATCATCGACGACCACCACGACCACCAATTCCAATCCTTCTGCGGCCTTACACCAGGGCCCCGACGGCGGTTTCCTAACCGGCCTCGACAGCCTGAAGCGACTGCTACTAGAGATCCTCGAAGAGGGTTAAGCAAATACGCGGAGGCGGCCGCCATGTCTCGGCCGGGACGAAACTTCCTAAAAGCAAATAAAATCACCAAAAAAAAAAAAACAAACAAACAACAAGCAACTAAATCTCCCATTTCAACTTTGAATTGCATTAACAAAAAAAAAAACAAACAAACAAACGCATACGGACGTCCAACAAAAACAAAATAGCAAACCATCCAATAGCAACAGCTTTTCTCGAATCGAATGGATACTCCCATCCCTTCCAATTGATAGACGGTTGCGATGGGCGTGGCAGTATCTCCGGATTGGCGAGAATTTGGTGAAAATCAAAGGACGACGAAGAGAAAGAGAGAGTATATCAAACAAAAGAATATTAAAGAGTACTTGATTATTGCATATTACTTTGCAAATCGGTACATTTATATTATGTTATTACCGCTCTCCTTTTTATCACCACCATCCATCCATCATCATCAGAATGATCATGATGATGATTATTATTATTATTATTATTATATATATATATAGATAAATAATTTAACCTAGTGACGACAGTATTTTTCTTTTCTCACAAGAAACAAACAAATTTGAGTGCTGCCTCTAACCGATAGATCCATGTGTGGTGCGTGCATGTGAAACAAACGAACTCTGCGCTCCAAGAGCCATTGTTTCGATCATTAGTGAACTGTGATTTCTTAACCTCCCCTCCCCCAAAAACAAAGGACGAACATTAACGAACGTTCACTATATATAAATATATGCTGTATATATAGATGTGTGTATATATATATACATACACACACACACAGATTTAAACAAAAAAACAAAAACATACTTAATATTATTTACTTTAACAAAAAAATAGAAGCAACAAATCTTTTTAAATATATATGTATATATATATGTACATGCCTATATATATAAATATATAGAGATAGATATATGTACGTGTATTTGTGATTTAATATTATTTCGAACATGTATTATATTATATAATTATGTAATAACATTTTATTTCCCTGTGATTTTCTTGTTTGTACAGTTTCTTAGAATTATTAGCATCATTATACATACATACATATATATATTATATTATACATAGAATATTATAATAATTATTACTATTATTGTATCGGATAATCTCTGTGCGCGCGATTCGAAATTGTTTGGAAACAAACTAATCGCGATGCATCGTATCCAAGCAACCGACCGATATATTACTGAAAACACCGGAAGACAAACAAACAAACAACCACACAATCAGAAACGGAAGAAGCGTTCTTTATTTTATTGTTGTTTTAAATTATTATTAACAGACATTCCAGGATTATTATTTTACGTTTTCTTTTCTTCTTACCGATTCTTATTTTTGCCACTTTTTTTTTTGTTCGAGATTATTCATTGCGATACAAAAGAGAGTGACGAAAAATGAGAATTAGATTTTAGCAGTAGACGGAACGGCGTTTTTAATAATTTTTATTTAATAGCAGAATCTTAACTTTATGTTGTTGTTTTTTTTTTCTCTCGCTCTCTCTCTCTTTTATTTGTTGAATGAAAAGGAAAAGAGAAATAGGTGAAAATACGATCGACACGTTATTTGATTCGAGAAAGAAAGAAAAAACGCAAAGCTACACCCCCAAAACTAAACTAAATAATGTAAAAGAAAAAATTGTGAAAATAATGCATTTGATTTATTTTAAGGTTTCTTTATTATTTATTTCCTAAACCCCCCGACCCCCCTTCAAGTTTTGTCCATACAAATTAGCCGGGACCATTTGCATCGTGCATTCATCATTGAATTCACCAACACAAATCATCAAATTATAAATGTTCTTCACCTTGTTAATTTATTTCGCAAAGTTGTACTTGTACGTGTAGATATATATGAATTTCAGATTACGGACGATCTGGCAGAAATTTTCTATTTCTTTTCTTGCTGGAAGATGAAAAAAAAAGGATAATTTTTTTTAAATTCTTCTCCCACACACTTTCAGTTACGAATAAATGAAAATTGTAATATTGTTGAATAAAGAGAATAAATAATTATGATGTATGTATTCAATGACTATAGAAAAAAAAAACAAATTTCTTCAAATTTTAGAAAATCAATTAATTTCTCTTAAATGAGCAAATATTTATAGGTAATAAAAATTTTAAATAATTTTCTATCCGTAATCATATTCATTATATATTTTTTATTGTAGGCAACCAGGTCCACGTAAACTTCCAAACTTCAATTAGTAATTTGACATTTACTATGAGAATTAAAATGATTAATTATTATGTAGTTGGGATTAAGATGGGCGAGTGATAATGACAGTACGTATTTTGTTATACATAAAAGTCTTTATTTACAATTTAAAAAAATATCTTATATGTACCAACACAGTAATTGTAATATTTAAATAGTTTGTTTTTTTCTCCAGATGTTTAACAACTCCTTCTGCTGAAGGTGTTCATCGAAACTTGAGAATGATGAAGATGAGAAAGAATATGAAGATGGAGAAGAGGAACAGGTAGACAATGTAGTAGTTGTGGGAACCCTTTGACAGCCTCAGCACCCTATTCATTGTGTTGCCAAGGAAACCGCCCGTCTTGTCCATGTCGTCGTCGACGTCCCTGAGCAGCTTGTCCTGGTACTTAACCTCATTTCCAATGTCGATGGAGAGCGACTTGAGGGCCCCAATCTTATCCTTCAGCTGATCGGCCATACGGTTGTTCTCGTCCTCCATTTCGTTCATGTTCTGCGACAGAGGTTTGTACTCGTAATTGCCGTGAGCCCGCCTCATTTTGCTGCTCGAAGAAGCCACGGTTAAAGAGAATTTGAAATTATCCACCAAAAACAAAAACTTCAACACCAAAACTGACGTGTCTTCGGATACGACGAGAATAGAGAACAAAAAAAAAAACTATCAAAACAAGCCAAACGTCAGACGTCACTTTGACAGCACCAACTTGAGTGTAAGCGAAAACCCCAGATCACCATCAAATTGATTAGATTGCAATTAAACTTAAAACCCTATTTAATTACGATCGGTAATTGATTAATTAAATACGATTACGCATAAGATTGATATGAATTGAAGGGAATTATTTTTCTCTTCGAGTTGTCTCTGTTTTGAAACAACTTCACGTTTGTTGTGGTGCTGGCACCTATCGCTATAGGTCGACCGCTGATCCGGTCAGTCCAGTTGCGACCGTCGCGGAGTGCGTGCGTTGGTTGCCATTGGTGATCCCCCGCTGCGAATCGTTTTGTTATTGTTATTGTTGTTTTACGCTCTGCGCATTTGGTACGAGAACGATCGTGAGTTTTATGCGTTCACACTTCCAATCGGATTTCAACTAAGTGATCAAAGAAGAGGTAAAACGCTGCGAAAGATTTGCCGTGGACCACGACGAAGCTCACAGGTAAAACGTTTTCTTCTCTACCTGCACAGGGAAGGAACTAAGGAAGGAAGGAAGGTGCACCACGAATTCGAATCATAACCTGCAATTATTTTTGTTTGCATTGTTTTAACAATAACCAAAGTTTTCCAATTTTCACGACTTGTTGCTACAAGACACGCGAAACGAATGAATTCTGCACTTGAAAACCTGGCGATGTTTAATATTATCCGAAAATATTATTAGGAATTCTCTCGTAAAAACGTGTGCGAATCATTTTTTTTTTTCTTAAACAATTGTCGCTTAGCGACAAACAGATTTTTAGTTGCTAGCCTAAAACGCAATAACTAGTTTTGTTATTATTACATTTCGTTTTATGTAATTTCGCACGAATTCAAAAATTGGTCGTCGTTGATAGTTTTCATTTAAATATTTAGTCATACTTGTTATATTATGAGATAATCATTTAAAAAAAAAAAAGATGTAAACACGTTTGAAAATGGTAGCTTTATTTAGCAAATACCAAATCTAATCGTTGCATTTCCTGTGCGAAATATTAAACAACAGATAATCTCAGTCGACGCAAACAAAATGTTATTTAAATTAAGTCAACTTCTTTGTTTTCTATGATGAATCATCTCGATTGTATTGATTGATTGATTGAATGCATCGCAAATTCAAAATTGTCGTTAAGATCCGTTTAGGGTTTTGCGGACAAAGAGTTTGCGAAAGACTCCATAAAGTTGTTTTTGTCTTCTCTCGCGAACGGATTGTTGTTTATTGGGAACAGATGATTCCGAAGGCGAGGTCTCAACTATCCTATCCTCAGATTACATTCACATTTATGCTAATCAAAAGAGAGAGAGAGAGAAAACAACAATTTACAGATTTTTCCAATAGTTATAATTTGTTATTATTAAACTACTATTACTAAATAGAGTTACTTAAAGTTGATTAAAATTTTCGGGTTTACTTGTTATCAAAAAGTTTAACGATCTCGTTAAGATTTACTATGAATTAGCGTAGTTCGTTTCAATAATTTGCTTCCTCTAAGAAGCTAGCAGCGTTAAATGTTGTCTTTCAAGTAAAAACGTAACCTTATCTAAATGTCTTATTTATATATGCAGTAGACTTAACATCTCGAGCACGATGCGTTGTTTACACGTTTCCTCCACAGATTTACCCGGTGACATCCGTGCGTGGATCTCGATTTCACGGTCCTCCACTTCCTGTTACACAACTTCTTCACTTCTTCGACGGAGACATCCAAAGACTCGATGATAATCCGCGATCTAAATTTACCCCCGTCTCGTCTAATTATACTTTGCAACTCTGGAATTTCTTCGGAGAGGTGCGCGCACCTCTTCGTCTCCAGCAACATCTTCATCGTCGTCGTCGCAATCTTGCATAACTCGCGACTTATTTTAGGAAAAGTGGAGCAAATGCGCGTAATCCCAACTGCATGTATAATAATAATTCGAATGCATCACTAAACTAATCATAATTATTTTGGTGTGCTTTATTTATTATCTTTATTTCGTAATTTTATTCAAAATTTGCATATATTCTCAATAAATTTGAGCGTTTCCCAACCCCCAAATTAATCACGATGGTTACTTCGGGTCTTTGACTTTGTCCTATTATAATAGAGTTTCACAATGTTGATCGTTTGTAAATAAAGAAGAAGAACGGTCTTCGCGTCTTCGTCTTCTGTGCGAGAGCCAAGATCGTATCCATAGAGAGACGGTCTATTTTTACGTTTCCATGGAGACATCTTTCACTCTCTTATTTATCGGCTGCCACCTGCGAGCTGAGCTTTTGTTCGTTGCGCCATCTATGATGAATCGATTTTCGTAAAACTTTCTCGCGTTACGTAATACACGTTAAGGGTGTGCTTTGGCCTAATTCCTTCGATGCTGATGATCTCTTTTATTTTTTTTAATTCATTTTTTTTTTTTTGGACCGTGCGTGATGAATGGTTCGAAAAGTCAGTGTGTCAGAAGAGAGAGGGGTGGAAGGGTGGCGGTGAGGAAGGGTGAAGCGGCGGTGGTGGCGGCGGCGGCGGCGCACAAACAAATTGCGGTGTAAATATCGACCGTCGCGGCTCAGCTGCTCCGGATCACAGCTGAAGAACAATAACATTGCAGCGGTCTGCTATTAAAGTCGTTTCTGCACAAGAACGCGCGCTCGTCCAAAAACAATATTTACCGGTGGTGTCTTCTCTTTGTTGCTCCTTTTGGTGCGATGTGAGCACTACACCTCCTCTCCCCCATTTGCTACCGCCGTTGCTGTTATTGTTCTTTTGTCTTCGGCGCCGTTGTTGTTATTGTTGTTGTCAAGAAGAGAGTGGTGTCAAGTGTCAGCAATAAACAGAAGGGCGCATGTTTTGTTGCACCCGCATGTAAGTGTCAATATTGATTTTTGCAAATGTTTTGTTTTTGTTTCTGCAACCGCCGCCTCCGACGTTGACGATTGATTCGAAGACAAAGGCCGTAACGATTTATTTTGTATTTAAGAATTACTTCGACTGCTACAAGAAAACATGCAAACATTCTTGAAGAAAGAAAGAAAGAAAGGAAAAAATACTTTACTACTTCTTTTATAGTCTGCAGTTCTTTTTAGGAAGTTATTTCCTGCAATCTTTTACAAGCTTAACACACTATAAATCATTTACGTCCGCAACTTTTTATCACTTGCAAACTTGTAAATATATTTTATATATACTTATTTTTATAGTCTACGAAGTTTTTCCTTCCTTACTTTTGCTTTTCGATTACTTTAAATGTAGAATGTTTGTTTTCATATATAATTTTTTTGTCCCAAAACGTGCTCGAAATTATTAAGAGAACGTTTGTTTCATTACTAAATTAATTTAATTTGAAAATAATTATTATACTATATTTGTGTCAGTGTGCAGGAAACGACGAATTTGCGGCTCGGAAAAACGTTTCACTTTAATTTCGCTCCAACGATTCTTTCGCTTCTTCCAATTTAACAATTAATTCCGATTAATAATTGGACATCGTACGTTCCCGTTTTTGTTTTACATACGAAAACAAAAACAAAAGAGCGTTGATCTTCAAATTGCATAAATAAAAGAGCGTCGAAACAAGTGAATTACTAATTAATAATAGTTATTGGACTGTTTTTTTTTTATAAATTGCGGAAACGAAAGAGCGTCCGGAGTAACGTGAAATTTGGGGCGATCGAAGCGCACGCTCCCCCTTTTATTCGAAAGTAAATTTTATGACCCAGAGTGAGAGGAGACCCTTGCGTGTGCATTCCGAATTGGTTGAAGAAGAGTTCGTTCAACCCTCCGCAGGAATCTCTTTTTCGGTGGTTGTCGAGGGGAGAGACTTTAAGGTCGTTTACGTTACGTGCATCAAAACAAAGAAACATGCGGGGCGGGGGGGTTCCCGTACTCAATCGATTTGTATCGTCGAGAAGGAGGAGACACGCGAGTTGTTAAATCGTCTTTTCGGGCTGAGTGAAAAATAAAGAGCGACTTCGCATCGTGCGGCTTCAGATTACCAACCAACTCTTTTGTAATTTGTCGTCGTCGGCGTCGTCTTTTATTTTTTTTATCTTCGTTTGTTTCGTTGTTCTTTTGCGGTCTACCACTTCTTTCCTAAAGCTTTTGTAAAAGTAGTCCATTTGAAAACGCTGTAGCTTCTTCATTTTCAACGCTTGATGCATTAATCTTTTAAAATTCTTTAAAGTTTTGAGCACGTGATGAAAACAAAGGATAGTTTAACAAGTCTGTCTACCTTGTTTTGATCGTGTGTGTGAGTGCGAGTGTGTATTTTGCAAGTGCACGGCCTTCCCACAAACAAAACCGTTACACCGCACGAACGCGTGACGTCACGTGATGCCCGAGGGCGGATAATGTGAGAGAAAGAAGGAAAGAGGGAAAAAACGGGTGATAAATAATCAACGATTGGAAATTGGATGCAGACTAAACGAAACCAGTTTTCAAAATCGCTATATTTCGATCATCAATTAACATTACGCAATCGAAGATTCTTTCGCATGTAATCATAACAAGAAAAGTGTTGACTTTGAAACGAATCGAAATATTATATTTGTATTGGATTGGATTGCAGTAAAATAAAGGAATATCATATTGATGATGCTAAGCAACGGCATCGATCCAGACACCTACCAACCTCTGTCTCGCTCTCTCATTACGTGCACGTATCTTTCCATCCTCCTCCTGTGCTCTCAAGGGCGACTGCAGCAGCTAAAAAAAAGGGAGAGTGTATATGCTTCCGTCGTCGTCCTGACAACAGGTGTTTTCTCGCAGGTGGTTGGTCGGTTTGACGTTTTATCCATCAGATGCGATGGTCATCCGAGAAGAATATGAATGTCTCGGGGAGGATGTGTCATCGTCGCATTCTTATTCGTCTATTGGTTTTTGTGTTTAGGTGCAGAAGCGCATCTGCGGGCAGCAGCAGCAGCAGCTCTATTTATAGAGACGGAGCATTTTTTAAATATCTTTCTTTGCAGATTTCGCAACGGTTGCTAAGAAACCGAGGATGATGAATCAAAGAGGACGTTGTCGACTCGGAGGAATGGCATCATTGTTTTGCGATTCGCACCACAATAATAATTTGCATCGGAAAATGGACTCGAAGATCGCATCGTGGGAACAAAATAATCATCTCTCGTCCTAGAGAAAACGCATTTCCATTGTTTCCGTTTGCACAACGAAGAAGAAATCCCTTTTTCGGATTTAACATTTATGCAAATCATCATTAAAGTTTTTAAAGACGAGAAACTCAAGTCTTAAGACTTATTTTTCTTTTCAGCATCTTCTCGATCAATTGAAAATAAGTGTTATTTGTGCAATTGCGAGAATCGAAGATGTAACGAGACGTTGAACAGGATGAGACGAGGTTGATGGAATGCTTGAAATCGATGTGAACTCTTCGCGGAGTTTTTTTTCTTCCTCTTCTCCTTTTACTTCGAGAGAGCAACAATCCAGAAATGGCTGTGTTCTCGGCATAACAATTTCCGAGCAGAATGGAGGATAAAGGAAAAAAAGAAAATGGCAATACGTGTACCACCGGTCGGTCCTGTATATATATGCACGTGCTCGATCCGCCAGCCCCCCTATCATTAATAGGGCACATGCACCACGTGGCATCGTCCTTCTTCTTGCTTGCCGTTGCTAAGCAACATAGAGATGCCTGTTTATATCGTCTGAGAGAGACGAGTTGTTTGTTTTTTGAAACAGCTGGCGGTATGCGCAAGACGACGTCGTCGTTGTCGTCGTCATCTCCGTGGGGGAAAAATAAACGGGAGAGTTTCAGTTGCATTCAACAGATTCAGATTGCAGTTCTTGTGCGGTCGGTCTCATAATCGCAACTATCTCTATATCACTTCTTGACTTCTCGACCGAAAGAGGAACATCGCAAGCACCGAGAAGAAGAAGTAAAGGCACGCACCGTGAAGCACTTTACTTCTTTGTTATTTTCTCTATCTCTCTTGATGACCGATGGAAGCGCTGAGATTTGCCATACAGTAAGAGAACGAAACCAGAAATAAACGCGAAATAATCTATTCTCGGCGAACGCGAACGCATTTTTCCTTTTGGCAACCATCCCCGATGCACTTTCACACACCAACTACAACAACAATAATAACAACTTCTGCAATTTCCATAACAACAATTTAAATTTACATAGTAACGACAATAACTACCACCGTTTCTTTACCATAACAATAAATAACTGCAATTTGCACAATAACAGCAAGTAAATTTAGCGGATACGGAAATTTGCATTAACTTTGAGATCAAGAGAAGCCTTTAATAATATTGTTCCGATATCTGTTGGAAAATATGAGTGAGTGAGTGAGTGAGTGAATGAATGAGTGTGTGTGCGTATGCGTTCAGGAAGTTTTTAGATAATCCTGTTTGTGTGAATAAGCGCCGCGCGGATTGCGAAACCCGATCGAAGGTTGATTTTGCTCTTTTTTTTTTGCACTCGTTCGATGCACATTGTGTGTATACATTTACTTTGCAGTTGACTTGGACTAGACCAGAGGCTGAAATGCATGTATTACTATTATTATTATTATTAATTCCTTGGTGTGCAAAGTTTTTCATCTGAATTTACGCGGAAGGAAAACTCGTCGAAGGACGCGGCAATCCTTGTTTCAATGAGATTGAGAAAAATCCAAATTTACTTAACGACGATTTCCTGAAAACAACGTTTGCAATTCCTAGCAGTGAAGAAGTAAAGCATTCATTAATTCATTAACATGTAAATTTAATATAGAGATTACATCAAACAATAAATATTCGAAATTCAATTCCCAGCGCCTTTTCGTCGATTTATTTGCAACACTGATGTTGGTATTGTTATTTTGTTTCTTTTCTGATTTATACTTTTAGGTGAGAATTCTAGAATTCCGCGGAATACAAAAGAATTACAGCAGTTTAATGAACGAACAATAAAAGGAATATTAGAACAGGCAGAATCAGGTGGAACGAAAAATATAATTAAGCACGAATTGATGACGGCGGTGGAGGAGTATTAAACTTTGCGACTCCTGGGAATCCGCAGAGAGATCGTTGATCCGCTGTTTCGTCCCGTCACATACGTAACGAAACACGAAACCGCAAAACGACCAAAAAAAAAATAAAATTAAATTAAAATTAACGTAAATAACTTACCAATAAATACAGTTTTGGAATCGATGCATCATCCTTCAAACACTAATCAGCATTAACATTAACAGTAATTATTAACTTACTTTAATTATAATTAATTTGAAACATAACCGATTGCAATTAATAAACGACGTCAAATTGTTGCCAACTTTATTGCGTAACCATCGCCGACAACTTAAATAGGTTATCGCACTGCATATTGTGGTCATCAACAGGTGACGCAATGATGTTGGCCGTTCATAACCATAACTATAATATGACAGATAATTTGGATGCAAATGAAGTTAATAGCAAACCGCAGATAAGTTGATAAGTGAACATCGAATGTTAATGACACTTACGCACATACAATATATTGTGATGCACGTCGACGATCGTTTTATTAGCGGACGACACCTGCGTTCAATTAACAATGGAAATTGTATGATTCTCGGGATTCCTTCTGGCCGCAACGGACGTGGTCTGCAAACCAAAAAAAATAATTCCTCACCTACCGCACCACCTTAATAGTTAGCGTTGTTATGGCTACGGCGTTATTATTTTTGTGAGGGCGAAAACGCGAGAGGATTGTCACGATCTCACGTACCTCCAGTTAACTCACCGCACCGCACCGCACCTCCTCCACGCACGAACAACCCTTTCTCGAAATTCCGAAAAGCAACAACAATCAATTAATATTTCGCACGCGAAGCAACGACGATTCGAATACCTTCCCATCGCCATAGCAACAACAACAAATAAAAACCAAAACGACCGATTGCGTAAAAGTAATAACAACTCGAGTTGTGAAGACATGAATTAAATTATTATTTAATTATTTCGCAGCTATGTTAATCTTGGTAAACTTGTTGGAGAGGAAAAGAAGAGAACAATCCAGAAATGGAATGCGACATGTTAGATAATTGTTTATTTTTCTTTTAACGATCGAAATGCTAAAGGCCGTACGGTTTTTCATTTCTATGTATCCTTTTGCAGCGTGCGTCGATCGTAAATGTCTATCGCTGCTGCTGCTGCTGCTGCTACTATTATCATTATTATTGTGTAATTGAAATGCTCGAAGACATCGTTAGAGCGTTTTCTAAACTCTCAACTGTTTCCAACAGCAGAATGCCAATTTTGGTCGGTCGGTTTACACTTTATCCTCCTCGGAATACTAATAACAAATTCGTTCGTCGTCAACCATAATATGAAAGATCGACTTCTTCGTTCCTCCTACATCCATTGTAACAATTTCTTCCTCTGTTTGGGCGCAGTTAATTTAGTTCTAACCCAGATTTCCGGACCATAAAGACCGCACGTGCTGCACTCTCTCTCTCTCTATCTTTCTTTCTCTCCATTCTCCAATACGAGTCGAGTTGCGGCCGTTACGAAATCTGTAATAAATGCCAGAGGCGGCGGTGGCAACGGCGGCGGCCACTTCGGCTCTTTTCTTTCCTAATCCAGCCAGCTATGCGCATGCAAGACAAGCTAATATTTACTTTCGCAACACCGTAAACTCTTCTCCTTTTTCCTTCTCCTACGCACCGTGTACACCACTAGAAGTCATTTCTAAGACTCATAACATCAAACATTACATGTCTTTCTTCACAGCAGTTCTCTTCAAGATATTTATGTGTGTGTGTTTAAATGGAATTCGGGTCAAAGCTTGTATATTATTTTCGGTCTAGCTAAGAACAATAAACGAACGAACGGAGTAATTATTATTATTTGAATGGGGGGGGGGGAGATGCGGGCGAGGGTCAGAGGAACGCCGACCTGCCGCAATTGCGGACACGTTGAACCTCCACCTCTTCCTCCGCAAAACAAAGGAGAAACGATTCGCAAAACGAAATCAATCATAGATGGCGCACGTCGTACATTTATGTTCCAGATTTTCGTATTGTTTTGGTTTTTTTTTTGTTTTCTTCTTCTTTGTGGACTTGGTAGAGTTGGTGTGCCACTTTATTGAATTCGAAGATAAAGGCCGTGGGAATTCATGAATTTTCGAAGCGTTCATTGAAAATGTTCGTTTTTTCAATATAGTAAGGAGAATGAGTGAGTGTAGCACAAGAGAAAAGCGAACCTTGAACTTGTTCTTCTTTCATTTCTCCTCCACTCTTTGCATAAGAATGGGGCGTCTGGAACGGACGTTAATATATATATATATATGTATATATGATCTACTAGTACCACTACTAATAATAATACTATGTAGTAAGTTGAAAGTTGAGAGAGAGTTTAAAAATTCGAAGCGTTAGTTAATTTTTGTTTTCGATGCTGTTTTGTTTTTATTCACATTTTTCTGTGTGCTTTATTTTTTTCGTTGCAGATCGAGACTTGGGGAGATTATGGTCAGCATGAACTCGACCCTCGTCGAAACAGTGAGCATAAACTATGAAGACTTCAACGATAGTTTCCTCACGTGCGGAACCTGCCTATGTGAGTGTTTAATTTTATTTTCCTGATAATAATGCAGGAAGCTGCAGACTGATGATAACGACAGTGCGTGTTCTGCGCTAAATTAGTCGATATCTCTTAACTCGTATTAAATAATAAATTAATAATTAAGTTTGTTTCAATTTTAATTCTATTGTCAATTATTAAAAATGTACTGAGATTTCTATAGAAAATTAATATTCAATTTGCTTCGCGGAGAAGCACGGCAGGCAACCAACAGCACGCGCTCGAAATTTACATTTGCGATTGCTTACGTAAACGCGAATCACGCTATTTCCAATTCACGATTACGCTCGCATTTCTATAGCGAATGAGTAATAATTCTGATCAATGATCAATGGTTTAAATGATGTGTACGAGTTGATTATTAGTAATTGGACAACGTCTTCCTCTTTCTGATTGATCTGTCTGTTATTGGCAGGAGTGAAATTGTAAAATTGATTGGTTTGCAGGTGTGTACGATGGGAACGAGCACACCCCGAAACTGCTGCAATGCTCGCACACGGTGTGTCTTCACTGTCTGACGAGGATCGCCGCTTCGCAGACGAGAGATACGGGCACGTTTCGATGTCCGATCTGCAGGGAGCTGATCACGATACCGAGAGGCGGTGTGTCCGCACTGCCACCATCGTTTCTCGTCAATCAACTGTTGGATCTGATGTCCAGACAGAGGCGAGAGGTGATACCGAAATGTTCGATACACGCCGCCCAGGAGCTCCTCTTCTGCGAGACGTGCGATCAGGTGTTCTGCACCCTCTGCACCGGTGGAGGATTGCACAACGATACAATCAACAGCTGCGAGCATACCATCATACCTTTCTCCATCGCCATCAAGAGGATGTCCGAAATACTACTCTACAAAGCCAACGAGTGCATCTCAAAAGTAAGCTGAATACATCTTCTCTCTTTTTTTTCATTTTTAATCAAATTTCAAAATTCCAAAAATAATTACATAAACAATATCCTTCATTTTCTATTCTTTACATAAATTCCACACACTTTAGAAATTCTACACATTTTTTGGCTAAAAAATTCCACACATTTTTCACCAAATTCCACACATATTTTACACAAAATTCCACACTTTTTTCACCAAATTCCACACATATTTTACACAAAATTCCACACATTTTTCACCAAATTCCACACATATTTTACACAAAATTCCATACTTTTTTCGCCAAATTCCACACAAAATTCCACACTTTTTTCACCAAATTTCACACATATTTTACACAAAATTCCACACTTTCTTCACCAAATTCCACACATATTTTACACAAAATTCCACACTTTCTTCACCAAATTCCACACATATTTTACACAAAATTCCATACTTTTTTCGCCAAATTCCACACAAAATTCCACACTTTTTTCACCAAATTTCACACATATTTTACACAAAATTCCACACTTTCTTCACCAAATTCCACACATATTTTACACAAAATTCCACACTTTCTTCACCAAATTCCACACATATTTTACACAAAATTCCACACTTTTTTCGCCAAATTCCACACATATTTTACACAAAATTCCACACTTTTTTCACCAAATTCCACACATATTTTACACAAAATTCCACACATTTTTCACCAAATTCCACACATATTTTACACAAAATTCCACACATTTTTCACCAAATTCCACACAAAATTCCACACTTTTTTTACCAAATTTCACACATATTTTACACAAAATTCCACACTTTTTTCGCCAAATTCCACACATATTTTACACAAAATTCCACACATTTTACACCAAATTCCACACATTTTTCACCAAATTCCACACATATTTTACACAAAATTCCACACATTTTACACCAAATTCCACACATTTTTCACCAAATTCCACACATATTTTACACAAAATTCCACACATTTTTCACCAAATTCCACACAAAATTCCACACTTTTTTTACCAAATTTCACACATATTTTACACAAAATTCCACACTTTTTTTACCAAATTCCACACATTTTACACAAAATTCCACACAAAATTCCACACTTTTTTACCAAATTTCACACATATTTTACACAAAATTCCACACATATTTTACACAAAATTCCACACTTTTTTCACCAAATTCCACACATATTTTACACAAAATTCCACACATTTTTCACCAAATTCCACACATATTTTACACAAAATTCCATACTTTTTTCGCCAAATTCCACACAAAATTCCACACTTTTTTCACCAAATTTCACACATATTTTACACAAAATTCCACACTTTCTTCACCAAATTCCACACATATTTTACACAAAATTCCACACTTTCTTCACCAAATTCCACACATATTTTACACAAAATTCCATACTTTTTTCGCCAAATTCCACACAAAATTCCACACTTTTTTCACCAAATTTCACACATATTTTACACAAAATTCCACACTTTCTTCACCAAATTCCACACATATTTTACACAAAATTCCACACTTTCTTCACCAAATTCCACACATATTTTACACAAAATTCCACACTTTTTTCGCCAAATTCCACACATATTTTACACAAAATTCCACACTTTTTTCACCAAATTCCACACATATTTTACACAAAATTCCACACATTTTTCACCAAATTCCACACATATTTTACACAAAATTCCACACATTTTTCACCAAATTCCACACAAAATTCCACACTTTTTTTACCAAATTTCACACATATTTTACACAAAATTCCACACTTTTTTCGCCAAATTCCACACATATTTTACACAAAATTCCACACATTTTACACCAAATTCCACACATTTTTCACCAAATTCCACACAAAATTCCACACTTTCTTCACCAAATTCCACACATATTTTACACAAAATTCCACACTTTCTTCACCAAATTCCACACATATTTTACACAAAATTCCACACTTTCTTCACCAAATTCCACACATATTTTACACAAAATTCCACACTTTTTTCGCCAAATTCCACACATATTTTACACAAAATTCCACACATTTTACACCAAATTCCACACATTTTTCACCAAATTCCACACATATTTTACACAAAATTCCACACATTTTACACCAAATTCCACACATTTTTCACCAAATTCCACACATATTTTACACAAAATTCCACACATTTTTCACCAAATTCCACACAAAATTCCACACTTTTTTACCAAATTTCACACATATTTTACACAAAATTCCACACTTTTTTTACCAAATTCCACACATTTTACACAAAATTCCACACATTTTTCACCAAATTCCACACATATTTTACACAAAATTCCACACATTTTTCACCAAATTCCACACAAAATTCCACACTTTTTTTACCAAATTTCACACATATTTTACACAAAATTCCACACTTTTTTCGCCAAATTCCACACATATTTTACACAAAATTCCACACATTTTACACAAAATTCCACACATTTTTCACCAAATTCCACACAAAATTCCACACTTTCTTCACCAAATTCCACACATATTTTACACAAAATTCCACACTTTCTTCACCAAATTCCACACATATTTTACACAAAATTCCACACTTTCTTCACCAAATTCCACACATATTTTACACAAAATTCCACACTTTTTTCGCCAAATTCCACACATATTTTACACAAAATTCCACACATTTTACACCAAATTCCACACATTTTTCACCAAATTCCACACATATTTTACACAAAATTCCACACATTTTACACCAAATTCCACACATTTTTCACCAAATTCCACACATATTTTACACAAAATTCCACACATTTTTCACCAAATTCCACACAAAATTCCACACTTTTTTACCAAATTTCACACATATTTTACACAAAATTCCACACTTTTTTACCAAATTCCACACATTTTACACAAAATTCCACACATTTTTCACCAAATTCCACACATATTTTACACAAAATTCCACACATTTTTCACCAAATTCCACACAAAATTCCACACTTTTTTACCAAATTTCACACATATTTTACACAAAATTCCACACTTTTTTTACCAAATTCCACACATTTTACACAAAATTCCACACTTTTTTCACCAAATTCCACACATATTTTACACAAAATTCCACACTTTTTTCACCAAATTCCACACATATTTTACACAAAATTCCACACATTTTTCACCAAATTCCACACATATTTTACACAAAATTCCACACATTTTTCACCAAATTCCACACAAAATTCCACACTTTTTTTACCAAATTTCACACATATTTTACACAAAATTCCACACTTTTTTTACCAAATTCCACACATTTTACACAAAATTCCACACTTTTTTCGCCAAATTCCACACATATTTTACACAAAATTCCACACATTTTACACCAAATTCCACACATTTTTCACCAAATTCCACACATATTTTACACAAAATTCCACACATTTTTCACCAAATTCCACACAAAATTCCACACTTTTTTACCAAATTTCACACATATTTTACACAAAATTCCACACTTTTTTCGCCAAATTCCACACATATTTTACACAAAATTCCACACATTTTACACCAAATTCCACACATTTTTCACCAAATTCCACACATATTTTACACAAAATTCCACACATTTTACACCAAATTCCACACATTTTTCACCAAATTCCACACATATTTTACACAAAATTCCACACATTTTTCACCAAATTCCACACAAAATTCCACACTTTTTTTACCAAATTCCACACATTTTACACAAAATTCCACACTTTTTTCACCAAATTCCACACATATTTTACACAAAATTCCACACTTTTTTCACCAAATTCCACACATATTTTACACAAAATTCCACACATTTTTCACCAAATTCCACACAAAATTCCACACTTTTTTTACCAAATTTCACACATATTTTACACAAAATTCCACACTTTTTTTACCAAATTCCACACATTTTACACAAAATTCCACACTTTTTTCGCCAAATTCCACACATATTTTACACAAAATTCCACACATTTTACACCAAATTCCACACATTTTTCACCAAATTCCACACATATTTTACACAAAATTCCACACATTTTTCACCAAATTCCACACAAAATTCCACACTTTTTTTACCAAATTTCACACATATTTTACACAAAATTCCACACTTTTTTCGCCAAATTCCACACATATTTTACACAAAATTCCACACATTTTACACCAAATTCCACACATTTTTCACCAAATTCCACACATATTTTACACAAAATTCCACACATTTTACACCAAATTCCACACATTTTTCACCAAATTCCACACATATTTTACACAAAATTCCACACATTTTTCACCAAATTCCACACAAAATTCCACACTTTTTTTACCAAATTTCACACATATTTTACACAAAATTCCACACTTTTTTTACCAAATTCCACACATTTTACACAAAATTCCACACTTTTTTCACCAAATTCCACACATATTTTACACAAAATTCCACACTTTTTTCACCAAATTCCACACATATTTTACACAAAATTCCACACATTTTTCACCAAATTCCACACAAAATTCCACACTTTTTTTACCAAATTTCACACATATTTTACACAAAATTCCACACTTTTTTTACCAAATTCCACACATTTTACACAAAATTCCACACTTTTTTCGCCAAATTCCACACATATTTTACACAAAATTCCACACATTTTACACCAAATTCCACACATTTTTCACCAAATTCCACACATATTTTACACAAAATTCCACACATTTTTCACCAAATTCCACACAAAATTCCACACTTTTTTTACCAAATTTCACACATATTTTACACAAAATTCCACACTTTTTTCGCCAAATTCCACACATATTTTACACAAAATTCCACACATTTTACACCAAATTCCACACATTTTTCACCAAATTCCACACATATTTTACACAAAATTCCACACATTTTACACCAAATTCCACACATTTTTCACCAAATTCCACACATATTTTACACAAAATTCCACACATTTTTCACCAAATTCCACACAAAATTCCACACTTTTTTTACCAAATTTCACACATATTTTACACAAAATTCCACACTTTTTTTACCAAATTCCACACATTTTACACAAAATTCCATACTTTTTTCACCAAATTCCAAGTCTTAATTTTCGGCTTATATCTGAGATTGAATAACGTTCAATACGTCATTAGTTGCGTATTCCAATGCTCTTTCATAAGCAGTTGAGAAAATTACATAAAGTGTTACGGTTTTCCTGAAAATTGCAAAAAACGAAAAAATAAAAAGTTAATAGAATTTGGCCAAACTCTTAATTTTCGCTTATAACTCGAGAACCAGGTAAGATTGAATAACGTTCAATACGTCATTTGTTGCGTAATCTAATGCTCTTTCATAAGCAGTTGAGAAAATTACATAAAGTGTTACGGTTTTCCTGAAAATTGCAAAAAACGAAAACTACGGTGCTAAAATTCTTAATTTTCGGCTTATATCTCGAGAACCAGGTAAGATTGAATAACGATTAATACGTCATTAGTTGCGTATTCCAATGCTCTTTCATAAGCAGTTAAGAAAATTACATAAAGTGTTACGGTTTTCCTGAAAATTGCAAAAAACGAAAAAATAAAAAGTTAATAGAATTTGGCCAAACTCTTAATTTTCGCATATAACTCGAGAACCAGGTAAGATTGAATAACGTTCAATACGTCATTTGTTGCGTAATCTAATGCTCTTTCATAAGCAGTTGAGAAAATTACATAAAGTGTTACGGTTTTCCTGAAAATTGCAAAAAACGAAAACTACGGTGCTAAAATTCTTAATTTTCGGCTTATATCTCGAGAACCAGGTAAGATTGAATAACGATTAATACGTCATTAGTTGCGTATTCCAATGCTCTTTCATAAGCAGTTGAGAAAATTACATAAAGTGTTACGGTTTTCCTGAAAATTGCAAAAAACGAAAAAATAAAAAGTTAATAGAATTTGGCCAAACTCTTAATTTTCGCTTATAACTCGAGAACCAGGTAAGATTGAATAACGTTCAATACGTCATTTGTTGCGTAATCTAATGCTCTTTCATAAGCAGTTGAGAAAATTACATAAAGTCTTACGGTTTTCCTGAAAATTGCAAAAAACTAAAACTACGGTGCTAAAATTTATAGCGATTTTTGAAAAATTTATAGCGATTTTTGAAAAATCAAAAGTTAATAGGATTCGGCCAAACTCTTAATTTTCGCTTATATCTCGAGAACCAGGTAAGATTGAATAACGATCAATACGTCATTAGTTGCGTATTCTAATGCTCTTTCATAAGCAATTGAGAAAATTACATAAAGTGTTACGGTTTTCCTGAAAATTGCAAAAAACGAAAACTACGGTGCTAAAATTCTTAATTTTCGGCTTATATCTCGAGAACCAGGTAAGATTGAATAACGATCAATACGTCATTAGTTGCGTATTCTAATGCTCTTTCATAAGCAATTGAGAAAATTACATAAAGTGTTACGGTTTTCCTGAAAATTGCAAAAAACGAAAACTACGGTGCTAAAATTCTTAATTTTCGGCTTATATCTCGAGAACCAGGTAAGATTGAATAACGATCAATACGTCATTTGTTGCGTATTCTAATGCTCTTTCATAACCAATTGAGAAAATTACATAAAGTCTTACGGTTTTCCTGAAAATTGCAAAAAACGAAAAAATAAAAAGTTAATAGAATTTGGCCAAACTCTTAATTTTCGCTTATAACTCGAGAACCAGGTAAGATTGAATAACGTTCAATACGTCATTTGTTGCGTAATCTAATGCTCTTTCATAAGCAGTTGAGAAAATTACATAAAGTCTTACGGTTTTCCTGAAAATTGCAAAAAACTAAAACTACGGTGCTAAAATTTATAGCGATTTTTGAAAAATTTATAGCGATTTTTGAAAAATCAAAAGTTAATAGGATTCGGCCAAACTCTTAATTTTCGCTTATATCTCGAGAACCAGGTAAGATTGAATAACGATCAATACGTCATTAGTTGCGTATTCTAATGCTCTTTCATAAGCAATTGAGAAAATTACATAAAGTGTTACGGTTTTCCTGAAAATTGCAAAAAACGAAAACTACGGTGCTAAAATTCTTAATTTTCGGCTTATATCTCGAGAACCAGGTAAGATTGAATAACGATCAATACGTCATTAGTTGCGTATTCTAATGCTCTTTCATAACCAGTTGAGAAAATTACATAAAGTCTTACGGTTTTCCTGAAAATTGCAAAAAACGAAAAAATAAAAAGTTAATAGAATTTGGCCAAACTCTTAATTTTCGCTTATAACTCGAGAACCAGGTAAGATTGAATAACGTTCAATATGTCATTTGTTGCGTAATCTAATGCTCTTTCATAAGCAGTTGAGAAAATTACATAAAGTCTTACGGTTTTCCTGAAAATTGCAAAAAACTAAAACTACGGTGCTAAAATTTATAGCGATTTTTGAAAAATTTATAGCGATTTTTGAAAAATCAAAAGTTAATAGGATTCGGCCAAACTCTTAATTTTCGCTTATATCTCGAGAACCAGGTAAGATTGAATAACGATCAATACGTCATTAGTTGCGTATTCTAATGCTCTTTCATAAGCAATTGAGAAAATTACATAAAGTGTTACGGTTTTCCTGAAAATTGCAAAAAACGAAAACTACGGTGCTAAAATTCTTAATTTTCGGCTTATATCTCGAGAACCAGGTAAGATTGAATAACGATCAATACGTCATTAGTTGCGTATTCTAATGCTCTTTCATAAGCAATTGAGAAAATTACATAAAGTGTTACGGTTTTCCTGAAAATTGCAAAAAACGAAAACTACGGTGCTAAAATTCTTAATTTTCGGCTTATATCTCGAGAACCAGGTAAGATTGAATAACGATCAATACGTCATTAGTTGCGTATTCTAATGCTCTTTCATAACCAGTTGAGAAAATTACATAAAGTCTTACGGTTTTCCTGAAAATTGCAAAAAACGAAAAAATAAAAAGTTAATAGAATTTGGCCAAACTCTTAATTTTCGCTTATAACTCGAGAACCAGGTAAGATTGAATAACGTTCAATATGTCATTTGTTGCGTAATCTAATGCTCTTTCATAAGCAGTTGAGAAAATTACATAAAGTCTTACGGTTTTCCTGAAAATTGCAAAAAACTAAAACTACGGTGCTAAAATTTATAGCGATTTTTGAAAAATTTATAGCGATTTTTGAAAAATCAAAAGTTAATAGGATTCGGCCAAACTCTTAATTTTCGCTTATATCTCGAGAACCAGGTAAGATTGAATAACGATCAATACGTCATTAGTTGCGTATTCTAATGCTCTTTCATAAGCAATTGAGAAAATTACATAAAGTGTTACGGTTTTCCTGAAAATTGCAAAAAACGAAAACTACGGTGCTAAAATTCTTAATTTTCGGCTTATATCTCGAGAACCAGGTAAGATTGAATAACGATCAATACGTCATTAGTTGCGTATTCTAATGCTCTTTCATAAGCAATTGAGAAAATTACATAAAGTGTTACGGTTTTCCTGAAAATTGCAAAAAACGAAAACTACGGTGCTAAAATTCTTAATTTTCGGCTTATATCTCGAGAACCAGGTAAGATTGAATAACGATCAATACGTCATTAGTTGCGTATTCTAATGCTCTTTCATAACCAGTTGAGAAAATTACATAAAGTCTTACGGTTTTCCTGAAAATTGCAAAAAACGAAAAAATAAAAAGTTAATAGAATTTGGCCAAACTCTTAATTTTCGCTTATAACTCGAGAACCAGGTAAGATTGAATAACGTTCAATATGTCATTTGTTGCGTAATCTAATGCTCTTTCATAAGCAGTTGAGAAAATTACATAAAGTCTTACGGTTTTCCTGAAAATTGCAAAAAACTAAAACTACGGTGCTAAAATTTATAGCGATTTTTGAAAAATTTATAGCGATTTTTGAAAAATCAAAAGTTAATAGGATTCGGCCAAACTCTTAATTTTCGCTTATATCTCGAGAACCAGGTAAGATTGAATAACGATCAATACGTCATTAGTTGCGTATTCTAATGCTCTTTCATAAGCAATTGAGAAAATTACATAAAGTGTTACGGTTTTCCTGAAAATTGCAAAAAACGAAAACTACGGTGCTAAAATTCTTAATTTTCGGCTTATATCTCGAGAACCAGGTAAGATTGAATAACGATCAATACGTCATTAGTTGCGTATTCCAATGCTCTTTCATAACCAGTTGAGAAAATTACATAAAGTCTTACGGTTTTCCTGAAAATTGCAAAAAACGAAAAAATAAAAAGTTAATAGAATTTGGCCAAACTCTTAATTTTCGCTTATAACTCGAGAACCAGGTAAGATTGAATAACGTTCAATACGTCAATTGTTGCGTATTCTAATGCTCTTTCATAAGCAGTAGAGAAAATTACATAAAGTCTTACGGTTTTCCTGAAAATTGCAAAAAACTAAAACTACGGTGCTAAAATTTATAGCGATTTTTGAAAAATTTATAGCGATTTTTGAAAAATCAAAAGTTAATAGGATTCGGCCAAACTCTTAATTTTCGCTTATATCTCGAGAACCAGGTAAGATTGAATAACGATCAATACGTCATTAGTTGCGTATTCTAATGCTCTTTCATAAGCAATTGAGAAAATTACATAAAGTGTTACGGTTTTCCTGAAAATTGCAAAAAACGAAAACTACGGTGCTAAAATTCTTAATTTTCGGCTTATATCTCGAGAACCAGGTAAGATTGAATAACGATCAATACGTCATTAGTTGCGTATTCCAATGCTCTTTCATAACCAGTTGAGAAAATTACATAAAGTCTTACGGTTTTCCTGAAAATTGCAAAAAACGAAAAAATAAAAAGTTAATAGAATTTGGCCAAACTCTTAATTTTCGCTTATAACTCGAGAACCAGGTAAGATTGAATAACGTTCAATACGTCATTTGTTGCGTAATCTAATGCTCTTTCATAAGCAGTTGAGAAAATTACATAAAGTCTTACGGTTTTCCTGAAAATTGCAAAAAACTAAAACTACGGTGCTAAAATTTATAGCGATTTTTGAAAAATTTATAGCGATTTTTGAAAAATCAAAAGTTAATAGGATTCGGCCAAACTCTTAATTTTCGCTTATATCTCGAGAACCAGGTAAGATTGAATAACGATCAATACGTCATTAGTTGCGTATTCTAATGCTCTTTCATAAGCAATTGAGAAAATTACATAAAGTGTTACGGTTTTCCTGAAAATTGCAAAAAACGAAAACTACGGTGCTAAAATTCTTAATTTTCGGCTTATATCTCGAGAACCAGGTAAGATTGAATAACGATCAATACGTCATTAGTTGCGTATTCCAATGCTCTTTCATAACCAGTTGAGAAAATTACATAAAGTCTTACGGTTTTCCTGAAAATTGCAAAAAACGAAAAAATAAAAAGTTAATAGAATTTGGCCAAACTCTTAATTTTCGCTTATAACTCGAGAACCAGGTAAGATTGAATAACGTTCAATACGTCATTTGTTGCGTAATCTAATGCTCTTTCATAAGCAGTTGAGAAAATTACATAAAGTCTTACGGTTTTCCTGAAAATTGCAAAAAACTAAAACTACGGTGCTAAAATTTATAGCGATTTTTGAAAAATTTATAGCGATTTTTGAAAAATCAAAAGTTAATAGGATTCGGCCAAACTCTTAATTTTCGCTTATATCTCGAGAACCAGGTAAGATTGAATAACGATCAATACGTCATTAGTTGCGTATTCTAATGCTCTTTCATAAGCAATTGAGAAAATTACATAAAGTGTTACGGTTTTCCTGAAAATTGCAAAAAACGAAAACTACGGTGCTAAAATTCTTAATTTTCGGCTTATATCTCGAGAACCAGGTAAGATTGAATAACGATCAATACGTCATTAGTTGCGTATTCCAATGCTCTTTCATAACCAGTTGAGAAAATTACATAAAGTCTTACGGTTTTCCTGAAAATTGCAAAAAACGAAAAAATAAAAAGTTAATAGAATTTGGCCAAACTCTTAATTTTCGCTTATAACTCGAGAACCAGGTAAGATTGAATAACGTTCAATACGTCAATTGTTGCGTATTCTAATGCTCTTTCATAAGCAGTAGAGAAAATTACATAAAGTCTTACGGTTTTCCTGAAAATTGCAAAAAACTAAAACTACGGTGCTAAAATTTATAGCGATTTTTGAAAAATTTATAGCGATTTTTGAAAAATCAAAAGTTAATAGGATTCGGCCAAACTCTTAATTTTCGCTTATATCTCGAGAACCAGGTAAGATTGAATAACGATCAATACGTCATTAGTTGCGTATTCTAATGCTCTTTCATAAGCAATTGAGAAAATTACATAAAGTGTTACGGTTTTCCTGAAAATTGCAAAAAACGAAAACTACGGTGCTAAAATTCTTAATTTTCGGCTTATATCTCGAGAACCAGGTAAGATTGAATAACGATCAATACGTCATTAGTTGCGTATTCCAATGCTCTTTCATAACCAGTTGAGAAAATTACATAAAGTCTTACGGTTTTCCTGAAAATTGCAAAAAACGAAAAAATAAAAAGTTAATAGAATTTGGCCAAACTCTTAATTTTCGCTTATAACTCGAGAACCAGGTAAGATTGAATAACGTTCAATACGTCATTTGTTGCGTAATCTAATGCTCTTTCATAAGCAGTTGAGAAAATTACATAAAGTCTTACGGTTTTCCTGAAAATTGCAAAAAAACTAAAACTACGGTGCTAAAATTTATAGCGATTTTTGAAAAATTTATAGCGATTTTTGAAAAATCAAAAGTTAATAGGATTCGGCCAAACTCTTAATTTTCGCTTATATCTCGAGAACCAGGTAAGATTGAATAACGATCAATACGTCATTAGTTGCGTATTCTAATGCTCTTTCATAAGCAATTGAGAAAATTACATAAAGTGTTACGGTTTTCCTGAAAATTGCAAAAAACGAAAACTACGGTGCTAAAATTCTTAATTTTCGGCTTATATCTCGAGAACCAGGTAAGATTGAATAACGATCAATACGTCATTAGTTGCGTATTCTAATGCTCTTTCATAACCAGTTGAGAAAATTACATAAAGTCTTACGGTTTTCCTGAAAATTGCAAAAAACGAAAAAATAAAAAGTTAATAGAATTTGGCCAAACTCTTAATTTTCGCTTATAACTCGAGAACCAGGTAAGATTGAATAACGTTCAATACGTCAATTGTTGCGTATTCTAATGCTCTTTCATAAGCAGTTGAGAAAATTACATAAAGTCTTACGGTTTTCCTGAAAATTGCAAAAAACTAAAACTACGGTGCTAAAATTTATAGCGATTTTTGAAAAATTTATAGCGATTTTTGAAAAATCAAAAGTTAATAGGATTCGGCCAAACTCTTAATTTTCGCTTATATCTCGAGAACCAGGTAAGATTGAATAACGATCAATACGTCATTAGTTGCGTATTCTAATGCTCTTTCATAAGCAATTGAGAAAATTACATAAAGTGTTACGGTTTTCCTGAAAATTGCAAAAAACGAAAACTACGGTGCTAAAATTCTTAATTTTCGGCTTATATCTCGAGAACCAGGTAAGATTGAATAACGATCAATACGTCATTAGTTGCGTATTCTAATGCTCTTTCATAAGCAATTGAGAAAATTACATAAAGTGTTACGGTTTTCCTGAAAATTGCAAAAAACGAAAACTACGGTGCTAAAATTCTTAATTTTCGGCTTATATCTCGAGAACCAGGTAAGATTGAATAACGATCAATACGTCATTAGTTGCGTATTCCAATGCTCTTTCATAACCAGTTGAGAAAATTACATAAAGTCTTACGGTTTTCCTGAAAATTGCAAAAAACGAAAAAATAAAAAGTTAATAGAATTTGGCCAAACTCTTAATTTTCGCTTATAACTCGAGAACCAGGTAAGATTGAATAACGTTCAATACGTCATTTGTTGCGTAATCTAATGCTCTTTCATAAGCAGTTGAGAAAATTACATAAAGTCTTACGGTTTTCCTGAAAATTGCAAAAAAACTAAAACTACGGTGCTAAAATTTATAGCGATTTTTGAAAAATTTATAGCGATTTTTGAAAAATCAAAAGTTAATAGGATTCGGCCAAACTCTTAATTTTCGCTTATATCTCGAGAACCAGGTAAGATTGAATAACGATCAATACGTCATTAGTTGCGTATTCTAATGCTCTTTCATAAGCAATTGAGAAAATTACATAAAGTGTTACGGTTTTCCTGAAAATTGCAAAAAACGAAAACTACGGTGCTAAAATTCTTAATTTTCGGCTTATATCTCGAGAACCAGGTAAGATTGAATAACGTTCAATACGTCATTAGTTGCGTATTCCAATGCTCTTTCATAACCAGTTGAGAAAATTACATAAAGTCTTACGGTTTTCCTGAAAATTGCAAAAAACGAAAAAATAAAAAGTTAATAGAATTTGGCCAAACTCTTAATTTTCGCTTATAACTCGAGAACCAGGTAAGATTGAATAACGTTCAATACGTCAATTGTTGCGTATTCTAATGCTCTTTCATAAGCAGTTGAGAAAATTACATAAAGTCTTACGGTTTTCCTGAAAATTGCAAAAAACTAAAACTACGGTGCTAAAATTTATAGCGATTTTTGAAAAATTTATAGCGATTTTTGAAAAATCAAAAGTTAATAGGATTCGGCCAAACTCTTAATTTTCGCTTATATCTCGAGAACCAGGTAAGATTGAATAACGATCAATACGTCATTAGTTGCGTATTCTAATGCTCTTTCATAAGCAATTGAGAAAATTACATAAAGTGTTACGGTTTTCCTGAAAATTGCAAAAAACGAAAACTACGGTGCTAAAATTCTTAATTTTCGGCTTATATCTCGAGAACCAGGTAAGATTGAATAACGATCAATACGTCATTAGTTGCGTATTCTAATGCTCTTTCATAAGCAATTGAGAAAATTACATAAAGTGTTACGGTTTTCCTGAAAATTGCAAAAAACGAAAACTACGGTGCTAAAATTCTTAATTTTCGGCTTATATCTCGAGAACCAGGTAAGATTGAATAACGATCAATACGTCATTAGTTGCGTATTCCAATGCTCTTTCATAACCAGTTGAGAAAATTACATAAAGTCTTACGGTTTTCCTGAAAATTGCAAAAAACGAAAAAATAAAAAGTTAATAGAATTTGGCCAAACTCTTAATTTTCGCTTATAACTCGAGAACCAGGTAAGATTGAATAACGTTCAATACGTCATTTGTTGCGTAATCTAATGCTCTTTCATAAGCAGTTGAGAAAATTACATAAAGTCTTACGGTTTTCCTGAAAATTGCAAAAAAACTAAAACTACGGTGCTAAAATTTATAGCGATTTTTGAAAAATTTATAGCGATTTTTGAAAAATCAAAAGTTAATAGGATTCGGCCAAACTCTTAATTTTCGCTTATATCTCGAGAACCAGGTAAGATTGAATAACGATCAATACGTCATTAGTTGCGTATTCTAATGCTCTTTCATAAGCAATTGAGAAAATTACATAAAGTGTTACGGTTTTCCTGAAAATTGCAAAAAACGAAAACTACGGTGCTAAAATTCTTAATTTTCGGCTTATATCTCGAGAACCAGGTAAGATTGAATAACGTTCAATACGTCATTAGTTGCGTATTCCAATGCTCTTTCATAACCAGTTGAGAAAATTACATAAAGTCTTACGGTTTTCCTGAAAATTGCAAAAAACGAAAAAATAAAAAGTTAATAGAATTTGGCCAAACTCTTAATTTTCGCTTATAACTCGAGAACCAGGTAAGATTGAATAACGTTCAATACGTCATTTGTTGCGTATTCTAATGCTCTTTCATAAGCAGTTGAGAAAATTACATAAAGTCTTACGGTTTTCCTGAAAATTGCAAAATACTAAAACTACGGTGCTAAAATTTATAGCGATTTTTGAAAAATTTATAGCGATTTTTGAAAAATCAAAAGTTAATAGGATTCGGCCAAACTCTTAATTTTCGCTTATATCTCGAGAACCAGGTAAGATTGAATAACGATCAATACGTCATTAGTTGCGTATTCTAATGCTCTTTCATAAGCAGTAGAGAAAATTACATAAAGTCTTACGGTTTTCCTGAAAATTACAAAAAACTAAAACTACGGTGCTAAAATTTATAGCGATTTTTGAAAAATTTATAGCGATTTTTGAAAAATCAAAAGTTAATAGGATTCGGCCAAACTCTTAATTTTCGCTTATATCTCGAGAACCAGGTAAGATTGAATAACGATCAATACGTCATTAGTTGCGTATTCCAATACTCTTTCATAAGCAACAATCAAAATTATATAATGTGTGTTAATTGAGTAAAGTGTATTTGTTTTGCTGAAAAAAATGAAATAAATAATATTCAATAATTGGTACATTATTTGATTTGTCAATAGTTGTCGCAAGCTCAGGAAGGGGTGGGCAGGGAGCTGCAAAAACTTGACTCGGCGAAGGAGGATTGCATCGAACAGATAAACTCGGTATTTCAGCAGGTCCAGGCGTTGGTGGATAAAAGGAAGCAGGAGATGATCGATGCCGTAACGACGGCGTGCGTCGAAAAGCGGAAGGTGCTTGAGGAACAGCATGCGCTCATTCAGTGCGAAAAGAACAAGGTGCAGCAGGAATGCGAAGGTTTGCAGTACCAGGTGGAGGTACGCAATATTACTCAACGCATCGAGAGTCTCACGGAGAAGCTGGACGCTGCGACGACGCTGGGCGAACCAAGGGAGAACGCCTTTCTCACTTGCGACTTTACGCAGAGCGACAGCCTTCAGAGCATCGAACAGAGTCTGAGCAAATTGGGAAAGGTGCGCACCAGCACCACGTTCCCATCTTTGTGCAGAGCTCAGATGGAGGCGGAGAGCATCGCCGGCATCGAAAATAGCGTCCTTTTGACGACCGTCGATTACCACGGTCAGGAGAGGCAGAACGGTGGCGATCCGGTGCAGGCGGAAGTACTGCCGGTCGACATCACCGTCGCGGCCGTCGATGCAGTCTCCGTAGAGGTTCCGAGCACGGTAATCGATTGCGAGGACGGCACGTACAGGATCAGCTTCAGGGCGCCGAGGGCAGGACGCTACGGCGTTTGCATCTCCGTCTTCGATCGACCGATCAAGGATGTTCCCCTCTTCTTCGAAGTCTCCGAGCACAACAACCCGGTGAGCACGTACGGAAGTCGCGGCAGCGGAAAGGACGACTTCATGCAACCGGTGGATGTTGCCGTCGACGATACCAAAGAGGAGATCTACGTCCTCGACACCGGCAACTCACGCATCAAAGTACTTAATTACGACCTGCAGTTTATCAAGCACATCACCAACGAGGGACTGGCCGGAAGAAGCTGCACCGGTGAGGAGAATTGTTCATTGCGAATTGTATGCATGCATAATATAACACACACACATCTTCTTTCCTCTCAGGTATTGCCGTTTCGAATAACGGTCTGGTGGTGGTCAACTGGAGGACACGGACTGTGACCGAGATGACGACGAACGGACAGACGGTGATGACGTTCACGTACAACGCTTTCCAGGAGCCGATCAGTGTGGCCGTGGACAAGTGTTACGGGCACATCCTCATCGCCGACAACAGCATGAACTGCGTCTACGTCTTTGACGGAGACGGAAAGATTCTCTTCCAGGTTCGGACGTTCATTAGACGTTCGGTAATTGTTATCTTCTATATGCATCGTGTTTCAGGTGGGTGGTGGAAAGAAGGGCACCTTCAATCTGATCTATTCGGTGACGGTCGGTCCTGGTGGCGAGATCGTCGTCGCCGATTCGCGCATCCATGTGTTCTCGGCGAAGGGCGATTTCGTGTCGGTGCTGCACGACGAAGGCAGAGGCAAGGGGGGCAGATACAGCGGCATCACCGTCGACTCGGACAACAGAATATTGGCCAGTCGTAGCGAGCAGAAGGGACGCAACTTTGTGCAGATCCTCTCCTTGGTCGACGCCAATCTCAGCAACACAATCGATTCGCACGACAGCAAACTGAAGAGGCCGAGCGGCCTCGCCGTCACCAACGACCGTCACGTCATCGTCGTCGATCTGGGAAACAATTGCATCAAAAAGTATCGCTACTGGTAGAAGATTGGTGGATTGGATTCACAGTGTCGAACGAAGGAAGAAGAAAGGAAGGAAGGAATGAAGAGCTCTATATTTTTGTGGCCATATTAAACGTAAAACTAGCCTCTCTCCCTCTCTCTCTCCTTTCCACTCAATCATCTTGCTGACATCACCCATTCACCACTACCACTATCTCATTCTTCACCATCCCTCGAATAGAAGAATATGATGATGATGATGATGATGATGCATATATTTTGATATAAACGACACGCGGCGACCGGCGGCAATATCCTCCCTCCAGTTTCAAAAATGAATAACAACAACAACAACAACAAAAGAGGATTCTCGTCTATTTTTTCTATTTAACTATAATTTCTCATCTGTGATTGTACATTTAAACAAAACAACAACAACAACAAAAAACGAAGAATTTAATAAGGAAGCTGGCCATGTTTAACAACACTATATATTATCTGCTACATACTACATTCTACTACTGCTGCTACATACTACTATTACATATTTATATATATATATATATATATATATACATATACGTTACTATTATATAATTCGTTCACGTTTTCTCAAACTTTACTTACTAAACAGTGAAAGTACTTAAGTAATAAGATTATATGCGTATCGTTTAGATTCGTTGCCTAAATATAAATATGTAAAAATAAATAAGAGAAGACGAAGAAAAACAAGAGATTAGAAGTAGAAAGTAAATAGGATTTCGATCAACTTCTTCGTAACTTCCGTTCAGTTTATTCATCCTCTCTTTGATTCGTAATATAATTTTAAAAAAATATTTTTTTGTTCAAAGTAATTACTTAATCTAGTCATTAGATCGTATTCGGTTATTATAATATAGTTTCCGTTCAATTTCCCTCCCTCGCCCCCAAACACCTATTTTTTTTTTTTAAATTAATATTATGAACTATTTAATGTATTGTATCGTTTCCTTTTTGTACCGTTATTATTCTTCGCCCATTCATATTTTTTATATACGAATAAAAATTAATAAGACGAAAACTTCGACAATTTTTGTCCCCGAGACGAGGTAGTTCTTTGATATAATCTCATGTTTCAGATCCACAAGTATATAGATTAAAATGTCGCTTGTATTTAAAGTCAATGATAATAATATACTAATCAAATTAATTAGTTTAAAATATATCGTTTTGTAAATAGTTTAGTTCATTATTAATAAATATGCAACAAATAACGTAAAACTGGTCTTTTTCATTTGAAACACGCTCATTTTAATTTTCGAACGCTTCGATTCGCGTCCAACAGATGGAGCTTTTCAGTAATCCTTTTTCGCTGCTTAAGTAATGAACGCAGCTATCACAGAATATAAAAGAAACGGAAACTCTCCTCGTATAATATTACCTCGAAATATCATGAAATAGGAAAATCAATTTGCAAGCAATAAGTTAACAATTTCAAATGATTCGTTGGGAAGACAATTGGAAAGGATTGGATTTGAAAATTGATTAAATGGTTATTTGGTAATTTAATAAAACAAACATGAGAATTTATCGAATCGTCAGTCCTTTTATTCTGCTCCGTTTCTCCTCTTTCTCTCTCACTTGTTTTCCCACATATTTTTCATCCATGGTTTGTTCTGATTTTTTGTCCCTTTTTCTTCACAGATTTTTTTTCTCAGATATGTTTGTACATGTTAAGATGAAAATAATAACGTATTTCAATATAACAACAAGGATTTCTTTCCGATCCGCCCTTCATCACTAATCGATACAATAATAATAATAATATGGGAGGCTGAGGTGATATAAAACATTTCTTCTTCTTCTTTTTTTTCTTTCTTACTACCTCTTGCACATACACGCACTCATCAGAATCATTCATACCTCTACAAAACTCCTAACGAAACGTATATAGAGAAAACTAAACAGAGATACAAAAAGAAAAAAGTAAACACAAACATAAGTCATAGTATAGTAATAATAAATGAATAATCATAAAACTTATAAGCACAGATTTAAAATATTTCGGTACAAGTATATAATATATATATATATATATTGTTTTTTTTTTCTTTCATTAAATGTAATCATAATTAATTTGCTTTTTTTTTTTTTCATTACACGCACACGTCATCATCACAGCATTCTCCAGTCCGATACATCATACTAAATCCTCTGCTCTTCCGTTGTCTATCACCAATTATTGTTTCCCTTTCATTTTACATCCGCTTTATACAGGGTGCTTCTTTCTCCTCCTTCCAAAACTATCATCAATAAAATAATCGATTGCATCGATTTGCTCCATCATCTCTGCCTCGTGCGATTGCCCCCAAAAATATATATATATATATAAATATTCATTAATTGTGTGGATTGGATCCGTTTGAAACAACTTTCTTCTTCATCTTCTCGTTTCGCGTTAAGGGCAACGATGCTTCAGGTAACGATTATATATATATATAGATTTATATATTCCCATTATTATTATTTTCTCAGTTCAACAAAAAAACAAAACATCCCCGAACTTCTTAAATTTTGTTTCAAAACTTAATTTCAATATTACAACAGCTATAAATATAAAATAAATTCATCTTCTTCTTTCTTTCTCTCAATAATGCCCTAATTGACTAATCAGTTCCAAATATATACTTTTTGTCTTTCTCAAAAAAACTTCTCGTTTTATTTATTTTTCTCTCTCGCAATCCGCCCCCTCCCTTGAACGCTTCCTTATTTATATTTATATATAGATCCATAATATATATATATGTACATATATATTATATATCGAAATTATATACAAAAATATATAGTCGATAAAACGTAAACTCCTGACCTGAAGCACTCTATGTCATCAATATTATTGTTACATATATATATACATACATTCTGTTGTTTTTACTACGCCCTCTTTTTTCGTGTCTCCACCATTTGTGTGTGTGTATATATATATATATATTATTACAATTATCCTTATTGTTTGTAATCATAGTGTTAAACGTATGGTGTAACATAATCATCATCATTATAAGCTAGATCAGGTCCTGGTCGTCTGTGGGCACTAATGGTGGGTGATCCTTGGAGGCTGGCTGTAGAATCTTAAAGGCAGAGCCTTGACTAGGTTTCAATTGGAAGTTGCTTGGCTGCGGGGCGTTGTCCAGAGGCAGGCTCCGCCTCTCGTCCAGGGCCACCAGATGGACTCTCTCGCAGCCGTCGGGTGGACCGCGGGCCAAGAACATGCGCGGCGATGTCCCGAGCCGACTGCCGCCGCCATCCGCATCAGGACTCGAACCCCTGCTGCCACCTTTTGCATCCGCAAACATACACACACACAGATTATCAATGGATCAACAAGCAAACGAATTTACTATTCGAAATTGTCGAATGGTAAATGAAATCATGCACAAAGCAACGGGGCTGGTGAACCTTTTTATAGGGAATACGGGTGCTGATGTTGTTAATTGGATTCTAGTATCTAGATTGTGTGTTAAATCAACGGAGCTTCCCAACCCATCCTAGAAATAACCGAGGATGTCAAGACAATTAACAATCTATTATTGTTGTTACTTCATTGGGTTGGGAAAACGTCCGATGGCATAAGTAAGCTAAGGAAGTAAGTTTGCTACTACGTATAACCTGAGCAGGGTGACGCGTCAGAATACCCATGTGACATGGGTGATATAGACTCTCTCGAAGGGGGACCTTCGAAGAGAAGGCGACGATTTCGATTAGCGACAAGAATGGAAAACGGAACTTCTGCTTTGCTTATATCTTGAAAGATTATGGTAAGCAAAGCAGAATTTAACACGCTCGAAGGTTTATTTGGTGCAAGAGGAGAGAAATACTCACTCGAAGATTGGCAGCTGCCGGTGACGTCAACCAGGGAGGGTGTCTGCGTATTCACGGACCTGGTGTTCCTGAAGAGATCGGGCAGCGGTGCCCGATGTCCTTCGGGCGTAATCTGCGTCAGCTTATCGTAATCCTCGCTCCTGTCGCTCGCCACGTCTCCGGCCGCTTTCAGAACGAAACCCTCGATCTCCTGGTTTAGACCCTCCACAGAGTTTCTCATCGTCGGCCTTGGCAACGACTTTATTGGTATGCTTACAGCTGGTGTTGCTCTAGGTATTATGAACGCTGTCAACAATATTAGAAAATAGTAGAACGCGGAAATATTTTGATTTCTAACTGCAAAAAGATGATAGTTACATGTATTTGTTTGGGAGCTGGTGGTGAGTGTGTGGTCACCAGTGATGGGTGAAATCCTGCTGCTGGATGTTTGTTGATTATTGCTCCTTTGGAGCCTGTATCTGAACTTGTCCATCATCCTCTCATCACTGTCCTGCCTCAGATGGATCTTCCTAGACTCCACCCAATCACACTCATCAGTCTGCAAGAAGAAATACATTATAAGTACGTTAATCTATCAATTAAATAATATTTACCTGTGTTGCTTTATTTATTTGCAGAGCTTGCTGGACATAAAAGTTGGTTTCCCGTGGCCACTGTCCAGAGACGTAGATTGTGTCCAAGGAGGCTGTTCTCCGAATAGCACTTCCTGCTCCATTGGCAGCATTGCTCAATGATCTGACATTCCCTAGAAATTGTATTCCCATTTAAATTCTGCTGAATGTAGAAAGATTTTCTTCATTTTACACACCTTTGTTTATCGAAGAGCCAGGGCTCCTCTGCCCAGAGTGGTTCGGTGAAATGGTGCTCTTCCAGTTGCTGGTGGTACAATACGAGGACACAATGGTTGGACTCTTTTGGAGGGAGCTACTCTGCTTGACAAGCGAAGACATGGGAATGGTGGCCTTGATGGGGCCCTGCTTGGAGAGCCCGCTCGGCGAGGATTTAACCACCCTGGTAGTGCAGGGGTTCGCACCTGGAGGACCCGACATCCTGTAGGATCGGTCCTGTGGGGGCCCTCCTTTACACCGTACCGAACCCACGCAAATAAAGGGACAGGTAGAGAGAGAGAACGCGTACACAGAACGAGACGAAAACAAGCAGAGACAGAAAGAGAAAAACAAAAGAAATGAAGTCAAAAATGAGGAACGACAACGGAACAGTTGAAGGACGAAGAAGCGTCGAAGGACCGAACCAGAAGACGATCCTCCAGGTGGACACGGAAACACTAACGAAAGAGAAAAACCGGTCTCACTCACAACACTTCTACCGCCGTCACCGCTGCCGCCACCGCCGCCAACTTTTCGCTCATTCTGCAGCTCTTCATTGTTGAGATCATCGTTTCCTCAGTGTTGCCATTTCATAAGCGACAACTTTACTTTTCCGGGGAAAAACTGCCACCACCAACTCCACTTCCTTCCGGAAACGAATTCCAATACGAATTGCAGCGATGGATTTAAAACGTTTTCGAGTTTTCCAATTGGATTGAATTGATGATCTCCTTATTTGGGCAACGCTTTGTAACAGCGAAACAAACACGCAAAGAAAAAAAAAACTTAAATTTTGCATATTTCAGCGTTGCCAACCAATGTCCATCAACATCCTATGAATCTGCACATAAACAAAATTCATTAAACTGAACATCAATTGACTGTAATCAAACTCAGTTTTAAGAAACTTGCAATTAAACACAAATAACTATTATATCTATTTCAATTAAAATTAAAAAAACGGTCTATTGACTTTTACTCCATCTGACGGTCACTTTTGGAATTGCTGAGATTTCAAATTTAAATTATTCGTCTGCCATTTTTTTGTCATTAATTAAAATTATATAATTATTAATTATTGTAAAAGACGAAGAGTAGAAGACTCTTTCATATTTTAGAATTATTTTGAAAAAATCAGAAAGCTTATTAGATTAGCATTTTTGAAATTATTTTGGGAATCGAAATAAACTTTCAAAGTTGTAAATATCGTGGGTGGGAGTTGTGAAATATGTAAATATTTACTTCTGTTGTGCGGTCTCTCGTCCTTGGAAAATTGAATACGCTAAAAAGCAGACAAAGGCGTCAGTGCCAGTGCAAACTGCGTCTATAATTGAAAGTGGCGGCAGCGGCAGTCGAACAAAGATGTTGCACGGTTGTGGACTTGCAACCGCCTCCGTCCTCCTGCCCAGCGCTGGAGGATGTTTTTTAGCCTCCTGCAGCTGCAACAGCAAAGATTTAACCAATGCCTGGTACACGGGTCTAGATAAACCCTCGTGGTGTTTGCAGAACCGCAAGCACCACGCTCCCCTCGCATTAGTCGTAAACTCCGCAGTTGGTTACGCATCCTTTCTGGTCTACAAGCATGGTGAAGGATGCTCAGGTAATTACAATTATCTGTTTTTTTTTATCTGCTGTTCTTTGTTAATAATTTTCACGGTAGGCCGTGCCAAAACTGCGATGATCGTTTACGGAGGTCACCTTGCGCTCCGGTGGACCTGGACCCACCTATTCTGGGGATCGCGCAACCTAAAATTGGTTTGTTTACATACCTCCCGGTTGCCTGGACAACATCTTCTATTAATTTTGTTTTTCAGGCCTTCTACGAGATTCTGGCCGCAGACGTCAGCGTTCTGTTGACTGCGCATTTCTTCTACCAAATCGACCGGAAAGCTGCTATCCTCTTCGCAGTTCCGTCAGCCCTTTGGCTCGGTTATCTCACCGCACTCAATTACATCCTCTTCAAGCGAAATACACCTAGAATTGCAGAATAAATGTTATTATTTTCAAAGTTTTAAGAAATATACGATAGATGAACATTGTTTTTGTTTATATATTGATGAACCTCTCCTATCTTTGTTTATTTTTATGCTTATCAAAGAACGATGCGTTGATTTTTTTAAAATTATTTACACGTCTGTTTGTTCTTTAAATCTGTCGATAATAAAACATATTATTTCGCACATTTGGACTTGACGTAATATTTATATTCGTAGATGTTGACGGTATTCACAGCGAGAATTGAATCACTAAACTAATTTTGAAAATTACTAAATAATCTAAAAATAATTAAATACAAAATAAACTATGCCGATGTGCAAGACTAGAAATATTAAAATCGTATTCTGTGCAAAGAGGTGGAACTTCTTCCACTGTAATTGGAGATTCTGTAGTCAAAGTTAGAGAATGGTACGGATGGGTCCCGAAAAACACCGGAAGTCGTTTGCAAAGCCTCCAGACCAGCAAAGATGATCTCCTTAGAGGCGGGAAACCAACGCAGAAGGTACTTCCAGTTGCACTTGTTCAGGATGAGAACGTCGACGGCGGTGTGTGCGATGTAAGTGCGATCATGCGCCACCCTGTACAACCCCTGACGCTCCCCAAACGAATTCCCAGGCCCAATGATGCTATTGAAGTTCGACTCGTCCACTATCATGATTTCGCCTCGATGCAAGAAGTACATACCTGTGTATTTGTTTGCTTTGAGAATGGAAATAATCATATGCTATTTAAGTCGCATACAAAGGTCCACGTCTCCAGTTTCCACGATGATCTGCTCCGGGAGATACAACCTGACCTGCAGATGCACGCACAGCTGCCTTATAAAGTCCACGTGCGTCAACCTGAAGATGTGGTGATCGGTGATGTGATGGCCGTACATGGCCTGCATAATGTTCTGCCGCAGGTAGAGAGGAGCGTCGAGAATCAGAGATGGTAACAGTTCCCCACGTCTTTTGGTCCAGAGTCCAAGCATGTATACGTTCACCTTCTTGATCAGTATTGTCGATAACCTTCGATTCTATAAACATCCACTATATAAATGAAATTCTCATTCAGATTGTATTATTGTACTCACGCAAAGATACGAGTTCAGCAGACTCATCTCGCATCTGTACTTGTTCTCGGTGACGGTGTTTATTACCAAAAGGCTGGTGAAAGCGCCCGAGATGATGGCGATGATGAAGACGGATGCCACGAGAATGCATATCGAAACAATGATCTCCGTGTAGCTCTTCGGAATACTCGTCCTCAAGCTGGTGGCGGTGAACATGTTGATGGTGTAGAGAAAAGCCATAACAATCGCATGGTCTTTTCCGCTGGGTGAAGTCGTGCTCTTATTGTATCCGTGTACCGTCACGAAAGAGCACTCTATCTCCGTGCAAGAAATGCGATACCTTAAATGAAGATCATAACAGGATACTAATGAGAAATATTTTGGTAATACTCACCAAATCAAAGACATCACGGTCAACTCAAACATGACCATATAGCAGATGTACGAGCATTGAAGCACCGTGTTTAAACCTAGCGTTCTCTTGGAGCCGTGGTAGTATAGCACCAGATGCAAGAATCTGCAATCAATAAAAACCTTTGATCGGGAATACACTTTCAGTTTTAAATATACCTAATCAGACGACTGTTCAAGCATATTATCATCGGTCCATTGATGGCGTACATCAGCAGTTCGAAAGGGACGAGTCCGAGCAGATCCACCCAGAAGATGAGGGTGTTCGTATAGCGTTTCCGTATCTTCGAAGGCTCCATCACTCTCACCCCGGACTCCACATCCGTGTAATGCAAATGGAACTGGATGAAGACGAACAAGAAGAAGAACAGATCGCACACCGAAGTATACACCTAGACAACGGGTATGATAAATATTAATTTCTTGTCAATTAATAGTAATCATTTTAAAAGTTCACCTGCAAATATATGTATTGGAGGTCCAGGAACTGCAAGAGTAAGAGAACAATGCAACTGATTGGAGCGACGTGCACATGCACAGCGTACTCGTACAGCTTGTAATATTTACTCTCGGGTTTCACAAAGTCGTTGATCTTCATGTAAATGTTGTATAACTTCTTGTCGATCAGCGCCATATCATCTCTGCCGATAATGTTTATCTGGTAGAGCTGCGAGGACGTTATGAATTAAATAGGAACATTTTATCATGAAAAAGGCTTACGTGCGTGTTGATGTCGATGCAGTCTATGTACTCGTCGCAGCAGCTGATGGCGTTATTGAGACGCAGCAGGATCGGCGGAAAATCCTTGGCGAGTGCATAGAACTGATGGCAGGAGATGGTAAGGAGCTCCACGTGATATTTGGCCACAGCACGTATCGTCTGCCTGGTGGCATCCAACTTCGTGAGGCTACCGAAGCAACCTCCCCGTTTCAAAGTAACCATTTTGCAACCGGCGATGTAGATGTCCACCTCGCCCTTCGACACAAAATATAGGTTCGCTTGGATATCGTTACACCGGATGATCTCAGCGTCGAGCATAAAGTACTGGAGCTCAAAGTACTTGATGAAGACACGCAGCGACGTGCGATCAACGTTGGTGAAGAGTTTCGAGTTTTGGATAGTCGCCAGAAACAGATATTCTCGCATATCCAGATGAAGCTTCTCGTCGAACGTGTCCAGCAGTTTGGACATCACCACGCCCTCTAATTAACGCAATAATTAACAATAATTTACACTCATTATCGTGTTTACTTACCGCACTTCTTCCATACATATTCGAAATGATCCGTGAACACCTTAATGGCACTCTCATCCACCATCTCATTGTTAATGAACGAGATAAAGTTAGTCATGCTGTTTCTATACTTGATGATCTGCATATTACTTCCCATCTAACAGATATCGACAAAAAATAGACATTTTACAAGAAAATAATTATGCATATTATATGTTAATATTACCGCCCCTCCGGTGATGCTGGCAATCACGAAGAGCCTGCATATCCAGAAGAAGATGGCGATGAAGAAGGTTTCCAAGGCACCTCCGGTCATCTCGTCCCGTCCGTAAGCCACGTACGTTGATCCGAACCTCGCTGAGACTGCGTGCAGGCAAAGCAACAGGAGATTGTTATTTAGTTGCGAATCGGGGAGGATGGAATTAGCGATGATATTCGAATCTCTGGTGCATATGTAATTGAACCCGTACTGCGTAAGATTAAAAAATTCATCATAAACCACCAATAACTAGAAATAAACAAAAAATATTTCCGTTACTTTCACACAGATTGTCAGCAATATGTTGTTGGAGAAGATTATAGCGATGGCCACGAAGAACAGCATCAGTTTGAACGCGTGTCCGGCGTAGTGTCTGTAACCCTTAATGTTCCAATCCAAGTAAGTCAAACCCATGAAGGGCCTGTAGAGTATCATTGCGAAGTAGATAGTGTTGAACAGAAGATTCACTGCAATCTCAAAACGGTAAGTAACGTAACATAATAATTTTTACATGCAATTATAATACATAGAAGATTGTAGTCACCGCCTATGTAGATCCTGTATATACCCCACTCGTAGAAGGGAAAAAGCGTGACCACATCGGCCAGGAACGAGGTCTTCAGGTAGTGCATCATGGTACTCATGAGGTCGGTGACCACGATGCTATTCCTGTTGTAGTACTGCACGTGGAAACGGATCTATGAATTACCGAATTACATTGCACCATTGTTGCTGTCCGTTATAGTCTGTACACTTACGTAAATATCAATGGCGAAGACGATTTTGATACCTATAAAGGTGTAGATAGTCTGCTGCCAGTATTTCTTTATGATGGTATCCACGAGAGCGTACACAATGAAGTACACTATAGCCAATGATGACCTGAAGCACTCCCAGGTGATGAAAAACTTACCGTGCGGATTGATCGATTTCTTCATCATCACAAATCGCAATATACCTAGAACAGTTTCATTTTAAAGAATATCAGTTTCTTTTGTGAAATGTATTTACCCAATCTAGATCTCTGGTCGTTAGTCCCAACGATCTGCTCGTCGAATATTTCGAAATCGAAGAGATCGCCGATTTGCTTCGGTTTCCGTTTCTTCTGATCATCCCTGATCAAATTCCCATACTGCCTATTCAATATCGAGTGATATTTATTCATGTGCCATTTAAGGGTCATCTCCAGATTGCTGTATTCTGTAAGACAAAATAAACACAATTTCTAGTATATTTAACAAACAAGAAAAGCAACTTACCTACGCGACACGATTGTAATACATTCATCGCCGCATTGAAATCCAGGCAAATCTCCTCCACGGCGCTGATGGTGACCACAGTGTTAAGACTGTTCACGTTATGAAATGTTTCGATGACAGGGAATGAATCGCCCATTTGCAAGATGCGCTTCACTTTCCTATCCAGATCTCCCGGCATCTCGCAGGTCATCCTGCAATAGCTGAAAAAGTAAAAATTATTAATATTTTTAGCAATTTAGAATTATCCACGGACCCTCGCATTATTATGTGGATGTGCAGTGAGCGAACATTTGCACTGCAAATAATGGTATTGGCTGGTAGAATTCTTAAGACGGCGCAGGTTGATAACATGCTGAGTACTTCATCCGTGTACTTGGAGAATATCGGCACGCATTTCAATCCGTTGATCAGCTTCTTCGTTATCAGTTCCCATTTCAATTCCAATGGGATGCTTTCTGAATTTATGCAATCTGATATTATGCAATTTAAAGAATTTTAAGACTCACCGTGATAATCATTGATGTCGATATGCTTTTCGTTGAACCAATTGAAGTAGAGGTAATCCAAAGCGTTTTGTCTAAATCTCGTCGGCATTACGTGGTTCACCATGAAGTTGTAGATCATACGAAGCTTATCGCGAAACATGAAGCTCTCCTCGTTCATCTTGATGATGTTGCAATTCAACTCGCTCAGGAACAAACTGTACAAATACATGCTGCAAGCAGAGAATAGAAAATCAACTAATCATGCAATTATTACAATATCTAATTACCCAACGAGACTGGTTAAACTGTAGAAGCACATCTCGAACACCGAGGTGGCTGTTCTTCTCGATAAGCTAATGTTCATCAGGGAGCTTATGGTATAGGTGCTTGCAAAGTAGTAGACATTCTCGTCAGCCTTATCCGAGCTCATTTTTAACGCTGCAAAAAGTACGAGTTTTAAAAAACGGCAACGAACTAATGCAAAGTTTAACTATCACATCGATATCCGCATTTTCCGAAACAGAAGAATCCGAGCATGGTGCATACCACGAAGTAACCGATTAATATGTATATGGTTAAATATTTTACTACTATTAACGCTATGCGATTGTAGCTCAACGTTCTCTGCTTGTATATGATGAACTGGACTATCTTGTAGGACTTCAGGATTCGCGGAAGTTTATACAGCAACTATAATTCAAGCAGTTAGTATATTTTAGGTTTTTTTTTGGTATAAAATTATTGCTTTACCTGTGATTCTCTTGGTATCCCAAACATTGCAGCCACGTAATCGTACGGTATGGTGGCGAGGACGTCGATGAGGAACATAATGGATTTGAATCTGTAGAGGATGATCTCAGAGAATTTGGTGATCTTATTAGAGGGAGTCTCTACCGCTGTACTAGCTTGGACGTACAGATCAAACATGTAGATGTTGTCCAGCACCAGGGATCCGGCAAAAAAGGTGTCGTTGCTCGTCCCGAAGGTGATCATGTATGGAATTAATATACTCTAATGGAATTGGGGTAGAAATACATAATTTCAATAATATTTCTACCTGCACGACAACAGTTGCGAAGTGGATGTAGAACAAGAATATGCGGAAGCTAGAGTTTGGGTCCATGACGTAAGGACACCTGGAGTTCAGACAGATAGGAGTAGTCTGCAGCTCAAGCTTATCGGTGAGCGTGAGCAGATCCAAATATTCCGAGTTGAAATTCGGTACTGTGCACTTGATGCTGAGCGGATTCAGATGGATCCTCTTTTTTTTCATGTCGTCCTGCTCGGCCACCACCCGCCACTGCTTCTTTAATCGGAAGATGGGGCGGTCCGAGCTCTCGTTCTGCTCCAACCCCTTCACACTGAAAGAATAATAAATATTAAACAATGTTAGATTTAAATCGATCTTTAAGAATTGTACCTGATGCTGCGTCTGGCTTTGGCGATGCGTTTCAAGACCTCCGCGCGGATCTTTGGAGCAGCGCTCTTGTAATTCCTAAAGACTTTGAACATGTCGGTCAATTTGAGCGTTTGGATTACGCAATTGGTGGCGCAGCGTAGATTCGAGTTACAGGGTAGCAGAAGGACGGTTGTTATTTCGGAGAGAACCGTTCCACTGGAGAAAGAGAGTATCGGAGATTCATCGTCCTCCATCGAAAGTACCTGCAAAAAAAAATCTTTAAAAATATATTAAATTATTGATTAGAAAATAATTACCTGGACAATGCCGGAAACAACGTAGATCAGCTTCCTTTTCTGCGTGTTAACCTTCATGATATAGTCGCCCGATAAGTAGAACTCGTTGCTCATCACCAGGCTAATCTCCTTCTTCACGCAGCTGTCCAGGTGCTTCAGCAGATGGGAATGCTGGAACGCGTCCCAGAATATATCCAAGTAGATCTCCTTCTGCGGATACCAACAATTGGCATTAAGCTCAACAATAGATATGCAATAGGTTCACCTTCAGAGACATGGGCAACAGATGGATGGATGAAGGTCTGTAAATGATGCCGCCGTGCTGCGTCCACAGCACCTCGCAGAAGCTCTGGATACGATTCCTCAAGTGCGGTTCATCGGCGAGGATCGTGTTGAACTGGTTGAGGAGTCTCTTGTAGTCGTACTGGCGCGAGATCGTCTGCAGCAGCACCTTGGTCATGTGACCTATGATAACTATAACGTGCATGGAGTAACCGATCATCATGAAGATCATCAGAATCAACGCTTCGTAGACGTTGCGATGCACCAAGAAACCGGACCAGTTGTGCATCACCACGTTGCACATGGTCGAGTAGCAGAGTGCAAACCATTCGGTCTTTACTTGGGGTCTGATACCGTACTGGTAGACCTTCGCTGCCCAACTGGGCGTCTTGCAGCCATCCACGCAACCCAAACTCGACCAGAGGACGCTTGCAAGGAGAGCGAACATCTGCACCAGGATCAGGTGCACCATGAATACAAGGAAAAGCGGATTCGTCGATGTAATGTTGCGCTTCGAGTGGATGAAAAAGAAGAAATGCACCTGAAAACGAGTACATTTCACCGATGTTGCACAAAACATTTCAAAAATAATTTACAATTCGCGCCAAGCATTTCAATCTTACGGTATGTCTGATGGACTCAGAGTATTCGGGAAACACCAGGTATACCAGCTCGTAGATGGGTAGGAGAGTAGTGAAATCCAGCAGAAGCAGTAGAATATTTCTAGATTGTTGCAACCCAAACTTGTTGATATCCTTTGAATACCTGCAATAACAAACCTGCAATAAAACCGCTCAAAAAACAAATATAATGTATATAAATAAACCTGTGCAAAAAAGCCAAAAGCGAATCAAACAGGTACATCAACTCCAGGGTGTAGTAAACTAACTTGTCCATATAGATGCTGTAAGATGGATTGTAATGATACTTGTAGACGCACTGCATGATCAGCCAGACCAACGTGAACTGCAACATCACCTCCCATATCGGATTGAAAGGAAGGAAGAGCAGCTGCAAGAGAATCGTATTCTTAAACTTTTTCTTCTCTAAAAAATACAATAATTCATTCAAAATTGCATCAACTTTAAAGTTATTTTAATTCAAAAAAATCACCTTCTACGGCACCCTCGAACTGCGCCTTCATCCTTTTTTTATTGTTTGTTTATTGAAGTTTGTTAAACAAATGATACCCAACTACCTGGATCTGGATCCAGTTAAAAAAATAATAATAGGTTGCATAATCATTTCTGACAAGCGCGACATCTGTACAATTTCAGACAATCAATTAATTTTGAAATTTTTATTTAAATACCGAATCGTTTCTAATTAATAAATATACAATATTGTATTGATTATACGAATTTTGAAATCTTTGCGTTTCGATAGCAACTTTAAAATTATCGTTTTATTCTCAAATTTGGCAAGTGTCAAAATTCTTAGTGTTAAATTAATCTTTTTCTTCAATTGAAGATGAATTACAGCGATGATAACGGCTGCGAGTGTCACGAGCCTGTGCAGGTACCACAGGAGTGCGCCTGTCCTCCGGAGATGGTCTGCACCAGGTTCACAATCGAAATAAGCAACGAAATCGATAAACCTCCGAAAAAGTTGAATTTGGGTAAAAGGAAGAAAAGGAAATCTCACGGCAGAGGACCCTGCTACGATTATTACGATGAGGTACTTCGCAGGATACCTTCCTGCACGTACTACGTCGTCTAACAGGTATTCATCAAACTTCAACAGAACTCATTTCGTTCGTAACTGTAATTATAATTGTTTCTTTTTTTATTATATATTTACGTTGGTGCCATTGCCAGCAAGGCCTTCGTATTTTTCAAAAACTCGATTAACTTTTGTTAATTATAAACAAGTCGACAAAAAATAACAATAAAACCATTGTGTTTCGTCTCGTGTTTGCATTCATTACTCGCAGTGAATTAAAACATTTTCATGGTGAGTTCTTAGAAACAATACTTAGAAATACTTGAAATTGAATAAAATTGCCCAAGTATATATTAACACATACTGTGTTTTTATTTTCAGTGTGGGAAAACTTGAAGTTGATAGAGAAACGATGCTGGGATGGGAGGAAATAACTTAATAATGGTAAGGATTTGAGTAGACTATCACTTGTGGCCCTTCTCGGTGGCCTCGATGTTGTCGTTTTTGTCGTGCACCTGCGTCTCCTTGCCCATCTCCGTGCTGTTCCAGAGGCCGTACAGGAAGTAGATGGCGAGACCTGCAACAACGAGTATTAATTGTTTTCTGTTGTTTTTTTTGTTGATGTATTGAATTGTTAATTTAATTACCAATCAATATCCAGATGGCGAACTGGATCCAGGTTTTCTCTGCGAGCGTCGTCATCAGGTAGATGTTGATGAACATGCTGATGGCAGGTAGCCATGGCACCAGAGGTACTGAGAATGTGAGCTTAGCCGAGGATCTGGGCTGGCATGCGATGGAGGCGACTAAGGCTATGGCGATGACCGCCAGGATTACCACGCCGGAAACGACGAGTGGATCTCCTTCTGATAAAAGATCATCGCATGTGCTTATAAGTGGTGCCAGCAGGAAGCAGACGGCCACTGAAACAAATGTAAATTATTAATTATTTGTTATTTTAAATTGATGATGTCGTTGATTACTATAGGCGGCAACTTCGTAGGTGACTATGCTGGAGGATAATCTAGTTGGATACTTGAGCTTGCGGTTGTACAGCTGCTTGACGACGCTTCCAAATGTGATAACCTGGAAGTCGTCGTCCTTCTTATCGGTGGGACCGATATCGAATCTGCAAGATCATTCACGAATTAACGGATTTGATAGAAACACTTATTTTTGTTGTTATGCAATAATACCTGAGGATGAGGATGCAGGCAGCGACCATGGAGTAGGCGAACAACGTTCCAATAGACATCATTCCGAATAGCTGCTGCATATCCAGGATGCAAGCGAGTACTCCGGTCAGAGCTCCTGCTGCTAAGGTGCCCATGAAGGGGGTCTGGTGCTTGGGGTGGACTTTTCCTAGGAAGTTGAAGAGGAGACCGTCGGAGGACATGGCGTAGATGATCCTGGGGAGCGGGAACATGGCTCCTAATAAACTGCAAGAGAACACAACAGAAGCGTCATCAAAACTGTGAGTCGTTTTAATCCATTCCTAGATTTAATACCTGGCGAAGAGACCGGCGAGGGCGCCGCAGGATACCACGTACTTGGCCCATTCCCAACCCACGAACTCGTAGACGTGTGGAAATGGAGCGTTCTCATCCTTGAAACAATTAAAAATTTAAATTTAAATTCCAAAATAAAATCGCTGTAATTCTCAGTTCGAACTTTATACATTCAATTTTTAAAAAAATATCCAAAATCGTTAATTCAATTAAATTTTATAAATTAAGTTGTAAAAATGATCAAAATATACAATTGCTTACTTGATCGCAGTAAGGTATCATCATGGTTAGGACGGTGGAGATGCCGAAGTAGGATAAGAAGATGATGAAGAGCGAGATGACGATGGCCATCGGAATGGATTTCTGCGGAGTTTTGGCTTCTTCGCCTGAAAATTAAAATCTTTCAGTCAAATCTAGAACATTGCTTATTTCGCAGAATAATGCGATGAAATTGGAAAGTAGATTAGCGACAAACCCGCAGTTGCGATGCAATCGAATCCGATGAAACCATAGAAACACTTGGCAGCCCCTTTGATGATGCCGTTTATGCCGAAAGGAGCGAATCCACCCTCACCCACGTTCTTGTTATTTGCGCACTGATCTACCGCCTCCTCCTTGCTCAAGAACCAGTTGTCCGGATTCACTGCAACAAATATAGTTCGTCCAAGCTGTGGATGGGAATGTTAAGTTATATATTACCTTTCCAGATACCGCTGATGATGACGAAGAGTACGATTACAAGATTGATGGACGTGCAGATGGTGTTGATGAAAGATGACTCTCTGGCACCGAAGGCCAATGCCAACGAGAAAATGAGGATCATAGCCAACGAGAACAAATCCGGATAGGTGGCCAGACTATCAACTTCGATGGGCATCGTCTTTTCAAACCATTTGGACATCACGTTGTCGGCCAAACTGTCTATGTAAACGAACAGCCCTTTCACAACACTCGCAGAACCTGGTCGCATTAAGACAAACAAAAAAATAACAATATAAAATACCATGCATGAATTATGAATAATGACAAGAAATAACATACCTATGACGTACTCCAGGATCAGATTCCAACCGATGATGAAGGCTATGAACTCTCCGACACTGACGTAGCTGTAGATGTAGGCGGATCCGGCTTTTGGAACTCTAGCTCCAAATTCGGCGTAACAAAGACCTATCGGAAGAAAAGAAACAAATAGGCAATTGAATGAACGTGAATAACTAAAAAAAAACAAAGAGTTTGTTTTTAATTTACCTGCGAACGCTGAAGCTATGGCGGCTATGAGGAAGGAGAAGACAACAGCCGGTCCGGCGTAGTTACGGGACACCTCTCCGGCGAGGACGTAGACTCCCACGCCCAGGGTACTACCGATGCCCAGGGCAGTCAGATCGAATGTACTCAGCACTCGCGCTAACTTTGATTCCTCATTGGAAATTGTGATCTTCTTTCTCTTAAGAGAGAACAGCAATTGCGAAAACGTGATCGGCCTGAAGTACATCTTGTTTCTGCCCAACTGCTCGTCCAACACTGCAAACACATCTCCGCACGTTATTAACTATATTTAGACGATTTAATTGCAATCTTATCGAGTAATGTAATGAGATGTGAAGACATTAAAGTCTATAAAAATATCGTCATTTCTTAGTCATTAATTAAAATTGCGCGAAAAAAAAACTAGTTTTCCAATTTTTCACCTGATGTTGGATATTAACTAAACCGTTTGAAAAACTATTAGCTACAGTACATATTGACGTAAAACATTCGATATTACCATCGATTGTAAATCAATGGGAATGCTTGTATGCCTTTATATTCTACGATAACGAAAGTAATTAAATGCGGGGGACTATAAAACAAACGTAAAACAACAAAAATTGTCGCGATGCTGCTCATCACATTCATTGATAAAAATAATAGCTATTTCTAATAGAATAGAAAATTGTCATTATTCGTTAATTCTCTCATTATCTTATTTGTTTCAATTGGATTAAGATTTGATGAAACAGTTCAGTAAACTGAAAATCAACTTAACGCTGGTGTTTTTGTTTTCGCTTTCTTTCTTTTTTTTTGTTGCAAAAAAAAAATGACGATAGATTAGATTAAGGTGTGCGATAATCTGTGTTGACTTACCGTTGCTAAGAAGATTGCCCTGCATAGTATTATTTATATTTGCTTAAAAATCTAAGTATGACTTAAGTTTGTTACTTGACGTAGAGTGCGTGCGTGTGTTTGTATCGATTTCGAGACTAAATTGAGAACGAACTCGAGATGTGTTAAATCAATGATCATTAATTGATCCATCAAAGAATCTCGTCCAGAGCCGGACTTGCGACGTGAAGCTCAGACATACATCTTTGCTCTCTTGTTCCCATTGAAAAATGCGAAGCGCGTACAAAGAAAACACACTGCTTATCTTTCGATAAATACTTGAAGTTATTACATCAAAAATGAGGAGAATAAAATGAAGATTTTTACAATCTTCCCTTTTCAATGTTTCAAACTAATACTTTATGAAAAATATTAAACTTTGGATACTTACATGATTTTTGTAATGTTTAAAATGATTGTAATTTAATTGCGGTTTATTTTTATAATATTGCTTTTAATCCATGGTATCATTTATTTGGTTTCGAAGATGATGGGGTATGAGAGACGATTGAGACGATAGTCGAAACAAGACTGGGAATGATTGTTACGCGATTTGAAAGATAAAGACCTTATCTTAATTATACTGTAGGTAAGTGTGCGAGCGCCGGTCGTGTATCGATCACATTATTTTAATAACAACACACTTAAGAGAGTTCTAATCTAGTAATCGTAGACTTCAATGGGCGAACGAGTTCAGAAAAGGTTTAAGTCGTCATCGTCGTCGTCTCCTAGTCGAATTTATTTTATTTTTTACATTATTGAAATGGAAAATAAGGGAGAGGTTTACACGTTTATTTTACATAACATACTTATATTAAATTAAGATCACATATACTTATTAGAACTTGGTGACTTGCTCGTTGGGCCGTCCTTTAGCATCGCCCTCTAATTCTAGCTTCTTCTCGGACTTTACTGAGACGGTTGCTGCTAAGCTAGGTCTCTTCGCGCCAATCAATTTTGCCCTATTCTCACCCTCTGTGCTATTCCTTATGCCGTAGAAGAAGTAGATCAGAAAACCTGCGTCAAAGTTTTAAAAAAAATTATTCGATTCCTGGTATTAGTAAAAAAAAAATAAGTGGACAAACTAAAAATTATCACGTATTGATTCGACATTATGCAGTCGTATCGATGATAAATGATACTTAAATATAGGTGTAAGTGGTAATTGTTATTGTGTTGTAATTGAGGTTTTCTAATCTGGAAAGTATCGATACCTTATGTAATTTAATATTGGTAACACGGATTTGATTCGATTCATATCTATAGCTAATCTAAGAGAAGTGTGCCGATAGAAATTAAAACAAAACGCTTTCTAAACTTTTTACCCGGGAGTGAAGGGAGAAGAAGAGAAAATGAAGGAATGTTCACCTATGATAAGCCAGACGACAAATCTAATCCATGTGTGCAAGTCCAGTTCCATCATGAGATAGAGATTGATCAGGATGCTGAGGCACGGCAGAAGAGGAACGCATGGCACCTAAAATAAAACAATACGACAAAAAAAAAAGCAAATTATTAGATTACAGTATTAATCTATGTTTGCTCACTGAATCAGTGTTAATCAAATGGTCCGTGGAAAAAAAAAGGATTATCGCTGATTATCGAGAGCCGAAATGTGAACGACCGTACCGGTACGACTATTCGAAGCTTACCTTGAAAGCAAGTTTAATGTCGTGGACGGGTTGCCTGTAGATGACGATGATTGTGATGAGGGTAACGATGACTAGGACGACGAAGCTGACGAGGCTGTAGTAGTTTTGGAAACCATCCGAGTAGATGATGTTGGCGCAGATGGCAGCAGCGAGTACGCCTGAAAAAGTTGTGATTGATAATGGTTTGATAACCACGAAAAATAAACATACAGAAGGTGCTGACACTCCAATTGGTCACGCCCGAAGAGAATCTGCTGGGCTCTTTGGTCATGTTCAGATTGAAGAGCCGCCGGAAGAAATCGAATAGTGACATCTCTGGCTTCTGCTGCTGCTGCCGCTTCACAGCATCCTCGAAGTTTTTGTCATCGTCATATCTGTGAAAATATCGTATCGTGGAGGCTTTCACTTTATGTTGCGTTTTTTGTTTATTACCTTAAGATTAGCACGCAGATAGCCACAATGGTGTAGGCTAGCAGAGTACCAATGGACATCATATCTACCAATTGTTGAAGATCAAAGATTGCCGCCATAATACCTGAAATTTACATAAATTAATTAAAGATTGTTAAATGTAGATAGTTTGTTTTTACCAGAGAGTATTCCTGAGATGATGGTGGCTTTGATGGGTGTTTGAGTTTTGGGATGAACTGAGGCCAGAAATTTAAAGAGCAATCCATCGTTGGACATGGCGTAGATGACTCTCGGTAGCGGGAACATGGCACCCAGCATGCTGGTGCAGAGTGCGAAAATTGCTCCGATGGTGACGATCCACTTGATCACAGGCCATCCGACCTTGTCAAAGACGTATGGAAACGGTGCATTCGCGTCCTAAATTTCAGTCAAGAATTTAAAGATAATGAAGATGTTAAATAGAGAATAGCGTACCTGATCGTAATAGGGCCACATCATTGTTAGCACGGTGGAGACGCCGAAGTAGGCCAAGAAGATGATGATCAGCGAGAAGATGATGGCCAAGGGAATGTTCTTCTGCGGTTTTTTAGCCTCTTCACCGGTCGTCGCCACGCAATCGAAGCCGACGAAACCGTAGAAACATTTTGCAGCTCCGGCCATCACCCCGGCAACGCCGAAAGGAAGAAAACCTCCCTCGCCACCTTTGACTCCTTCCGGAATATCCTCTTTAGCGATCTTCCAGTTGGCCGTGTCCGCCTTGATTACGCCGGCCACGAAGACGACGCTTACCGTCACCAGATTAAAGACTGTGAAGATGTTGTTCAGGTTTGTCGATTCTTTGACGCCGACGGCGAGGAGGACTGGCGGAATTAAATTCTAAATCAATCGACGGTCAAACGGGATAGACTTGAAGAAATACCTGTTAGCAGCATGACGACGAAGAAGGAGAGGAAGTCTGGATAGGGCGACATGAAGTCTGCGTTGATGGGCATTAGTTCCGTCAGGGTCGTCTTCATGGTATTGTTGGTGAGGGCGTCGATGTAGTTGCTCAGACCTCGAGCGACGCTGGCCGTACCTAAAATATGAAAGAATATGCAGGAATGTACCATTCATCAGCAAAGTTGTTCATAAAATCCTCTCATACCTATAACGTATTCCAGGATTAGATTCCATCCTATGATGAAGGCTGAAAACTCCCCTACGCTCACGTAACTATAAACATAAGCGCTTCCCGCCTTCGGAACTCTGGAAGCGAACTCTGCATAGCACAACCCTAGAACAAAGAATCATTGACGTACGTAATATTATTTATGTAATAAACCGTCAACAGAGTATTATAAAAAAAAAAAAACGAAAAACAATGAGATAATCTTTTCGATAGATTTTATATTAAGAGGATTAAGGCTGTTGGGGGTATCTATCTATGCTATAAATGCATACAATGCTAATCGTGATATACAATCAATAAACGCGTTTATTACCTGGAACTTTAAACGTAAGTAAGCGTTGCTAGGGAAATTTAATAGAGGAATTGTCATCTTTTAGCGTTACAGATGTTCTGTTTACAAAGGAATGCTGACTGTTTGATATGTAAATATTGAATTGCAGTATGATATAATACATAATGTTATGAACTGAGCTCGAGAGTGAGAGAGAGATGGAGGGAGAGAGATAGTCACGCGTAAATTAATAATTATCATCAGATCTTAATTAACCGTTCTGAAAAAAAAATCTCGTTTGAAGTATGTGTGTGCGAATCTCGAGTTTCTGGTAATTTTCCATCGATTATTGGAGTGTACACATTGCACAGGTACACGCATAAATATATTAAAAGTATAGAGCGCGCATAGAATGCGATATGAGTGTCACGGTCGATATATCATCGGAGAGAGTGAACTAATAATACGATTCGAGCATAAGTTAATTGAACTTTTTAGATAACCAATAACTTAATGAAAATTATGATGTTGAGAAAAATAAATAAATTAATATTTTTGTTTTTCTTCCGTTCATAATTTTTTTCTCTCCATTATGTTAATCGTTCTTTCGTAATCAACTTGCGTGTAATTGTATTATTTTCGGAAATCCAAAAATTCCAACACAACAGATTATCATAATTACAGAAACGATTACTGGATAAGAAACAAGAGATAATTAGATTTTGTGTTTGAAACAAAAAAAAAAAATATATATAATAAGTGGATTCATTTATGATTGCTAACTTCCTATATCTCATTCGCAGAAAAATAATAATTATGATCTTCGAGGAAGAAGAAAAAGAAACACTCTTAATTGAAAATTAATGTCAATTTTAAGGCAGCTAAACTTATTTAAAAATATCCTAAATATTTAGTTTCAAGATGTGTATTCACTTTTCCTCTTAAATAGTAGATATATATATATATATATATATATATATATATATATATATATATATATATATATATATATTTATGAAAATAGAAACGTTTTGAAATATATGGACAATGAGAGAACTGTGCAAGTCCATTCAACTTGGTGTGGAAACGTTGTTAATGATTTGCAAATACCCGTCTTAATTACACATTTGCAATCGCGGTGGTCTCATTTCGCAAAATGAAAATGAACGTGTTTCGATTTCTGCGCCTTTGCGAACGAGAAGAAAAACAATTTGAAATATCTTTGAAGGAATACAATATCGCCTTTCACGTAATTGAATTTTATTTTATAATTTTTTTCCCGCGTGAAGTCGAGCGGTTCACCTTCGTCAATAAGGTCGAAAAATGGATCGCTCGCTTCGTGATTGCGTTTCGTAATCGATGATAATAATCGCCGAAACTGACCTCACACGAGCCGAAACATTGAACTTGTCGTAATTGATAGACGAGACACGTTCGCTCTCCGAAGGTTCTTCATACTTTCGTAACTTGATGTTTGTATTACCATGGTAACGCATCATTGCATCCATGACCTAAAGAGAGTTGTTACAAATAAGGCTACCAATAGATACGTATCGCCATGGTGATTTATTGTTATTGGCGAGATCGGTTCTGTTTCACCGCAGATGAATTGGCGCTAAACAACAACATCACAATTATTGTCATCATCATAATCATAGTTGCGATTAACGTGGTTACGTGATTTTATTTTACGGTCAATTTCATCATCTTTTACATCCCAGCTTTTACATCCCAATCCAACAACAATCTAATCGAATGTGCAGTTCCGGCACAGGCAACAATTCACGATTACTTATGAAACATTGATTGGTGATCCAATTCAATTCGTCGCCAAACTATACAAATTCAAAATTCTTATTACATAGACAACCAAATTCGCATAAATTATGTTATAACAATTATAGTATTCGGTTACAGCCCCAACATCAACATTATTATGTTATTACCAACTTAATGTTTACTAATGGTCTGCGAGGTAAGATATCAACTTGATCTGAAGATAAATATAAAGTCATCAGTTAGATTATGCGTAGGATTAAAGTTCGTAATTCAAATAGCAACATGCTGATCATCATGTTAATTGTAAAAATTATCTAAATTCCATTGCTTATCGCACGCACATGGGGTTACATAACAACAAATAAACGATGTCGATGTTTGGCAACGAATTAAGTGTGGCAGACAAATACAATGTAATTTGCGCAAATATTTGCATGTCATTAGTAACGATGCGAGTTCTGGTCTAGACGCGGTGGGTCATAAATGAGAGGTTTATTCATTTGCCATGGTTACCTGCAAATGCTGATGCTATGGCTGCGACGAGGAAGGACAGGCAGACTGCTGGTCCAGCCTCGTTTCGGGCCACGGATCCGGCCAGAACGTACACGCCAAGACCCAGTGTCGATCCGACGCCCAGCGCCGTCAGATCCATCAGATTCAAAACTCGAGCCAACTGACTGCCCTCACCATCATCCAGCGTCTTCTTTCGCGCCAAAGCTCTGCACAGACGTGCCGCCATCTGCAAAAGAAAAATATTATTAGCCAATTTTGATTGCTACAAATAATATAGTTTAAATTGTCCAATTTATTTAAAAAACTGGAACGAATGCAATCGGTCTTCTGCAAGCATGCATGATGTAGATGGAATGAGGTGAAGGTTACCACTGTAAAGTTGTATTCTGTAATTATAATTCAGGACGCGATATGTGGATGCAACGAAAACTAGAGACATCACCAAATGCAGCACATAAATCACGTTCTCTTAACGACCAAATAAACACTTTGTAATACAACTGAAGACGTAATCGACTTTTGTTTTCTTTGCAATTGTTTTATGTATTTGTTGTTAGCAATTAAAAAGAGAAAAACAGGAACAGCGATGATCTAATCAGAAATAAAAAATAAAGTTGCAAAAGTCAAGAATGTTGGAAAAATAAGAAAGAAGGAAAACCTTCAGTATTATTCTAAGAAACGCTATGCATTGAAACAAAGATGAATTAACGCACTAATAATATGAATTCACCGTTATTTCTACACTGCAATTGTTGATATTCGATGATATTCATCAATTGTCACCAAATTGTTGCTGCAAGCAACGACGTCCGTGACTTACTAATCCCATTTTATTTTGTTTGTGTATTATTTTTGTTCCAATCAACTCGCGGTATTTTAATTTTTGATTAAATTCACTTCACTGCTTTAGTTTTATTGTTTTATGCGTGCAATTAATTGCCGAAGGATTAACAACGTCGAGAAAAATAATTACAAATTTACTGTACAATAAAAAATGTACAAACGTTTCAGGTGTGATAATGACCTTTCCATCCTACAATAACAACAACAAAAAAAACTTTTGAAATCCAGATTAAAACGCCGTATCTCGTCAATAAAACAAACAAAAAATATGTATAATATTAATTGATAAACAATTTTAATTATTTACAGTGAAATTGTAAGTTTTTCAAAGACTTTCTGCAAATATTCTGATTACATAACGTTATTTATATCAAAACTATAACGTTTTTTTCAATCTTTGTAAACGTATATTTTTTTTGTATTTAATTACTAGATAACTACTGCGAAGGTTACATTTTGCGTTTTTTAATAATAACCTATTAAAATTGAGCAATAAAATTAATTATGAAAAAAAAATTGACGTAGAATCGAAACAATGAATTAGACATCAATTACATAGTTCGAAACATGTATTAAATTGCAACAAATAAACGAAAAAAAGACCTATTTTAACTGCAAAATTTTTGTTTGTTTGCGCAATTCGTTATCGTCCTGCGGAATTCTAAAATGATGACAATAAAAAGCAAAAATCAAATTCACCTGTACGCTCCACTCGTTTTGTTATTATTCTTGTGTTTATATTATTGAAACAATTGAAAAAAACATTAAAGTTTAAAATATGGAAATCTGCATTTCGCAAGTTTTTTTTTTCGTTCTGGTAATTTCATGCAAACAACAACAAAAGGTTAATTTAAACACTCGTTTTCTAAAAATACTTTAGCGGTTAAATTGGAAAACTTCATTCCAATTTTGCAAGTTGCCTTTATAGAATATTTGTTTTTTTTTTCTATCTCAGTTTCAATTTGATTCGGTCACTATGACAACCTTTCCGATTTGTTTATGTAACCGGGCGACAGGAGAGCAGCAGGATGTCATTAATTTGGTGAATCGTGGAAGTCTCATTACGTGCAGTTCGTGGATTAGAGCAGATTTGTTTCTGCTTCGGAAATTTGGTTTGAAAAAAAGTTATGATAGAATACAATTTTTTGACTGGAAAGGAAAATTAGCAATGCTAATCGATTTTGAACGACTTTTATGTTTTAGAGCTGCCGCGATTGGATTTAACAGTTAAACGCGAAACTAGTGTTATTTGTGGTGTATTTTACCTTGAACCAATTTTATTGGTGAGCGAGTTTTCCCTATTTCGGTACGTTCGAGTTCTTTTGGATGCGCGGAAAATTACCAGCTAGATGAACATCGCATACAGCACGAACACACAACTTTTCGATAATACTTTTGCTCTTTCTTCGTTGTTATTAGTGTTTGCGATGGAAATCGTTTATATGTGAATATAGTAGACGACACGATGTTCACGCGCGAACAACTCGCGCAAAATGTTATAAACAATTTGCGGAGTGCAGAGGAGGTGCGAGACACGGACACGAGACAGGTGTGCTGTGGATAACTAGTTTATACCACCAATGAACACCAATACGTTATTATTATCATCATCATCATCATTATTGTCTTGGTCGTAACGTGGTTGTTGCAGTAGTAGGAGAGGTGAAATGTTGATGGGAAGAAAGAAGTTAGACAATCGTCATTGGCTTTCAGTAATTAATGGAACTTCAACAAAGCTCCCACCACATTTACACCTAAACGCATATCCTACTCTTCTTAGATATTTCAAAAAAAAAATAACAGAACATATTTGTGCACAATCTACCTAATGTTTAGATAACACCTCGTTATTTAAAGTTTGTAAATTTTGTTTTTGCAATCTATTTAGTAAGTTTTTAAAAAAAAAAGAAATCTATGGAAATGACAATTATCATTTAGTAAACCAATTGTACAGTTGTTATTTTTTGCCTGCAGAAAATAAGCTTTCTCCGTAAATTTCCCCAAACACTTGAACGCGCAAATTCCAAGAAGGTTCTCAATATTTCTACCTAGATATTAAAGCGGGTTTCGCAGAAATTCCGCGCCTCTAAAATTTCCCAACTTTTCAATACAATGAACTTGATTTACAATTATTATATAACAATTTTAATATAAATGTACTACTACATGTTACGGAAAATCGTGTGTTACATAACTCTCGGATTTGATCCCTCCGCAAATCTTGTGCAAACACGCATCTTCGCCTATTTGCTCAGACATCATAGCTCATCAAGTATACGTTCTGTACGACTGTAGTTGAGCATTCCAAAATCTAGATAGATCTGCGGAGATTTCCTATCTCGAGAGAAAATAATTAAGTAAAAACGAAGTACATATAATAGTAATAAACGTCCCGTCGCGTCTAGACATATATTTTTAAATGGATAATGACGCATGTAATCTACTTCGCGATTGTATAACTATAAAAGTATTAAACTATTATTAGTTTTAACGATTTCCAAAATGAAGAAAGCAACTTGGATTAATGCAAATCGTTGCATTAGTCACAAGTAAACTGTATAATTAGCAAAATGCAAATGGATAGAATAATGCGAAATTTTGCATATTGATGATTCGTTATGATCTAATAATTGATTACACTATCGTCGCAACTATAAACACAATTATTCATTTGTTTTGTTTGCAGTTGTCTGCACGATTATTCAAATCGCTGTGCGCACTTGATTGCTCATCGTAATTTCTCTTGTTTTCGCTTAAAATCTGTGATTCGCTCAACTATGTTGAAATTGTTAACGATTATTTGCTAAATAATTTGTAGATTAAATAACTAATGTATTAATGTTTTGGACTGCATATTTGTATAAATTTACGAGTACTTTAGTCTAATTTCCGGGAGTAAGTTTAAATTTTGTTATATAGGCAATCCAATAAATAGTAACAGAAAATAAGTAAACTAAAATTAATTTTATAATGTTACGTAAATATATAGTAGGCAACTTATATAACTAATTAATATTTTAATTTAATTTATAAAATATGTTATTCCCTGTAATTAGGTTTTTATGTTTCTTGAAAACATAATATAATTATTAACCTGAATATTAAATAAAACAAACTTTATGGACATTTTGAAAATAAATATGATAATATTAACGTAGCCAATTGAAAATGTTTAATAAAATCTAAACGATAATAAAATTTGTAATTAATAAATAAACAAATAATTAGTTGATGTTGTAGGTGAGAATTATGTAAGCACGAATGCAACATCGGTTGCAAACGTAACTTATTTTGAATTTCGCGCGGTGGATAGAGGTTCGGTGCGACGCGCACCCTGCCGCCTCCGAATCCAGTCTTTTACATTTACCATCAAAAAAGGTACGTATCTAGCGTCGTCTTTCGTGAGTATTTTCTTTGATCATCCAGCTTTGGGTAGTGTTATAGCCCATCAGAGGTAAACTGTAAGTAAATACGTGTCGTACATCAGCAGATGCAAAAACGATTTTCTCGAAATTCCCTTTTTTTCCCTTTGAAAAACCAACCCGAAGTCTACGACCCCCGATTGAGGTTATGTTCACATGTTTTTGTGCTATGTGTACGAAGGCTAAACGAGCAGATACCTCCTGAAAACATTATATAAACCCCCCCCAAGCCTGGATGATTATTATTATTTACTGAAGACGAAGACATATACCAAAAAAATATATAATATTCGAATTTCACTAATTGTGTGTCTTCTACTTTTAGCAAGATGGGTAAGATTATGAAAAGTGGTAAAGTCGTACTCGTCCTGAGTGGACGGTACGCTGGAAGGAAGGCCATCATCATGAACAACTATGATAATGGCACATCTGACAAACAGTATGGACATGCTTTGGTTGCTGGAATCGACCGTTATCCAAGGAAAGTGCACAAGCGTATGGGCAAAATCAGGATTCACAAGCGTTCCAAGATCAAGCCTTTCATCAAGGTAAATCAATTTAAAAATACTCAAAATCATCAACATAATAATTGCATGTTTACAAACATATAGTAAAACACTGTTTTAATTATATACAATTGCTCAATGTAAAAGAAAAATTTCATTTGCATCAGTTGTGTACACTAAACCATGTGGATTTTCATACATTATTTGCTTGTTTTCATGTGCAACATGGATTTTCTTTCATCAATAGTTCTATATTGAATACATGTGTTCTATGTAGTGCTTAATTTGAAGAAATGCATTGTTATTTAACATGAAGCATTTGCAATATTTATTGGTTAATGGCTAAATATTACATGTTGTCTATTGAGGTTATGTTTATATCTTGATTTATGTAATTGTAGAGACACGTAATATTTATAATCGTCAATTTAAAAATAAGCTGCAAGTTTTGTATGTGCAATTGCTAATAATGTGTTTATTTGTTGTAGGTATTGAACTACAATCACTTGATGCCCACTCGTTACACCGTCGACCTTCCATCAGAGACCAAGATCTCGATGAAGGACCTCAAGGATCCGATGAAGCGCAAGAAGATCCGTTTCCAGACCCGCGTCAAGTTTGAGGAAAGGTACAAGATGGGAAAGAACAAGTGGTTCTTCCAGAAACTGAGGTTCTAGATTATGACTCTTTATATTAATGTATAAAAACATGATTTTTTTCAATGTTTGTGAGTATTTCCTAAAACAACAATAAATATTTGTGGACAATGGATTTAACTGTAATTTTATCCTTCCTTTCCCATCTTAATTTACAATATTCTAGTATTCTTAATTGCAATACAATCAAAGAAAATTTCTAAAAAACAGACAAAATGTTCTTTAAAGCAAAATATTTTGAGCCAACGCCACTTGTTGATGCTTTGAAATAATCACAATTTATTTGTTCGTAAATTTTGAATTTGCGCTCATTATTATTAATAGAAATTTGAACAATTTAATATAACTTTCAAAGAGTTTATTCAATGATGAATATGATATTTCGCATTAAGTATTCCCAAGGTAAACAATATTTGCAGCTATTAATAAATTATTACCATCTTGATGCAAAACTATTTTCAATCAATATGTTCGTTATTTATAGCAAAGTATAACGACTGTTTGCTATTTATGAGTTTTAATCTTTTGTTGCGCAGTTCAAAATTACCGAATGTGCACTAATGTCTCGATTATAATAGTGTACGGTTGTGGTGTGTAAATTGTGCCGCAGTTTAGACGCTACAAAAATAGCCGCGATCTAAATAGAACTGATTTTTGTTGACCCGGTCGGCGGACGGGGATCGAATGGTCTCGTAGGAGAAAGAGTAAAAAAATAGACGCAAAATGGCTAGCAACGAGAAGAGCGAATACGGTAATTAATGAAGCAAATCAATGCATATCTTCAAATTTTATTTTTTTTTCTATTGCAAAACCAGGTAAAACGTTCAAAGAGCAACACCACCACTTCTCTCCGACGCTATGGAACAGCACATATATGACTTTAAACGCGTCCAACAAAGGTGAGTTTGCTGAGAAGAAGACACTTGTTGCGATAAAGTAAACCTTAACGTTCGTCGTCTTCCATCCAGCTCTGATAAACTTCGAGGTGAAGCCGGACAGGAGAAGAAGGAAGTCGCGATTCGAGACTAGATGGGATGAACTTCCCGATCCGATCATGGAACAGATCTTCAGGTATCTGACCATAAGGGAAAGGTACTACGCGAGTTTAGTGTGCCGCTCCTGGTACGAGGCTTTCTATATACCCTACGTCTGGTCAGAGTTTGTGCTGGGAGACAGCACTCTAACGAGAGCACGCTTCAACTATTATCAGGGATGGCAGGTGATTGGATATTGACTAACAAATAGAAATAATCAAATTTAGAAAAAAAAACAAATAAACAAAACTTCTCTTTGGATATTTACAAGAATATATGTGTAGATATATATATATATACATAAATATAACGTTGTTATTTATCTCAGTACGTCTTGGATCACGTACGGACGCAGATGTGCCTCACCCAGGTGGGAACGCACTTTCGAAAGCTGACCTTTGAACCTATGATGAACTTCTTCAACCTGTACGAATTCATGAACATGGTTTCGTGGTACTGCGAACAAAACGACAACAGATTGGTCAACGTGAAAGGAGTCGCCGCAAAGGTGAAAACGTTGTCATTCACCTTCCCGTGCAACATGGATTGTCGGGAAGATTTCGAAGGAGTCACGCTTTTCGGAACAGGAGGACGGTTGTTAGGTAAATTCAATAACACACATTATTAACATTATTATAAACATTACTTAAAGGTGCGCTGAAGAGGCTCATGTCGAATTTACCAAAACTGAAACGACTGGAGCTACACGATCTGATGTTGGATTACAAAGAAGCACAACATCTCTTGGATGGGGTATGCGAAGCCTGTTGCTTAACCCTGGACACACTGATCCTGATCAACGCAACAAAGATGAGCCATCAGATTCTGCACGTTGGCGTTTTCTTAAATTTACAAGTAACTTCGCACGCTTCTAAACTTTACTCTCTTAACAAAAATTATTTTTGTAGGTGCTTGCGTTGAGTCCTCAGAATTTAGGTGATGACGTGATCGAGTTAATTGGCTACACCAAATTGAAGCATCTGCACATATTCCAGAACCGATACACACCGGAATGCATTGAAACGCACGTCGGACCGAAAGTTTGGAAGAGTTGCAAGATGAACAATCCATGTCTTTCGGTTCACTTCGAGATGGAGAGCATCAAAGAAAAAACTGTAATTTGGCCGATCGGTGCGCCCATCAATAGCATAATCTACGATACCCCGACTATAGGGGTAACAATTGATTCGCTACTTTTAATTTTTTTATTAAATAATTTTGAACTATTTCAGGTGGAATTATCGCACGTCATCCAAATAATTGAAAATTATAAAGACAGCCTGAACATTTTTGGGCACAAGGGCTTACCAAGAGGATACAGACCGAAATCGTTTCACAGCAGGATCGATGAGCCGATCATGTTTCTGTGCAGAAAATGCGACAACCTCAAAGTCTTGGTAATAATAATAAATTAATGAAAATGGATAATTTGATTTATATAAATGAATTGCAGGTGATAAGCGAAAGGGTATCAACAGCTACTTTGCTGCTGATCGCAACAACGTGCAGAAAACTAAAGAAGCTGTACGTGAGGCGAAACGCCGTGATCCAGAAATGCGATTGGGATTACAATCAAACGTGGTCTGAAGAGTATTACCAATGGATAAAGGAGAACAGCAGATCGTATGAGATGGTGGAGAGGGAAATCTCGGAGGTGCTTGGTTACAAATGGTGCATGTTGAGCGACAAGAACTTCAAGCGATTACACGTGAATCTCCACGAAGAGTGGTAATGTGTTGGATGTTTTGGTTGAATAGGGGAAGAGGAAGTACTCACTTTTAATCGCTTGTCGGGAGGGTGATAAACATTTGCGAGTAGAGGTGGCCGACTGTCTTAATGTTCCTTTGCATGATGATCCTCAGAGTTTTCGTGTATGGATCGGCCGGTCGCACCACCGTCGGGTCCCTCCACATAAGACCGTTGGAATCACCAACGAAGAGCGCCGGGGATGGAATGTGATCGCGCATGTAGCACCAAATGCATTCGCGCAAAATAGCAACGATCTGTAGAGTATAATATATATCGAGTGTTAATTTACATTCATTTAATACATAGCTAAACTGTAAAATGATTTTAACTATAAATGTATACACTATTTCATAATAAATTAAAAATCATTTAAATTTTGAATTTAATTTAAACTTATACTCTTCACAAGTGTATACATTTAGCATATATTACGCTTTTAACGTAACTTGTTTACAATTTAGTGATTTAAATTCGTGAAAATAGTTTTAGTTCAATGAAAATCAAAGCAATAAAATATTTGTAACATATGTAGATATTTCATTAAAACTTTTTTAAAACAAGGTCTTTAAATAACCAAATTAACATAAATGTGTATGTGCATGGAAAACTCACCTCGTACGAATTCAGGAATGGCACCACGTCGCGAACGCTGGACAGGGGCGGCGGCAGTAGTTGGCCCAAAGCCATGACATCTATGACTCGAACGGTAGTGTCCATCAGAGCCTTGTAGCTGTCCGTATTGCAGGATTTGCTCTGATCCCCCATGCTCGTCCATTGGTGCATCAGCGTTGCTGTCAGCGCCCTTAGTAGGACGGAGCAGTAGCACAAGGCCGGCCTGTACAAACCCACGAAGTTCAGCAGATCCCACAGCAGAGGTTTCTGATTGAACAGCCTTCTGATGAGCAGATCCCTTTCAATGGTCACCTATCGATGAATGATTTATTAAAGTTTAAGAAAATCGCTTAAGATTATCAATTACCTTAGAAAACTCTTCTTCGGGCCACGGTAATCCGTTGTACATAACATCGGGACTGATCAGTTGGACCAGCATTAAAGAGACCAACGTTAGACTGTCCAAGCTGACATCGACGATCTTATCGTTAGGCGCATCAACCGGGATGCCACAGCAGGCTTTAAGCGAGGCAATTAGATGCCTAGTGTTAATGGTCACTAAATCTATGGGTGGACGATGGGCGCAGATCGATTTCCGCTTCCCGTTACCAATTATTCCACCATTGAATACAGACGAATGTTTGGTAAGATGTATCGTCTTGCTGATCTTCTTGTTCTGAATGATCAATTGCTTGTTCACCTCCTGATTGTTGTTATCCTCATCCATCTGGGCTCCGAACAACTCGGCATCGGCTTTCTCGAAAAGCGAACGCTCTAGAAGATGTCTAAGCGCCTTGTTTCGGCACACCTTCGAATGGCAGCTCAACCTCTTGAACATTTCCAGCGTCCTCTTAAAACCATTCATCCTGAGTATTTCATCTAAGCCAACAAATATACTAGATTATCATCAACTTAAAAAAATAAATTTCTTTCGTCTTACCAGTTTCTTTGCAACAATTGAAAAAGTAATTGACGGTTCCGCAGACCAACTTCAACGTGACCTGCAGCGGAATTGTGTCCAGTTTCGGAATATCGAGTAGATGCAAGATTTCGCACAAAATGTGAGAACACTTCGACCCCAAACTGGAAACTTTAAAGATCTCCGTGAGGTTTAGTAAATTGTACTCAATACCCTTCGAAATGCAACGTGTTTTCAGCGCAAAGATCGCATTCGACTTCTCCCATTTCAGCAGTTTCAGCAGGTTGCGCCACGTCTGCTCCAGCGATTTCGAATTGAACGACGTGAAGCCGTTCAGCCGCTCAAAGTGCTTCTCGAGAATCTGCTCCAAGACTACGGAAAAGTGACCGCCCTTCTCGTAGTATGGTGAACTGGTCTTGTCCACCAGCTCGCTTCCGAGGATGCGAACAAAGTACGCCAGCTGCTCGTCCGTGGTGGAATTATGCAGCAGGAAGGAGAGTGCTTGAACAAGAACCGGAGGATTGTGCTGACCGATGCAGTTGATGATGCGCGATGCTGTTTGAGACTCGACGCCCTCGGTACTCAGCAGCATTTTGCAGACCTCCTCAACGTCGAAGATCAGCGAATTCAGCAGCTTCAGCGGTTTCCTGTCTATGTAGTTTTTGCGCCTCACCGAGTAATCGATCTCGCTCAAAATAAACTCTGAAAGAACGACAAAAACACCATTAAATATTGCAATTTAAAGGTGAAGCAATTGATTTACCCAAGAGTTCCCAAGCGTTAGTCTTTATGATATTAGCCGTTGCCTCATTCACATTCGTAGATTTGGTTTTAATGTTTACGCAATCCAAAAGCAGTTGAATTATTTGCACTCCGCCTTTCTCGCACGAAAGAATCAAGTTCAAGAGAAGATCCTTAAAGATATAAAATTAAAATTAATTAAAATATATAAATGGAATTTTAAAAAATATCTCACCTGCAAACCGTCTGGTGAATCGATGTATTTGCACCAATCGTCGGTCATTTGGTACAGTTTTAGAAAAACATTAATCGGAACTGAAAAACAAACAATTCAATTAGAATTTAGTGTTCATTCGAGAATGAAAGTTATAATTATTACTTGTTCTCCTAATTTCATCTCCAATCGTGCTTAGCAGTTTGGAGGAAAGCGTCAAGATTTGCACCAAGTAAGGCACAGTGGCTTTCCTCTGGTTTCTGATCACATCGCCCTCGTGGAACGCAGTTTCCTGCAAACCCCACTAAAAACAAAAAATCTAAATGAATAAATCCAAAAGTGTTAAGTGTTTCTTTCAATAGTTACATTGAACATATCCAATAGGGCATTCTGTATAGCCATCGAGTGGCTTGTTGTCAGATGCCCCAAAATCCCGACTACCGACTTCAATTTGGGAGAGTTGCTGCCCTGATACGTCTTGTTAAGACAGAAATCCTTCAAACCGCAAGACAAGACGCGGACAATAACGGTTTGCGGAAAACAACTTCCTACATGAGCGACAACCCAATCGAAATTAGGAGAATGCTTCACCGAGGTGTCCAAAAGCGCGTTTATGCAAGCCTCAGTGTTGGAGTGCATCAATGATGAAAGGCACTGAGTAGTGATATCTATCAGAGTTCTAGTTGCTCGACAGTTCATCCACAGTTGCAGAACATCATTTAAACCTACAAATAAGTAAAATACAAAATTACTAATTATTCTGTAAATAAATTATATTTAAGTATTACCAGTGCATGCATGTGCCCTTCCCACATACTGGCTGGAAATCTTCCCAAGCAATTCAAGAGACCAAGTGCTGATAATAGGGGCCCAGGCCTCAGCATTCGCCACAACAAATCCACACAAAACACTGTGCACCTCAGCCAGAGTAGTCTCATCATACTCGTTCGGGTGAGCCACTTTACCAGTGGCAATCTCCGTCTGTTCAAAATAATTGATAAGAGTATAAATGTTAAATCAATTAGAATTTTTATAGAATCTTACCTCAATTCTTATAATGTAATTCTTGGCGGCAATGTCCATCACATTACTGAGGTACTCCAGTATTGCCAGTCGAGCAGCCGGCAAAGTTTTCAGCATCAACAGTGCAGACTTGGTCATCTCCAAGGAGATGCTCTTCGCTTGTTTGTTGGCCCCCATGATGAATAACCTCAATTCCTCCATGGGATCCGCGGGCGCTGCGCCCCTCAACGAGGAGCTCTGCATAGACATGGTAGTTTCACCAATCACCTTTCTATTCAATAACAACGATTGTCTTAAGTAAATTCGCCGAAATACGAACAACGCATATTCCGCAGACCGACGCTCTCACCACCCAAACTGTCAACAATAAACTAAACAAAAACAGGACGCTATCAGTATAATAAACATTAAAAACACAAACAGTAACTATGGTTGCAAACACAACGAAACTTAATTATCGCATTATAATCAACATAACTCATAACATAACATAATAATTACATTAAACAACAATTTCAATCGATACATCAAGTATTAATTCACAATTAAATGAATTTAAAATAAAACTGAATAATTATTCCATGCAATGAAAGTTGCATAACAACAACACGAAACGAAAAAAAAATCTTAATTAATTATCAAACTTTTAATAATGAATGCAATTTCTGATTTACTTATAAGCTCGAGCGTTGAATACGTTTAAGTAATCACGTTTATGTATAACGATTGTTGCAACAAATTGTCTAAAAATAATGCAACAAAATGGCCGATATTATTTGTCAATTTTATGTATTAATTAAAGCAATTTATGTTCATTTTAATCACATAAATTTAATAACATTTATATGATGATTAAATAGATAAATTTATTGAAATTATTTTTAATTATTTGATTGTATGCAAATGGGAGTTCTAACGATCACAAATTTGTTTATTTTACTTAATATTCTATTAAGATAATCAAAGAATTTATAAAGTTGAATTGAGTAAAACTTATTTTATTTTTATGAAAGTTGAGAAGAAAAATATTTAATTTAATTCAATATCTAATTGTGACTGCATATACAAGTGTTGTAAAGAAAATTGCAATTAGTTAAAATAAGATACAATTTAGATTGCGTCTGTTAATTTTTCTAATTAAAACAAAACAACAAAAAAAAAGTTGAAAGAAAACCGCTTATCTATTGTTTATTGTTTTATTGTCGATTAGGTACGAAAGTAGGCAATGGAACAAGAAAAAACAATCGAGTTGCGATTCATGGAATCGAGAAACAAATTTACTGTCAATCGGATCGCCGATAATAATTGTGACAAGTATTTTGAGAATACCGCACGTTTGCTTGTGCGTTTTGCTGGTGATTTTTTTTTATCCGGCGGAACACCGTTATTTCGACGAAATGCACTTTGTGCCAATTTCTTCTCGCGCTCGGGCGAATTAAAAAAAAGTCCATTGACTGGCCTGACATTCCAATGTCGTGAACTATTTTTGGTCGCGAAGCGCGAGCCGCGTTGCCGCTGTTAAGAAATTTACCCGAAACGAAACGGACATGTGAAAAGTTCATCAATGTTTTCTTTTTCATCATCATTATTATGTAATAGACGTGCTTTAAGGATGTTAAAGTACAGACTGACAGCAGCCTAAAAGGTGACAGCAATTTGATTGATAACCACTCGATACTTTTGAATATTGCGATAAAGAAACAATTGATTGAATGACAATATTCCATATTTAATCATTTTAAATGCAAATTAAACGCCAGTACATTTTTAATTGAAACTAATTGCAAAAATATAAATCTATATTCTTTTTTAAAGAAATGAAATTATTTATTAAACTTAAATTTTTTGTTTCGTTTTAAATAAGAAAATATTTAGTAAATAACATAAACAATATATTATAACGTACTAAATGTAATTATAAATTTTGATAAATACATTTTTTGTAAATGATTTAAAATTAATTATAATGAATTAATAATTTGTAAATTTAGAATGAATTAGATGTGCATTTGCGTGTAGTCAGTAAGTGTGGATGTACAGTTACGAGTGGTGGTGTGTACGCGTGATTTTCGGGTCCCCGGTCGGTCGTCGTTCGGAAAAGGTAGGAAAATGTAGTTTTGGGTGCCTGGCAACGCGGCCGGTTGCCAGCAAGATGGCGGCGCGCAGACATTCGAGCTGCTCTTCAAAAATGTTAGAAAAACGCGCTGGAGATTATTGTTGCTAACAAAACAGTTGCTAGAACGTCAACGCATCAGAGAGCAGGTTTAAAAACAAAAGAAACGACGGGGGCGGATATACGGAAGAAAGGATAAACATGGTTGCGGTGCGTGCGGTCTAGTGCGAGGGCGTGCGTCTCGGGAGAGATACTTCCGGTTTCCGGTTTCACAACTGCAACAACACACGGTTTGGTTTCTCCTCACTCTCTTTCTCTCTCTCTCCTCCTCTTCCCCGTCCTTTCCAGCGGTTCCTTACATCCCCAAGAACCGAAGAGGAAAACAAAAGAAAGATAGAGTAGAGAACCCAGAGGAACCACACAGTAAATCTAGTGTCGCAACTTATTTTTCCCTTCAATCCATATATCTATCTATATTGATAACACACACACACACATTCACATCCCCTTTAAATTCCATCGTCCCCCTTTTCTTTTCGAGAAAATAAAGAAAACCGTCACCGCTCAAAGCCTATTTTGGTTAGGATACAAAGAGATTTTTTATTTGTTATATGTAGGAGTTAAATAATTGAAGTTGAGGTGAGTCCACTGATGCTGCTGATGTTGATGATATAATAACCTAGTCTAATCTGTGTGCTGAAGCGAGAGATGACGAACGAACGTGACGCGTGAAAGGGAGATGGAAGGGAAAGAGAGAATCGGATGCCTGAATTAGAGAGGAAGAGCGAGAGAGAGTTAATCACGAAGCATGCGTTTTCTTTTTTTTTTAATCTTTTGTTTCTTGTCGTTGCTGTTGTTGTTTTGTTTTTGTTGTTGGTGTCTTTTTGTTGTTGCAATTAACGATGGGTGAAATGAACGGGCCGGACGGACGGACGCGTTCGCTTCTCTTTCCATTTGGATTCTTTCGATTCTAAATCCGGATATCATCGGATGCGTTTATAATTAGGTTATTGGGAGGAGGAAGGACTCTCTTCTTCATTTCACCTCTCTCACTCTCTCCATCCACTCGTTTTTCCGCGCATCCTGTTACATTTCAAGTCCTCACCTCACCCCCATACCTCGGTTCATATAATTGTTGTTGTTATTGATGTTGCTAATAGCAACGACTGGAAAGGAGGCAACCTTTGAAACTTGCACAATACGATTTCATAATATTTCACTTTTTCATCGAAATTTTACCGATACATACAATAGTTTGTATTTTTTTTTTGTCGTTGATAGAAGTCAATTATATTTAATCATATTTACAATTTAAATAAGTCATAAATCGTGTAACTTGTACTACACGCAATTTTTCATTGTTTCCCAAACAACAATGAAAAATTAATGAAAGACATAAACAATTGAAATTACGTATTGTTTTGTTTCGTATTTTCTTACAACTAACTTTTGGGTATTTTTTACATAATAGCAACATCGAAATTGAAAATTTGTAATTTTGTTTGTTTTTCGTTCTCATCGTAATCTAAAAATACCCAAATCAATAGATTTAATCACAAACTTCAGCACTTCAGTTTATTATCTAAGATATGCAAATAGCATATATTTTCTGTCATTCGATAATGCGATCTTATGCAATACATCATGCACAACAATTTGCATTTTTTTTTGGCGCGATATTCAAATGCCTTTTAATATCGCACGTAACATGGATACAGTTTATATTTGTATGGTTTAGTCATGGAAACGTACATTTTCGATAAATATACGCTATTTTGTTTTACCGGCGCGCTTTTTTATATTGAACTGCATCGATTTGAAATTACGTAAATTTAGAACGATCAAAAATGATATGTCATCATTATATAATGTTTTCTTTTTTTTATAAATAATTAAATTTTTAGTGGGAATTTTGAAATTTCATTGGAACGTTTTTAATTTGAATTCGTAATGAATGGGAACAACGCTTGGAAGTTTCTTGTGTGTTTAGCAAACGAAATTATCGGCGCCAACCTGAGCCCACACTCGCGCCTTTTCGAAACCCACCGGGCCAATAAAATTACTAAATTAAATTCCACGATAATTTACCTAATTTCACGCGCTTTTCACATTTCACACGCTTCTTCATACCAAACACGAAGCAATTGCAACTTTTATAAAAGTCATTTGAAATTTAATTTAATTTTCGAAATACTATAATAATTTGCATGATAAAACAGTTCTGTTACTCTTGATGACTCAAGATGTTAGATAATTGCGCAACGGTTCCGAGTATGAATGAGAGAGTTAACGAAGGCGTTGTTTTCACCTGATTCTCACCTAAATGACGAACGACTCGAATTTCCATTTAATCCCATTCTTTTTTCCTCTCAGAAAATTTGATGTGGAAACGAAACGTGACGCGTTCGCTCCTCTAATATTGGCAATGACCGACGCGTTACAAATCATAATGTCTTTCGTTTTACAGCATAAAATTGTAACATTAAAATTTATATACAAAAAAAAATAATAGAAAAACAAAATTAGAGACAAGGACGACTATTTATTTTTTTTTTGTAAATATATTGCACCTTCATAGAGATTGCGTTTAAAAATTATTTATATAATAAATACGATTTATATATATAAATAAAATATATAACCATTACATTCATTGGCTTTGCAACAGCTTTGATTATATGGAAATGTCAAAAGTTGAAGTTGACGAAAACAATTAATACATTTAATTGAAACTTTTGCATATATTTATCATCTTTTTTTTTTCTTTCTTTATTTATACGGCGAAACTGTATAAGGAAAGTTGTAGAAACTGCTCGATCGATCTCGAAACGGATCGTTGCAATGATTCACGAGCGGAATAATAACAATAGATTTTGTAAAAAATTTACGCTCAATCTGACGTTACGTCAAAAGCGTACCGCTGCTGTTACTGTCACTTTCAGCTGATGCGTTTGTTGTTGGGCAACATGTATTGAGATGTTGTTGTCATGGAGATGGGGATGAGGGATGACCATGTGCACGGACGACGTCGGTGGTGTCCATGAGACACTCCCACGTTTCGTGGTCGTCGTCGTCGTCGTCGGAGAGACGGAAAGAAAAGAGAAGAAAGAACTGGAACGGCGGACGGACGTCGGCCGACCACGTGGGACGGAAGGCTTATGACATTTGCATTCGCACGTATTTTTCCGTTTCAATTGGTAACCAGCGGTTCGACGGCTCGGTTTAAATTTATCCGTCGGACGAGAGAGCAACAGGGGACGGACGGACACAGAGAAAAGAAACGAGCGTACGGGAAGGATACATAAGACATAATATATATATATATACACACACACACATTTAAAAAAAGAAAGAGTGCGAAAGGTAAAATAGGAAAGGTGATTGTGTTGAGTGCGTTTCGATGGGGGATAAGTTGTGCAAATGGTTGTGATGCGGATGAACCTTCCGGTGGATTCGGTGGGTTAGTGAGGTGCAAAAATTCTGACTCTGAAGAAGAGTTTTCGTTCGTCAATTCCTTCGTGTTGTGCGAGTACGAACGACGACGACGACGACGACGGCGGTGACGACGACAATCGACGTCGACTGCTGCGGGGACGACTGGTTATATTTTTGGATGCTACCGTGGGCGGTTTTATAACTAAATTTAATGGTACGGATGGATGGTGGTTCGAACGACTTGCTCCTCAGCATCACAATCATCTCTCTCACAATGTAGAAAATAAAAATTTCAACTTTCCGTCCCCAGAACTCTTTTTTTCCCCTCAACTCAAGGGAATTACGTGAATCATATGTGTCAACAGCAAGAGTGAACATACGCACGCAGCACGCCAATTGCCAACTGCAGCAGTCGCTATTGCCCACGCATCCATTCACCTTTTTTGTTACCAAAGAAACTCAACATTATACAACAACGTCTCACCACTACTAACTTAATCTATCTATCAAATAAAACCTATTGTCACGACTACTTAATAATATAGCATACATTTAAAATTCAGTTTATTTAATTTAGTTAATTAAACACAAAATAACGTTATTTTCGTATTTGGGAAAATTAATGATATCATCGCTATTATTTTAACACCTTTAGATATCATCTAAACATTTTCACTTTGCCTAATTATTTATTTTTTGTATATTAAAAACGTTTTAATTATATTTTAAAAAATCATCTATTCAGTTAATTATTATATATATCTAATATTTCGTTATCGTAGCGAAAAAATAACAAGATTGCGTTTAATACGAAAAAAAAGAGTTGAATGTTATTTGTTGCCACGAAACGAATTTAAAAAGTGTTTCTACATGGAATTGCTAGCACATCATCCACTCAATTCGACCAGCAGCAGGTGTTGTTTTATGTATATATATATAGGATTATGAAACCTAGCAACGCTTTAAAACAACAGCTGTTTAATGTATCAAAAGTATGCGAGATTATTGTATAATATTTGCATTTATATTATTTTCAATTTATGAAAATTATAAATTTCTTCCTAATTTTAATAGAAACTGAAGAAAGATAACTGTTATCAATGTTATATTATTAATGGATCTCATCTTGCAATTTTTTAAGCAATTTACTAATTTAATTTTTTAATTATCAGTTTTTTTTCTTTAAACGTATTTGATGCTTTCTTTTTCCCGTTTTTTTTTGTTGTTTATTTATTCTATGCTTCTTCATCTGAAGACGAAGGATGCGATGCGATGGGTTTTCGGTTATATTTGGAAAAATGTCGGCGAGTGGAGAGGTTGTTGGTTTTTTTTTTTCGGTGGTGTGTGTGGAGGAGCGAGTGCACAAGTATATAGTCTGTATATAAAAGTGACTCAGAAATAGCGGGTAATAGATTAAATGAGAGACGCGCGGTCTATTTTCAGAGACACGCACACATTATTAGTACGTTTGTACTCTACGGCCACCGAAACCACTCTCATCATCAATCTCCCCAAATACACTACACTTATTCGCACTTCAATAACTCGTCGACTTTCTTGCATACTTCATCAATCGAACCACCAATTGATTACTAACTGATTGAAACAAACAAATGGTCGATGGTCGCTTCCACTTGGAAGGTTATCGAAAAGATCAAAGAATAGCGACGTTGATTTTGTTTTAAAGAAAATCGAAGGAAAATACGAGAAAACGCAAATCGATTCCAGTTCAATAACATTCGCTGTTTGTATTCCCAAACGCCCGTTCCAATAAACAAATGAGTAACGTGCATTCCGGAATTTGCAACAAGAAAAAAGTAAATGACTTTTCTCATACCCGTTAAAATTTTAAAAAAATAATAATTTTAAGTATTTTCCTAACCCGGCGCGTCCACATATAATTAATCATAACAATAAATTGACGAATGATTATAATTCATGCTGTATTCTCGTAGTTAATTTCGTAAAGTCTTAATTAGAGTTGAGCAACGTTGTCCGGTCTAAATTTGAAAGTCCATTAGGAAGAAACAATTGCGTAACGGTAACTCGATATTGGATGGTAACTCGAAACGAGAGCAAAAAAAAAAACTATAAAATTATATCACACTTTGTTTCTAAATTGTTCTAGTTGTTCTTAGTTCTATAGAAATTTGTTAACGAAATTAGTACGTTTCTAAGTTAATTATTTAACAATTGAAATTTCCTATTACTAGATTTAAGTGAACGGTAAACAATGAAGAATACGCCTACTTCAATAAACGTAAAACAATTGAAATTTCAATTAAACTGTGTGTGTGTCTTCTTTTGTTTGTTTGCTTTTTTTTTCACGTTAGAAACTTTTGCGATTCGCGCGTGTTGCTTCTTTCAACGGATGAATCGAATGTGGTAGTAATAGTATGTTGATGTCACGTGATTATTTAGCATGATTATCGATTGGTCAATGGAACACGTGCATTGGATATTCGCTGCGACTTCCTGTCTGCACCGGAAATAGAGAACTCGTGTATCTCGCGTGCCGCTACGTAAACTCCGCTAACAACTCGCGTGTGCTTGTCGTTTCATTCAATGACCGCCACGTGCGAAGAAACTTTCGTACGATTATTGCTATTTTTTATGTTTTGAATTTAGATATTTAGAAGAGCATCTGACTTTTGTTTTTGATCTTGTCCTCTTCTTGCAGCAAAATGGTCGTGGGCGAAGCGATCAACAACATCATGGGTGGCATAGAGAACACCGGAACGGTGCGTCTCAACAACCACAAACGAAAGCTGAAACAAAGGTAATTATTTCTTTACTTCACAATATTACCTTTATTTGGCAGTTGTTTCATGGATTTTCTTGCCTTTTTTTCTTCTTCTTCAGATTTGACATAATAAAAAAATTGGGACAGGGGACGTACGGAAAAGTGCAGCTCGGCATAAACAAGGAGACTGGACAGGAGGTGGCCATAAAGACGATAAAGAAGTCAAAAATCGAGACGGAGGCGGATCTGATTCGCATTCGTCGCGAAATCCAGATCATGTCGTCTGTGCAGCATCCGAACATCATTCACATCTACGAAGGTAAATTATTTAATTACCTTGACAACCAATATAACAATTATGGCTGTTGTTTGAGACGTTGCTAGGTGATGTTAATGTTGTTGATTGTTTGCAGTTTTCGAGAACAAGGAGAAGATGGTGCTGGTGATGGAGTACGCGGCTGGCGGAGAGCTGTACGATTACCTTTACGAAAAGAAGATGCTGGTGGAGGAGGAGGCACGTCGCATCTTCAGACAGATCTCCACGGCCTGCTACTATTGCCATAAACACAAGATTTGCCATAGGGATTTGAAGCTGGAGAACATCCTTCTGGATGAGAATAAAAATGCGAAGATCGCCGATTTCGGATTGTCAAACGTCTTCGAGGATCAAAGGCTGCTGATGACGTTCTGCGGATCTCCTTTATATGCCTCACCGGAAATCGTCAACGGGACACCTTACCAAGGACCGGAAGTCGATTGCTGGTCGTTGGGAGTACTGTTGTACACTTTGGTATATGGAGCGATGCCCTTTGATGGTAGCAATTTCAAGAGATTGGTGAGGCAGATCTCGCAGGGCGATTACTTCGAACCTAAGAAACCCAGCCGTAAGGACCTAGAATATATATCCATGTGAAACTTTTAATCGATATTGATTGATATTTGTTTGTAGCTGCATCACCGCTGATCATGGAAATGTTGACTGTGAATCCCAAGAATCGTGCGAACATCGAGAAGATTTGCGCCCATTGGTGGGTGAATGAGGGTTACAGCGACTCTTGCCTGGATATATCCGAAGAATTGGCCAATCAGACACCGGTTCGATTGGACGTTCTTCTATCGTTGAATCCACCACCTGCTCAAATTGAGAGCGAAAAACTAGTCGTCACGGGAGAGGTAAAATACATTTGTTATTACTTTCTTGGTTGGTTTTATTGTTGTTGTTGTTGCAGGAGGTGCCTGCTGAAGAAGAGATGAAGGCTGAACCTGTAGTTCCGACGCGATCGCAGTCTGTGGGAAGTCTAATGGAAATCTCTACGCCGGAAAAGAGGATCAAGGAGATGATTGCGCAAGACGTGAAGACGACACCGAAACGGAAGCTGGAGACGACGGTGAGCACGGATCGGGCGAACGTCGCCAACGAAGCAGGACGGAGGAAGGAGAAGATTGTGAAGGAGAACACTGTTGCCGATATCTCGGTGGAGACGAATAAATCAAAGGAAGACGTGAATATGGCGGAGGTGGAGCAGCAAGGTGCGGCGTGCGCTGAGATTATGGAGGAGGCATGTCGACGACGCTGAGTCCGAAGATCCTGGAGGAGATCAACGAGAATCCCAGTCAGGAGAATCTGTACGAAGATAAGGGTGAAGATACGAAAAAGATGGAGCAAGAGGAGGAGGGAAAAGAAGAAGGTGAAAGAAGTTGTGCTGGAGGAGGTTGCCGTGAAGGATAAGGATAAGGAGAACGAAGTGAAAACCGAGGAAGTTAAAGCTCCTCCGGTTAAGAAAAAGATAGTCAAGAAAAAGGTGCTAACCGATAAAAACGAAGCTAGTCCCGAAAAGAAGGTCGTTGTGGAGGAAAAGAATAAAGTAGAGTCGGATGTTAAGGAGGATTCTCCGACGAAACCGGTAGAAAGGAGGCAGAGCAGGATCTTCGAGCAAGCGGAGAAGTTTCAGAATTTGATCAGTTCGAGCGACAGCAAATCACAGGTGCCGGAGAAACCAAAGAAACTGATAATTCCTGGCGTGAGCGTCGGCGGTTTCAAGAAGGAGTTCGAAAGGAAAGCCAGTTTGACGAGCACCTCTCCACCGAAACTGAAGCCGGTAGGCGCCGTCTCCAAAAAACTCATCATCGAGGATAGCAAACCGCAACAGCAAGAACCCGAGATTGAGTTGAAAGCGGAGGCAGAAGAGCCTAAGGTGGAGGTGAAGGAGCAGAAGGAGAAACTGCGAAACGCGGTGAGCATAATCTCAAACGCGTTGGATAAAGAGGGAGCAAGAAAATCGAAGTCGAGGCCGTGCATGACCCGAAAACCTCCCGTACCGTTCGGGGCAAGTGGAAGATCTGCGTCCGGAAGCATCGGTATGGTTGCAACCGCACCGGACATCAAGAGATACATCAAAGTTCCGACGGTGCAGAGCTCACAGCCTCAACAGGCCAAGACGCAACCTGAACCCGCCGAACCTCCGAGTCAAACCTCATCAGCTGAGATCACGTTGAAATCTGCCACGTTACCGCGTCGTAAATCCGCAAAGGCGGAAATTAAATTGGATTATCCTCAACCTCGTCCAGCCACCATGGAGTTCAAAACGGAGATGGCGCACAAGATACAAGGCGGGACTCATCCGACCCTCACGAGTCAACGCAGTGAGGTGACGTTCCCGGTGAACTCGCCTCCACCGATCGTCGGCTTTAGATCTGCGTCAATGGAGCCGGAAGGAAGCCGCTCGCAGAAGGAACGCATCATCCCAATCGCCTTCGCTCAACATCACCAGGAGATGCAATCGCCGCCGACGAAGCCGCCGGTGCCGAGGGCCGCCTTCCAAACGCAGAAATCCGCCACATCGCAACGGTACACATGCAAACAACACAAAAAACAAATTTAAAACTTAATAACATATTCTTTAGCTCCAGCAGTCTTTCGCGACAGTCCACTCAAGAATCGGACAACGAGGCGGCGAGCACCGGAGATCCTATCAAGAAGTCCCCAAGGGAGTACATCATTCCGATCGCCGTCGAAGGCGGAGGATACGTCACACCAAGAGCGGGAAGTCTGGAACCGAGCGAAACCTCGAGCACCGTCACCAACAGCAGCAGGAAGACCACTTCCGCTTCCAAACTCGGAAGACCCAGGAGGATGACGTGAGTCCTTCGAAATGTTATTATTTTGTTATCATCATATTATATTTAAATTGTTTCAGTTCCCTGTTCGATCGGGACGGATCAGAGGATGAATCGCCATTCGGAACTCTTCATCGTCACAGTTCTTTCGGAAGACAGGACAGCGACACGGAGGGAGATTCGAGGAAGGACAGTTTCCCAATGCACAGACTCAGGTAAACAATCTTTCCACTCTCATAATGCATGTTAAGTTACAAAGTTAATTATTAAAATTTATTTCAATTGGTTTTATATAAATACCTTGATTTGATTTGTTCAATTAGGAGTTCGAGGCCGAGGAAATCCAACCTGGAGCACAACGATTCTCTCAGCTCCGGCGAAGATGACGATGATGAAGACGGTTTCGAGTTCCTCACCGCCGAGAATCTATTCTCCACGCTGCTATCCAGAGTAACTTTAACCGTCGAATTAATACAATTAACTCTATAACCAACGGTTATTTTTTCCGTCCAACAGGTGCGCGATTTGACTCAGAGGATCAACGTGGACGACAGACCCGGCTTCCCCAACAGCCGACTCCTCAGTCACTTCGATCACGGCACTCACTTCTGGAACAGGAGGGATCCGCTGACCACCACACGGTAAGCCAATCCTAACCCTCCTCTCCTAATGGAAAATAAAAAAAAAAAAGAAATGAAACATACAAAAGTAAATAATATAAGAAAAGGAAAAACATTCGAAAAATTTCAAGCTCTCATTACGTCTCATTACGGGAAGAGGTGCGATTCTACACGTAAGTCACACGTGAAACCCCCCAATCTAGATCACAATAGGCATAGATCCTCGTCACCATAGTTACCAATATAGTTATATCTTAGTTACAAACTAGATTACCATGGTTGTAAAAAACGAATTGGTACTTTTTGTAGGAATTCGCCGTTGGGTCGTCAGTTTAGCCGCGAGAGAAGTTTGAATTCGTCGACGTCCATCCCTTGGCGTCGCAGCGTCAGCAGGGATCTTGCATCGGACATCGACAGCGTCTTCAACGATCGGACACCATCTCGCACATCGTCTCTTCCCAGAGGAGGTGAGTCTTCGTCGAACAATTGAAAGAAACGAATCTAAACAAAAAGAACAACAACAACAAACAAAAGAATTGAACAACAACAACTTTTATACAGAACTAATTAATGACCTGCTCGCCTCAAAAACCCCCCACTCTCTCACTCACTCTCTCTCTCTTTGGAAACAAGAAAAACAAGAACAAAACATACGCTATTTATTCATTTTTGTTGTTTTGTATTGTTTCATTTTGTTTCGTAGATAGACACGATCTCGATATGTAGAGTTAGTTTTGTTGTTTGTGTATTACTCTTTTGTTCAGCCAACTAAAGATTACAATATTTTTCATGCGTAATATTTTCCTTTCTAAAAAGTGAACTTTAGAGTAATATACTTATATCTATATCTAGTTGGTTTCATAGAGTAATAATATATAATATATTTTGTTTAGTAATAATAATACAAATTGAGCATGGTTGTGATAGATTGTGATGGTGTTTGGTGTGATTGCAGCGCGAGTGCGTGTGATGGTGCATGTGCCCAACGTGAGTCAAGAGGGCACCACTCACTAACCCAACAGCTATATTTCTTCTTCACTCTCAGCCCTTCCAAACAAAACAAAAAAAATATATAGACTTTAAAAGAAAAATTATCATATCTAAATAGACAATCAAACGATCAATCAATCGAAACGATCGATCAATGTTATCTATATAATATGTGGGACGTGTGCGATACAGACTACATCGGTAGGAAAGCATGCGTTTTTCTTTTTTTTTCTTTCTTTCTTTGTTTGCGTGTGTGTTTGCCCGTTTTCTCGTTTGTTTCCGAACGTGTGCCAAAATAATTAAATCACTAACAACACCCCCACACCCACCTCCATTTATTAAGTTTCCATTGGAAACGCTTAAAAAAAATGCAACACTTGTCACGAACATTAAGAAGCTAGCCAACATCTGAGAAACGAAAGCAAAATTTAAAAAAAATATATATATGATCGGCAATAAACCAATTGTTTACTTTTTCTCTCATCGACCATTCGAAATGGATACGCGATCGCGAAATGCGTGCTTCCTATTGGTCGATGAGCGAAAGCAAATAAACGAACGGACCGAAGATCCGCCCACCTTCATCCGATCCCCAATCGCGAAGCACGATAATAACGATAAAAAAACAACAGCACAGAATTGACAAATCATGCCATTATTTGATTTTCTTTTATTTTTTTTTTACGTGAGCGGTATTTTATCATTGGTTTTTACTTTTTGTTGTTGAAATCTTGTTGCCTCCTTGTATATTTACTCTATTTCTCTATTTTATCCTTCGTTAGCGAGTGGCGAGTGGAGAAGGTAAAGACGAACACGTTTTACGTATGAAAATTACCAAAAAAAAACACGATACTAATACAATTTTGAAACGAAAACTAAATTAAAAAAAAAAACAAAGAGAATAACGTTTTGGCATGGTTAACATTAACACAACGAGAAGGAAACCTGATTCATCATCTCTTGTGGAATCATCGATTAATAGGGTTTCCTTCTCTCCCTTTTTTTTAGAGCGAGAGTTTAGACTGCAATAAACGAATTTTATGATTGTTATGTATTAATTATGTTTCGAGCGAATAAAAATAAGTTTAGCGAACATTTGTGTAAAGTTTTGCAGTCTGAAAGTAGTTTTATTTTAGCAATAATTTATTTTTTGTTGGTAGTTTTAGCGCTTTTTCTTTTATTATTATTACTTAACATTACTTCTCATAACACCTCACCCCCCAACTTCCGATAATAACAATTTTAATTATTAGTTTATTATTAGTTATTTTTTACTTTTCGTTGTATATTTACTATTTATTTATTATTTTGTTCGTTTAGAAAGCACTAATTATTTGATGTTTTTTTTTTCTGTTTTATTTTTTATTTTTGTTTTGGTTTTGTGTTTTGCTCTGCCTCCCCCCCGTACCGGCAAATATTGTAAAACATACGAAAAAAACAAACAAACGATCTATTCATTTGTTGCATAAACAAAAACCAGTGGACGATTCTTGGTTTAAGTTCATCGATATCTAGTGGGTATGTATTACAGACACGCTTCTTTGATATTTTTTTTTAGTTTTAGTTTTTATTTTGAATTTTGACTATTTTCTATTTTGATTTTTACTCCTACTTCTTCTTCTTCTGACTTTTTCTTATCGTTGTTGTCATTATATATTTCACTTAACTCTCACTAACGACACTGTGATTTTTTTTTTATCAAATTACTTTTTTCTATTTCTTCCGAGAAAAAAAATGAAATAAGAGAGATAGAAATGAAATCGAGAAGGGAAGGAAACGCGTGGAAACGAGACTTTAATATTCATAATCAATATCTGTTAGATTTGACGTAATAATTGCAATGTTGGTGAGCGTTCTAACTATTCGTTGTTTACCCGTTCTTCCAAGAATGGATGGTTTCTCGTTTTCCTTCCGTTTTCTTCGCCTTTTTACTTTCGTTCGTCCGGTGTCCGAAGATGGTGCGAACTAAGATCGGGGCACGTCCCGCTTTTCCGTTCTGCTTGTTTCGTTGCAGATCAGACAGATGTCGGTGGTGGTAGCGGCGGAGGCGCAAATGAACACCTGAACCTGTCGGATTTGAACCTGAAGAAGTTGAAATTAACGGAGGAGGACGCTTTAGCTTTATCTTACCTAACCCCTGGACTGTCGCGGCGCATCCAGAAGCAGCTCTTCGCCTCGCTTCCCGCTTCCGAGGCCCGGAAGATCTCCCGAACTTTGAGCATGCGAAGCGGAGACGGCGTGGATCGTGGAGCTTCCGCAACTCCGGAGACGACAACGACGTCCGCGACGCTTCCTCGAAGGTTCTCGTACGAGAAGCGCAGCGCCAGTCAGCAGAACCTGATGGACATTAACCAGAACAAAACTGCAGCAGCTAACACTAATACGACGACGACGACGGCGACGACGACGAGTCACTTACCGAAGAAGGATGCGGTTACGAAGAACCCCAGATACTACAGAGCGTCGAGTCTGCGAGAGCCGACGGATTTCAAGCCGAAATTGCACGGAACTTACTCGCTGAGGAGTCCGGATTCGAGTCTCTCGGAGATTTCCTCCTTGCACGAAGATATCCCCGCTACGACTGAAGTGGCCAAGCCGACGACGAGGAGGATATCCAGGTTTTTGCGACCGGACTTTTTCGATCCGCCCAAAGAGGATAACGTCGTGGTGAAGGAGAAGAAGGAGCGCGAGCTGGAGACGCAGAAGGTTCTGAAAGAGATCAGAGATAAACGAATCAAGAATAGAATCAGTTTGAGAAGGGAGAAAGAGGACAAGCGGAAAAGTGAGGTGGCGAAGAGTGGTGGTGACGTGGCGGTGAGTGAGCGCAAGTTCGTGGACAGTTACAGGAACGCGATGAACACGGACAATACGAAGAAGACGGATGCGAACGGAAACGAGAAGATCATCAATTGCAAGGAACTTCTGGAGGCTTTAGGTGCTAAAACCAGTACGGAAAGTGCGCTTCTGCAGACCGTATCGGATAACATCAAGAATATAGAGACTAATGTTAAGGCGAAAGAGGGAGCTAAAAAAGATAGGATATCGCGTCTGGTGAGGCCGAAGAGTTATCCCACGGAGAACGGTACGAAACCCGAAGAAACTAATGCCAATGAAGAGGAGGCGAAGAGTGCGACGATCAAAGTTAAGAAGGAGAAGGTCGGTGCTGCAACGAAAACGCCAACTGATAAACCGAAGAACAAGTTCCTGCAGTCCATCGAAAAGAAGTTCGAGAAGTTGCGCACGTTCAGCAACGATGAAAAGTTAAAGGAGGAGAAAAAGTCTGGAGTCGAGAACGCGATAAAGAAGTTACGGGAGCAGAGCGTGCCGAGGAACGTGGATCACATCACCGAATCGACGCTTATAAAGAGGGCCGTATCCGTGGAGGACTTCTCCAACGTGAAGAGTAAAGCGCTGCAGCCGTCGAGGAAGAGCGTCACGAAGATCCTGGGATTGTTCAAGAAGTATGAGGACAAGGAGAAGAAAAAGGAGGAAGCGACCGAGGGTATTTCAACGATAAGCGAGTCAAATATACCATCGCCGGCGACGATCGTCAAGGCCAAATCTCCCGAGAGACCCAACACTCTGACGCTGGAAAGAAAGAAATGCAACGGAACGAGTCGAGTCGAAACTGTCGACAAAACTAAAAGCAAATTACCGTTCAGGAAAAGTTCCGAAACGAAGAACGATAATTGTCCGGATGCGGTTACCAATGATATCAACAGAAACAGCTTTACCACCGACGAAAGTTCGTCGACGATGTTGTCGCCGTGCGACGAGACGTTGAGCTGTTGCGATTCGTGGTCCGTCTGCTCCGATTTCCATCACACGCAGGATCTGGCTTCGCCGCTATCGCAGAACGGGAATACCGGCGGATACTCGGGCGATGAGAACGAATCGGTGATCGATCGCATCCACAGGAAGAGCTTCTACAGTCGTTTCAACGAGAAGAAGAAACCGCGAAAGCCGAGCTTGGTTGGTAATTACAAGGACCTGGATCTGTACAAGGACTACAGCCAGAAGGTGCCCTCATACAGAAGGGCTTACTCCGTGGAGGCGGACAGGGAGTACAGGCCGTACACGAGGAGCAAATCATTGGTCAACGATTACGTCAACGTCCCAGCAAACCGCTACCAGACTTACAATCCCAGGAGGAGCAACATTGCGTCTCTTTACGCGGCCGCCAACGACGATGAAACAACACCCTCGACTGGAACATGCAGAAAGTATGCATTCTAATTCCATTTACTTCTTTACTTACTTACGTCACTCTGTTCTCTTTCAGATTTAGTTATAGTCCGAACACATCCAGATTAGGTAGCTTGAATAGAGGCAGCAGATCTCCGAGTAGTGACTTCCAATACATCCCATCGCACGTTTCTCCATCATCCGAGCACCATCACCATCAACACCATCATCATCCCACAACGACGATCACCGCATCTCCAACATCTCCTTCGGCGACGCATCCGGATGGTAAGCGTCTTCTACTGACCACCACCGAGCACGCACTTTGAACTGCACCTGATACAGATACAGATTAAAAAATAAAAAATAAACACCAAAAATCGAATCAAAAATCAAAAGAAATAATGATCAAAAACAAACAGAAAATGAAAGTATAGAGAATCTAACTTATTTTGCTACATGATTTTTACATTCTAAGCCAAATTTTTTCGAGAGTATATTATATGAATATATATTTAAAACGATGTTCGGCTCTAAAGAGGTACTACATATATTATATATACATACATATATATATTTTTATTTTCTTCGGATCTAACTCTTCTCTCATATGATATTTATTTATGTACACGCAATCGGTTAAGAAAACATATTTTACAGCATTTTACGCTATAAAATATTAACATATTATTTATCATTTTCACATCCAACTATTTTCACATTTCTTAATCATAAATATTTACATAACGAACAGTTGCATTTACGTTTAAATCGAAGAATTTGCAAATCACTTCTTGACAATAATAATAATTAAAATAATCGCAATATTTGCGTCGTAAATTAAACAACAAATTCTTGAACCCATTGCGTGTATTAATTTATTATTGATATTTATTATATTGCATAGACACAATGCACGACAAAACTGACTAGGATGAGATCTAGTGTACAATTTCGTCAATTACACGTTTCGTTTTAGTTCTGTACATATTCTTCGATGGTGCGATGAACGTTTTGAACTATTATACTTTACTATACAGATATTTATTGTTAACTGAAGATCACTCACATCAAGCGAAATTATTTATTTCCTTTATTTATACGTTTAACCATTAACCCCCTTAGTATTACAATGTATTTATTTATTTCATCATTTATTTATTCACCGCCGCACATCAATCCTTCTTTGATTTCAATTGTTTTTTTATTCTAATCGAGTAGAAAGAAAGGGTGTCTTAGATATGAAATGATGAAGACGTGACGTAATCCACAAGTTATCATATATTTTTATTCTCTCTTTTTTTTTTTCGTTGTTGTTCTTGAGTTCAACGAAGGGATAGATAAGCTGAAGAAGAACGTTGTTGAAATTTGTTGCTATTTTACAATAATTATTATTATTATTATCGAAAGTAAGGATTAAATAAATATTAGATTGATTTCGTGTGCCTCTTATAATAATTATAATTATTACTACTACTACTACTACTTATAAATATATATATATATATATTTAAATATATTATCATGATGATTACGACTATTATTATTATTATTATAATGATGATGATGATTATTATATTGTATGTTGAATTTTTGTGATTTTATAAAAACGAGAATAAAGAAAAAAAAGCCAAACCAAGTCGTTTCTGTTTTGTCGGTGCCAGGCACCGGCTATTTAATTTTCCTCGAACATACCTTTGCTTCCCATCATTGATTTCCTGGCGATGGGCGCGAATAGCTGCAGGCCCTGCAAGGGTCGCAAAAAGCGGAAAATTCAGCAGGGTGGTTCCATTCTGGACAGGGTCATCAGCCAATCCTCCAATCAGGATCAGTGTCTGCTCTACAAATTAGCCAATTACAAAAAAGGTAAGATCTCTTATAGTTGGAGAAAGAAAAAGAGGTGAATTTGGGTGTTTTCGCGAACCGCTGCTAAAATCATTATTTTGTTAATGAATGAATGCGTTAGGTGGTGAATTGATTGATGCATACAATTTGGGAGGACAGGTTGAAGTTGAGAAACTTATCAGAGAGCAGTTCGGGCAGTTGATGTACGCGGATGGTAAAGGGCAGATAATCAATAGATCTGAATATCTTCGTTGGAAATTTCGAGATTTCGAGCAAGTCGTTTTACCTATAGAGGCGAGTCTAAGTCCGCACGATCCGTTAGCTAAATGGGAGGATCACGAGGCTTGCTGGCAGATGCAGTATCGAGGATCTCTGGGGGAAACACTGATCCACGTTCTGATCATCTGCGACACGAAAATTCACACGAGAATCGCTCGAACTCTCATAAGATGTTTCCCCAAATTGGCCATCGATGTTGTGGAGGGTGAAGAATACTTGGGAGCTGGATCTCTTCATTTAGCAATCGCCTATAATAATAACGAATTGGTGCAGGATTTGGTGGAAGCTGGAGTGAACGTTAACCAAAGGGCTGTTGGTAATTCAAAATATGAATAAATTTGTGTGTTGTTATCTAAATTATTTACATTTAGGTAGTTTCTTCTTACCGAGAGATCAGCAGAAGCCGAAACCGGCGAAGCATACGGATTACGAAGGTTTGGCTTATTTGGGCGAATATCCGCTCGCTTGGGCCGCGTGCTGCGCCAACGAGAGCGTCTATAATCTTCTCTTGGATAGCGATGCGAATCCAGATTTTCAGGATAACTTTGGAAATATGATTCTGCACATGGTCGTAGTTTGCGATAAATTGGTAACATTCAACACTTCTTATACTTATTATTTACAAGAGTTGCTAAGAAGAAAATGTTTATAGAACTTTAGTCGTTTTTGAGATTCACTTCATTTGCCCATCAAGAATTACTAAATCTAAATTGATTATTGATATTTAAGGATATGTTCGGGTACGCCTTAAGACACCCGAGACTTCCGGCGAGTAACGGCATCCTGAATAAAGCCGGTCTGACTCCGCTCACTTTGGCTTGCAAATTGGGAAGAGCGGAAGTCTTCAGGGAGATGCTGGAGCTTTCAGCGAAAGAGTTTTGGCGATACAGCAACATCACATGCTCCGCTTATCCATTAAACGCTTTGGACACTCTTCTACCTGATGGACGCACAAGTATATTATCAATTATTTTTTTTTTAATATAAATATTTATATACTTGGTGACTGTAATTAAGATTGGAATTCGGCATTGTTCATCATCCTTAATGGAACCAAAGAGGAGCATCTGGATATGCTCGATGGTGGAATCATTCAGAGATTGTTGGAAGAGAAATGGAAAACTTTTGCCAGGGTTAATTAAATTAGCAATAAATTAATTTTGCAGTACATCAAATATACTTTTCAGAATCAATTCTTGAAACGTCTTTTAATCCTATTCGTCCATTTGGTTTTTCTCTCTATGGCCGTTTACCTTCGGCCCGATGACCCAGATGAACCTCTCTTGAGATACACCGATGATCCTGTAGTAATAAGTAGATACATCTGCGAAATTGGAGTCGTCTTGGGGGTGTTGAGTTATTTAATACTTCAGCAAGGGGATGAGATCAAGAATCAAGGAATGTTGGCCTTCCTCAAGCAACAAGTAATTAATTTATCCAATTTTGAATTTGATCATCTGCAAATTATAATTTTAGTATCATTCACCGCCAAAATCGATCTTCCTATTGGCCAACTTCCTCATCTTAGCGTGCATCTTCTACCGCATTCAAGGCGATAGAAACACCGAAGAAGCGTTACTTTTAGTCGCCGTTCCTGGCTCCTGGTTTCTCCTCATGTTCTTCGCCGGGTAATTTTAATCTATTAATTAATAGAATTAAGCAATCTTTTTAACAATACTTCAATTTCAGTGCTGTGCGTTTAACGGGACCCTTCGTAACGATGATCTACAGCATGATCACCGGAGACATGTTGACGTTCGGCATCATCTACATCATCGTTCTCTTCGGATTCTCGCAATCATTCTTTTTTCTCTACAAGGGTTTTCCCGGAGTGAAGACTTCACTGTACAGCTCTTATCCTACAACCTGGATGGCCCTCTTTCAGATAACTTTGGGGAACTACGATGTAATTTCTTCGATCATTAAATACGTGAAACAAGAAGTATTAAATTTTAATTTTTCAGTATCAAGAATTATCCAATACAACTTACCCGGCCGTCAGCAAAGCCGTTTTCGCATTATTCATGGTCTTCGTTCCGATCCTCCTCCTCAACATGTTGATCGCAATGATGGGTAACACTTACGCGCACGTCATCGAGCAGAGCGAGAAGGAATGGATGAAGCAGTGGGCCAAAATCGTCATTTCCTTGGAACGAGCGATCCCTCAAGCAGCCGCTCACCAGTACCTGCAAGAATACAGCATATCATTGGGAAAGAGCGAAGAGCAAGGTACGGAGCAGAGAGCCGTCATGGTCATCAAATCCAAGAGCAAAACTAGAGCGAAGCAGAGGAAGGGGGCTGTTGCTAATTGGAAGGTAAATTCAGCAATCGTTTAAATTTGACAGATGTCAAAGTTTGAAAATTTTGATTAATAATTAGAGGGTGGGGAAGGTGACAGTGAATGCTCTGAAGAAGAAAAACATGACCGGAGAGGAGATGAGATGTTTGATGTGGGGCCGCGAGAGCATCAACACTCCAATCAAAGTGAAAGGGTGATTTAGAAATTAATTGATTGTTTCAATATAAATATATTTTTTTTGAATTTCGCAGACCGAAGATTGATCCGCTCTTGGATCCGAAAGGTCCTTCTTTGACCGGAGCTTTCGAGGGTGCTTTAGCCGCAACTTTGGACGTCATCTCTTTCGCGCACGACGTCGATTTGGTTACGACTCAACCGAAAAAGAAACCGGAAGATAAATCTACAAAAACGCAACCACCACCGAAAATTGAGGAGGCGATGGTTAAGAAACCTAAGAATAAAACCAGCACGGATCCGTTAAGAGATTTAGTTCTGTACTCGAGAAGCGAAAGTCCGAATTACTTGAACGATTTAGCTAATAGAGCAGCGAATTTACAAGATTTCGAGGAAAACGTACAGAACGTTCCTTCGGCCGTACCGAACGTCAAGAGTTTGGCTGGTATTTTCGCTGGTACCGAGAGTATAGTTAAGAGAGTTGAGGTCACGGTGAAGAAGTACGCCGCTTTGGATCCGAGCGATAGCGAAGGATTCGGAGGTCCTTAAATAAATACATTTATTATTATTTTTTTAAATTCTAATTTTGTAATTTGCAGATTTACCTTTATTGGGAAGGGTGAGTCGCACGAAACGCGCAAAATCAGCGACGCAAAGGAGGACGACTTCCGGTAAAATGAAGAGCGGCGATAAACGTAAACTTTTAGCGGAAACCGAGTCAAGTTCGACGGACACGATGAGTCCCAAAGAGGAGGAAAAATTGGATTACGTCGACGATAGGATGAGACAGGTCAAGGATTCGTTGCAGGACAATGCAGTGGATATGAGACCAATGAACATCGATGAGGCCTTAGGAAACAAGTGAAGATTACAAACGAAATATATATGGATGAAATTTATTACAATATTTACATTTTCAGCGACAAAACTGAAACAATAAAAATTGCTGGTGACGGTGGTGATGTTAAAGAGAATGAATCTGGTGCGAAGAAACGCAAGAAAAGACCGAAAACCGCTAAACTTAACCGGTAAATAAGGTTTTTTTTTTTAAATCTAAATTAAGTTAAGATGTACTTACTAATTGCAGTGTCAGTCCGATCGTGGATGCTTCGAGGAATTGCCAATCGGCTGGGAACAAGATGGATTCGGATTCTGATAGGGATCCTCTGGAACCTTGGAGCACCAAGAATATCGTCAACATGAACAAAATCTTGGCTTGGGATAATAACGATCGGGATAGTGCTTGAATCATACAATCTTATAATTGCGAATCTGGAATTAGTTTACTTAGGATAAAAACGTAATTTTAGCAATTTCAAAATGTCGATTAATTTAGGATTAAGCAAGGATATTAAAGATAATTGTATGTTACGTTTATTCCACGGAATAGATTTAGAGAAAGTATCAATAACTAAAACTACCATACGTTGTGCTACTGTTTTCCACTTAATTATCTAGACTTAAGTGCATATAAATAAATGTGTAGATTACTTATATAAAGCAAATACATTAAATTTGTGTTCTTAATTTAAATATTATAAAACTTTTGCTTTCAATTTCACACAATTAAAAATATAGTATATACAAAATTCGTACTAATAAAATTATGTGAGTATTTTTCAATTTCCTTAGTTATCATTTCCAGTAGAATTCTATAACTTTTATACTTAATTGGTGGTAAGGTAACTGCAGTAACATAGACACTAGTATTTTCATATCCGTTATACAACCAAATATGCCTAGTTCGTAATTAGGTATTCGTATTAACAATTTAAGACATATTTACATATACGTTCGACTCTATACGTTTCTTGTGAGGAACGGTGGATGTTCAGGAGAACTGTATGATGACGATGACGTAAGTGGTGATCAGGTTGACGAAGGTGAAGAGCATCGAAAAATCGACGTTGAAGAAACCGGCGGCTGTGAATTTCGGACAACGCGCGGTAGCTTGCTGAGCCAAAATGAAGAGCTTCTCTCGAAGTGCAGGAACGTTGGAGTACTTGTTCAAAGCTTTGTAGCTGATGGTGATGGTCTTTTTTCCTTCCTCGCTTACCTGCTCGCACATCGTCGCGACGAAGACACCTTGCGCCTGAAACCAGAAAAAAAAAACAATTAAAATAAGAACGAGAAACGAGATTACAAAAAATAAGATTAATCGATTTGCATTTCTTGTATTTGTTCTCTCGTTGTTATTTCACTCACGGTGAAATAAATGGTCCAAATGAAAATCAAAACAACGTTGCTCGTGTGAAGAGATCCGTTTTTATCCAAAGCTATTTCTATTGCCGACAAGATATTGATGGTAATGTGGAAGACGTGCAGAAGGATGTGCCAACCGAAGAGCTTGTTGAAGGCATCGCAGACGTCGCCTAAGATAATCTGCAGCTTCACCAGAGCCTCGATCTTGAAGCTAAGATCGTCCTCGCCCTTATCCACAGTCGCAACCGTCACCACTTCCGTTAAATTATCCAGAACAAAGTTGAAGATTGTGCATCGTTTTTTCAGACATCGCAGCAGACACAGCTGCAAGAGCACGTATATCATCAGATAGTAACTCTGCATGGAATCGTTGATGATGAACTGATACTGATCGATGCCGATGTCCAGATGCCAATGATAAACGTCGGCGATCATGATCGCGATGATCAGCAAATTGTAACCGATCAGCTTCTGCATGAAGTATCGCACTTTCGGTATTTCCATCTTGTGAATTGCTAGGAGATTTCGATCGATAGAATTCAGATCGTCGAAGATCCTCTGGAACAGCCCCAGACCCCAGTTACTCGCGGAACTGACGATCGCAGTGATGTTCAGCAAATTCATCAGGATCGAACGAGCGTTGCTCAGCACAATCTTCATCGTGTTTCCCCAGTAAGTAAGAATTTCGACTTTTCCAAATAGTGAATAGATGTAAGTTAGCAGGAAGAGAACGATGACAAAGTACCAGTAACATTTCGGTTTGCTGAACTGCCTGCTCTTGCTGTTGTAGCTGGGAAGCAGACCGATGTAGCAACCCAATCTCAACAGTGGTTGAATTGTCGAGGCGACGATCATCCTTCGCCGCTAACTGCACAACTACAAAGTTCGTAATTCCATCGATCTACTATTTCTACTCATCACTTCAATTCCGACTCCAATTGTCCGAGTAATTAATTTAAGAGCGCCTTTATCGTCGTCGTCGTTGGTCGGCTAAAAGTAATTTCCCACATGGCGACTTTGTCAAAACAAAATAAAATAATAGACACAATAAAGGAAAACAAGAACAAATTAAACATATTAATATTACAATATCCGATCAGTCGATCGTTGCATCGTAATTAAATTAAGTGGAAATCATCATTTCCGCTTTCGTTTTCCTCAATTGAATTTATATTTTTGGGTAAACTGCAGAAAAATATAATATTTATATAAAAAAATACAAAATTATTAAACGATATAAGTGAGTAATATGACATCGGTCACGCGACAAACGTATCAAGATATTTTGTATAGATAGAAATGAAATATAATTATGTAACGTGTAACTATTATGCGCACAGGTTAAAAGACTATTTATAATAATAAAAAATATTTATATAAATATATACCAAAACAAAAAGATTAACAATTATTTTGAAAATATTATTAAAATATAGTTTTTTATGGTCAGCGTTTAATTTAATTAACATTAACTATTCAGATGACTGAAACATATATTTAATAGTTAATGTTGTTTCGGTTCGTTAATAGTCCTGATTACGATCTAATAAAGTGTGGATGTTATCACACTTATGAATTATTCTCTAATCACTTTGGTAATATTACGAATAATTAAGTATCTATTGATTAAAACATAATTATACTGTAGGTAATGTTCATATTGTTTCATGGAAGAAGACGATGGACGAGCGAAGCGAGTCTTGAGATCATCTGAAGTTGTTAAAGCTTCAATTGTTTTCAGGACTCACTTGGCTCGCCCTTCAAGAGTTGGAAATATTCCCATTTAACTATAGATGATGTAAAAATATTATTTTGCTTTTGATTGTTAGACTTACGAAAATCAAGCAAAACCAGCAGATGATGAGCAAAAAAGCCTGCGTATCCCAAACGAAGTCCTCTTCTAGCATATCCTGCACAATGAACAGAGTGGTCAGGATGCAATTGACCATCGTGTAAAATAAATGCCAGCCTTGTATACTGTTGAACGATTCAATTAAGTCGAGACACAGACCGTGAAATTTGGCGATGCTGTCCATGTCTCGCTCGTCATCCGCCTTTTCGATTATCTTATTTATAGACGCGAGACGAGATCTAAGGTGCCGCAGGATGTTCGCCTCCAAAGCGTTCACCACGAAAATGCCGTACACCATGAACCTATCCAGCAGCACAAATTGGAAGTAGTAGAACTCTTCTAACCACCAAAACCCCTCCAAAACAATCAATCCGATGATGTAGGCATGCACCAGACCGAAAGCTATCTGCAACTTCAAAGTCTTTTTCTCGAATTTGAATCCCCGCACGGTAATTAAGGCGTCCAACTCTTCCAAATCATCGAAGAACTTCTGCACTCGTTGCACTTTCCAGGTAAACGATCCGATCATCGAATCCAAGTTACAGATGGTCACCAAGGTGGAGCAGATCATCCCGATGATTATGTACATCCTTCTTTTAGTAAAATACTCGATCGTTAATCTTCCGTGCATTGTGTATCCGTACGCCGAAAAGATTAAAATCAGGCTCAAGTAGCATCTCCAAGTCGACGCTCTGAAGACGCCCTTATCGCGCTTCGGCCACAAGCACATCCAGTTTGCCCAAGTCATGAGGAATCCTACGTCTTCGGCGGTGGTCATTTCGGCGACGCGATTAACTGCAAACCAACTTCGCATTTCGCGCGATACAAAACGCGATAGTCGGTCGCGCCTATTTATAAAATTCTAATTTACGTTCTGCACATTTAGCGTGAAGTTGATGGTGCAATGGTATTTACATTTTTTTTTCCTGCATATATCCCAAAGCGCCACTCGCACATTACATTATTAAATTATGTATATAACACGGACAACCTAATTACGTGACATATTGGTTGCATACAACGCTTAAACAATCGCTAAGCTATACACACAAACACCAACTGCGAAATAATAAAACGATTTTAGGTTTGATTTCTTCAGAGAAAAGTTAGCCTCGAACCAATTTTCATGACTGTTACCAACAAAACATTAGATGTTACTGTAGATGAAAAATTATATAATTGAGTTAATTAAATATTTATAGCTTTTCGTATGCGCCTATTAAAAATAATACAATTACAATTACTTACGGTTTCTGGGAAACATCAATCAATATTATTTTTAATTAAATAAAATTGAAATCTTTAAAGAAACTCCAACACAAATTCAGACGAATCTTGACAAATAACTGCTGCTACTCTTTTGTTGATTATTTTTGTTATCCTTAGAAACACGCTTAAATCGTAAACAAAACAAGTGTGACGATAAATGGTGTTTGCTGTGTTGCTTTTAATTAACACATAGAAATATTAATTAAATTAATAATTACGCTGAAATTTTAAATAATTCTGGATTCTATATAAACAAGGTAATTCAATATATCAATTAATTTAAAATAATTAGAATTTAATTAGAATTTACGAAATTGACATTTAATGAAATGCGATTTTTTTGTTTATTTTTCAAAGCGTTCTTGGATTTAATTCTACTTACTCCGAGGTAGGTGGTCCAAACGACCATTGCAAGAGCGGTTTTAATATCCACATGCGTATTGCGAAGAAGTGGTATTTGTATGGTGAAGAGGATGTTGACCATGAGATGAAGAATGGTGAAGAGGATGTGCCAACCCTGAACCTCTCCGTAGACGTCCGAGAGATCGCATAGTCTCGCATGCAATTCGATCAATTTCTGCGAACGATCGTCGTGCCTGACCCGTTTCACCAGAAAGTTGAGAGATTCGAATCTCCATTTGATGTGCCTCAAGATGTTCACTTCGAACGTGATCACTATGAAGATGTAGTAGACTTGCAGCTGATCGGGCAACAGGTATTGGTAGTGTCTGAATTTAGGGTCACTGTACCAGGAACCGAAATCCAATACGAAAAAAATTACGAGAATCACGTGAATCATAGCGAAGGCCATATTGAATCTGGGCATTCTGCGGTCGTTTCTGATGTCATCAAGGTTCAGCATGTTATCGATCTGGTTGAATTTATCGAAAATCATTTGGAATTTAGGTACGTTCCATTTGAACGAGCCGAGGATCGTGTGAACGTTGATGAAGACCGAGAGGAGAGATGAGACGATCATCAGTGCGAATTGTGTATGATTCTGTCTGTACTGAGGAGTCAGGAGCTTTCCCAGCGACGAGTAAATAGTTACGAGGAACGTCAACAGCAGATGAACGTAGCATCTCCACGGTGTGCTTAAGAAACGCTCCAAGTTTGGATCGTATTTGGGAAAGAGGCAGAGGATGTTGCCAAGCTTCAAAAGTCGGTCTAGGTTCTTCGCAACTGCAGACATGTTACTGAACGGTGAGTGAAATAAACATTGATGGTTAATGAAAAACGTAATTAATTCCCAAACCCAATCTAATCTAAACGTATTGATGTAATCGTGACAAACGCGACAAATTAATATTTGTATGCAGAAACTTGTATACGAGTGAATATTGAATATAGGAGGTACTTGAATTTGTAATTACGATGCAGTCACAGCTGTACTCACGCTCAGGTATACAGTCCAGCAGATCATCAGCGTGATCGTGATTGCGTCCCAAAGGATTATCGGACTGAGCAAGACCTGAATGGATAGAAGCACGTTCAGGTTGCCATGGATGATCGACAGCAAGGTATGCCAACCTTGCATCCCATTGTAGTCGTCCACCAAATCGCAGACTTTACCGTGCGCATCCACCAGTGCATCCAAATCCGCATCAAAACGTCCCATCTTTCCGGACACCAGCGTATTGATACTCTCGACCCTCCACTTGATGTGCCTAAGGATACACGTCTCCAAGGTAACCATAACGAAGATGCAGTAGATGTGAGTCAAGTCTTGAACCATGTAAACATAGTCTATCAAATGCAGATGCGTGTACCAAACCATAATGTCTATAATGTTCATCGCGATCAACGGCACATGGAACAGCACGAAACCCAAATTCAAGTACTTCATCCTCTCGTCATGCCTGATCCCGTACGATGCCAAAAACGCATCGATCTCGTCGAAGGTGTTAAAAATGTTTTGAATCCTAGATACATTCCATCTGAACGATCCCAAAATCGTGATCAGGTTTACGGCTATCAAACAGCTGGACGATATAACCAATAGGCCTATCTGCATGTCGTTATGGTTTATTAAGGGTGTTCTGCATTTACCGGAAAGACTGATAACGAAGGCAATTGATAACAAACTTAATTTGATGATGTTTCGTATTGGAGTTGATATGAATCTCTTATTAATCTTGTCGTATTTTGGTGTTAACGATAAGAAACTGCTTATCGTTAGCAACAGTTTAAGTTGTTCCGCCACCGACATTTTTACTAGTGCAACTACATTTCATTTGGATAGATAGGGGCTCTTAATCGAATTACCTACTTTATACATTTGTACCAGTTATTGGTTTAATTGATTGTCTAGTATTTGTCAATTACAATAAAATTGACATTTATTATTCAATTAATTTGATCCAATCGATTATCCATTTTTATATTCAGTCAAATTAATTATATAAAGTATTTCAAACTTACAGCCATGTATATGGTCCAAATGAACAACTGGGCAAGTGTGGATGCGTTCCAATCGTTATCTTTCATGAGGATGACCTGTATGCAGATCAGCATGTTAATGATCAGATGAACTATGGTGATCAAGGTGTGCCAACCCTGCATCCCATTGTATGTGTCCACGAGATCGCAGCACTTGGCGTGCAGGTCCACCAACGCTCCATAATCTGGTGCGTAACAAATGGATTTGCTCAAGACCAGATTCACGGACTCGAATCTCCATCGGATGTGTCGAAGAAGCAGTACCTCGAAGATGATCGTGCCAAATACGAGATACGTGGTGATCTGATCGTGTACCATGTAATGGAAATTGTAGACCGCCAAATTTCCGCTCCAGATGATTACATCCATGATGCACATTCCGAAGAATATTATGTGCATCGATAGGAAAATCAAATTGGTACGCTTCAATCTGCCGTCATGGCTGATGTTTCGCGTTGCCAACATTGCATCGATCGAGTTGAACGTATCGCAGATTTCCTGCATCCTCGAAACGTTCCACCTGTACGATCCCACTATAGTTATCAAGACTATTAAATGAAGACTGCTTCCAGATATTATTACAAGCACTTCTTGCATTGTATTCCAAACCATGAAATGCGTTTCGAGTCGACTGTACAAACAGTAGACGAACGTCGAGAATAAGAATATCAAATTGAAGAAACTTCGAATCGGGGCTGCTTTGAATTGCATCGTTTCACGATTGTATTTGGGAAATACGGTGAAGACGTTGCCCCAAACGAGAAACGGCTGAAGACTCTTCGCTACCGACATTTCCGAACCGACTGAAAAGCCTGGTCCACATCGTAATTCTATTTAATTTCGTCACAGGCCATTATTAGAATCGATCCCAAACGCATTACCTGATGAAAATTATCGTGTATTTTAATTTCCGTACTTACAACCAGATATCCAGTCCAGCTGATTAATAATGTGAATGTGGTTGCGTCCCTCAGGAATTTTGTGGAGAGCATAATTTGGATGGCAAGCAGCACGTTCAAATTCACGTGGATGATTGATAGCAAGGTGTGCCAACCTTGCATCTCGTTGTAGACGTCCACCAAATCGCAGACTTTACCGTGCACGTACACCAGTGCATCCACATCGGAAGCGAAGCAATACAGCATTCCGGGGGGTACCAGCAGATTGACACTCTCGAACCTCCACTTAATGTGTTTCAAGATACTCATCTCCAAGGCAACCATAATGAAAATGTAATATATTTGCAGTTGATCTTGCACCATGTAAATGTACCGGTATATGTGAAAATTCATGTACCAGACTGTAACGTCAATCACGTACATCACGATTATCGCAAGATGGAGTAGCACGCAACCCAAATTCATATATTTCATTTTTGAATCGTTTCTGATCGCTTTCGATGCTAAAATTGCATCTATCTCCTCGAAAATGTCGAAGATCTTCTGCATCCGCTGTACGTTCCAGCTGAACGCTCCCAAAATCGTGATGAAATTAACGGCCATCAAGCAACTGGTCGATAGAATCGCCAGAGACAACTGTATCTTATTTTGGTTTATCATCGCCGTCGTGCATTTACCATAGAGACCGAAAATGTAAAGAGATGTTAAAACAATCAATTTCACGATACTTCGTCTTGGAGTCGGTGCAAACGTTTTTTTGGAACTATCATATCTTGGAGTTAACGATAGGAAGCTGCATAGCTTTAGCAGCAATTTAAGGTTATCCGCTACCGACATTGCAACAACTGCGACTACGATCGAATTGGTTTGAAGCTTTTAAGTGGATTACGTGAAGATACCATTTGCTTATGCAATTAACGTAATTAAATGTGAAATGAGAACTATTATTTTTACCAAGTGGAATAACAACTGTTTTTTTTTATCTCGTAATCCATTTCAGGCGTTTGGATGCAATTAGCATTTTCCGGTTTTTGAAGTGCGTAGACTTTTTTACTTACAGCCATGTACAGCGTCCAGATGATCATCAGCGTTAGTGTGGTTGCATCCAAATGGTAATCGGGCGAGATCATGAGCTCGATGGAGAGCAGTATGTTCAATATCAAATGTGATATGGTGAACAATGTGTGCCAACCCTGCATCTCGTTGTAACCATCGACCAGATCGCACACACTACCGTGCATCTCAACCAGTTCACCCAAACGCTCCTCGAAACTTCTCACTTTTACCAAAAGATTATTAACACTTTTCAATCGATACTTGATTTGCGCAAGCAAACTGGTTTCGAACACGACCATAACCAAAATATCGTAAACCTGCATCTGATCTAATATCACTAAATGATAGTAGTATATATTGAAGTTTCTGTACCAGTTGGTAACGTCTACCACGACCAATGCGAACATTAGCAAATGTAAAAGGAAAAAAGTTAAATTGATATGCTTCAATCTAAAATCGTTTTTAACGCCACGACGCTTCAACACCAGGTCTATTTCATCAAACGTGCAGAACATTTTATTCATTCTGTCCACGTTCCACTTGTAAGCACCGATAATCGTAATGGAATTAACGGACATCAAACTGCAGCTTGACAGTACTATCAGAGTCATCTGAACGGTGCTTCTATTAAACAATTCCGTTCTAAGTTTCCCTTGCAAACTATAGACGAACATCACCGATAAATAACCCAATTTAATCAGGCTTCTCATGGGTTTCGGTTTGAAGACCTTCTTAAGGTGGTCGTATTTGGGTATGAGCGAAAGAGCGTTGCCCCATTTTAACAGCAGCTGAAGATTCTTAGTTATAGACATGTTCAAAACTGAGTACAAACTATGGCATTTATCGTGCAATAAAATTACGTACGCAAAGTCGTGAGCATTAGTGCATAATAATACATCAATATAAAGTAATCTACTGTAATTGCGTCCGTATTCAATGGTTCATTTATTGGATGTATTTTTTACTGGATAATTTGTTTGAATTCCAATAAATTGATTGTCAACATTGCGTATTAGTATTATTATTTCAATAATTTCCACGACAATAACAAATTAATAGCAAAATTGTATTAAATTGTTGTTGTGAAACTTACGGCCAGATAAACGGTCCAAACGGTCATCTCGTAAATGGTAATTGCATTGCAAATGAATGTTGCATCAAGCATGATCTGTATGCTGCGAAGAATGTTGACAATGAGATGGGTCATGGTTAAGAGGATGTGCCATCCGTGCAAGGAATTGAAGAGGTCCACCAGGTTGCAAATCTTCTCGTGCAAATATTTTTTGTGTACTTTATTTTGAGGATGGAGTCGATTTGGTCGAAGGTGTTGAAGAGGTTTTGAAATTTCGAGACGTCCCATTTGAAGGAACCAACCATAACGTAGATTATGAGGAAGTTGGAGCACATGTTGGATGTTATGGATAGGATAAGATTCGTGATGGAAGTATTGAATTTGAGTTTGTCGGAAATGAAATACGTAAAGGAAATTGCGACGAAGACGATAAACACGAGACATCGTGCAGAATTGGTGCGAAATAGTGCAGAAGTGTAGTCGTATTTTGGGAAGAGACAGAGGATGTTTCCCCATCGCAACAGCGCCGCCATCTCGGACACCACGATCGTCATATCGACTGAATATAACGCAAGCTTGCAAACGCATCGATTGGATATGGGGGAAACAAGTATCGACTCGCTAGTAGTTCCGGTTTAAAGAGTGTATAATCTTCTATACTTACACCCAAATACGTTGACCAGACGATTATCACCAATAGAGTGGTTGCATCCAATTCGTAGGTGGATGCGATCATGTGCTCGATGCTAAGCAGCACGTTCAAAATGGAGTGCGTGATGGTGAACAGGGTGTGCCAACCTTGCATCGAGTTGTAAAAGTCGATCAGATCGCAGACCTTTCCGTGCATCTCCACCAGTTCACCCAAACCATTCCCGAAGCATTTCACTCTTCCCAACAGATAATTGACAGCCTGCAATCTCCATTTAATGTGTCGCAGAAGATTAACCTCGAACAGTATCATGACTAATATATCGTACACCTGCAACTGATCAAGCACCACGTAATGGTAGCTGTATATGCTGATAGGTCTCCGACTGTTGGTGATATCGAGGAGCGGTAAGCACGCCAACCCAACATGCAGCAACCCGAAACTCCAGCTCAACCACTTCAATCTGTCGTCGTTGCTGATGCCTTTCCGCTGAAGCGTCGCATCGATATCATCTAAAGTATCGAAAATCGTCTGCATCCTTTCCACGTTCCATCTGAACGATCCCAAGATCGTCACGACGCTCACCCCCATCAAAAACACAGAAGACGTTGTTATGAGCGCCACCTGCACGGAACTGCGATTATACAAATCGGAAGTCATCTTTCCGTGCAAGCAGTAGACGAAGAGCAGCGAAAAGACGATCAATTTGATCGAGCCTCTAATTGGTTTCGCAATGAAAATCCTCTTTTTGTCATCGTAATGCGGCAAAAGACACAAAAAAGAGCTCCAGGTCAGCAAAAGTTGAAGGGTTTTCGCGGCGGACATCTCGAGTACTAACGTTGTCAACTAGGTGCACGACTCATCTAATTAATTGCATTACGTATACTCGATTATCTGTCTAATTACATTATCATTGTAAATGCAATCGCTATTGCTCACTATATTTATTTTTACGTTCAAGGTAAACACGTTTGTTTTCCCATTAATACTCAATGTTAAATTAATCCATTTATAATAACAACAACCATTCATAGGCAATACATATTACTTTATAATTAGAACTGTCAAACGGTTTAAGGTTTAATTAAGATATATTTCAAAGTTGGTTATAATTGGTGAATGAAACGTAATCAATTGATTTGCAATAAACGTGTTTTCTTTACTTACGGCGAGATATGTGGTCCAGGTGGCCATCAAGAGGATCATAGTGAAACTATGATTGAACAGCATGCTGATCATGAACTGCAGGGTGAGCAGGATGTCCGCAATGAGATTATTCATGGTGAGCAGGATGTGCCATCCGTGCAACGAGTTGAAGATGTCCACCAAATTGCACAGTTTCTCGTGCAGCAGGAAGACGCTCTTCATCTTCGATTGGCTTTCGCAAAGGGTCATCGTTTCCAGCAATCTGTTGGTGATTTCGAATCTGCGCTTGATGTGCCTGAGCACGTTTATCTGAATGGCGACGCCGATGAAGATGTAGTAGATTTGAAGCTGATCCTGCACGAGATAGTGGAAATCCATGAGCAGCATGTACTTGTACCAGATGTATATTGCGGCCAAGACGATGGTGCAGATGAAGACGTGAACGAAGCCGAAGATGGGAAGGAAGGAGCGCATACGTTGAGTGTGTTCGACGTGCAGGATGGAGTCAATCTCGTTGAAGGTGTCGAAAAGGCGTTGCGTTTTGGGGACGGCCCATTTGAAGGACCCGCAGATTGTGTACAGATTGAGGAAGCTGGAGCAGAAGGTCGAGGTGAGGATGAGGATGAGCTGAGGAGTGGTTTGGCTGTAGTCGGGAACGGTGAGTTTTCCAACGAACGAGTATATGAAGGAAATGGTGAAGATGGTTAGTTTGATGTAACAACGACGCGGGGTGGCCGAAAAGATGCCAGTAGTTGGGTCGTATTTTGGTAAGAGGCAGAGGAAGTGGCCCCAACGCAGCAGCACCTGCAGATCCGCACCGACCGACATCTTAAGTCAACTACCACTCACAATTCCTTCCGCTTATTTCACTAAATATTAATACAAATTCCGAACAATGGAAATCGATTGATAAAACAGTATTAAAAGAAAAAAAACTAATTACTTACTAACAACATTTCCGACACACAGAAACTTCCTCAATCCACTCCAACTAAATTAAGTGAATATACGAAAGAGTTATCTTTAATATTCAGGTTTCAATGGAAAACGCAGCTGTTTATAAGAAGCGAAATGGAAAAGTATTCAAATAAAAAGATAATTGGAACAGTCTGACACAGTCCTATCTTCTCGACCAATTAATAATTCTCAATAACATTTCTGGGTTAATTTAATTCAATAAAATGATAACTCGTATCCACACACACGCACACGCACACATATTTATATAAACAAACGTATCGTCTCCGGCGAGTATACAGTGATATAAATAAGTGTGTACAATAATCGCGCATTTACTCAATCAAAAAAATACAATAAATAAATTATGCAAAAAAAAAAAAAAATAGTTATGTAAGTTAATAATAAATGCATCCAATTGATAATTTAGATTTGAAACTAATTTTGAAATTATGACACATTAATCTAGTTTCTGGTAAACAAGTATTATTTGCGTAACGTGCATGCTTTCAATTGAAGAAATCTGCTGAATTTCGGAGACGTTTCAAGGTTTGGCGTGTGTAATCATCGTAACGGCTGTAACCGAGTGCGAATCGTCGCTTGTTGACACCGAAAATCCTCGCTAATTGCATGCACTTAATTACGAAACTCGAAATCAGCTGATGTCGTTTGATAAACAGTATTATAAAATTGTCGTTGTTACAATGGTACAATTTACGAGCATTAGAAATTTTCGTTTCAAGCATTAACATTATGAAAATGCAATTTAACTATTGTACAATATATTTCACGAGATATCAACAGAAAACTAATAACATGCCGCTGTTGAAAGTCCTTATTTTTTTCTTCAGACGTAATGATCATTGTGTTCAGCATTAAGCGATTAAAAGATGCAATTAACATCGCGTCAAACTATATGGACTGTTTAATCCACGCAAATCTGACGAGCCGAGTTCTCCGAAATTAAAAAAAAAAAAATCTTATTGTAACTCTCAAAATTTCATAAACTTAATTAAGCGTAGCATCGTTATGCAAACAACGTTTTATTTTTGTTGTGGGGCGGCGGCATTAAAATATGCAATTTTACGAAAATAATTCCATTGGAAAACAGTCGGATTATACGAAAGAGTTATTGTCGCATTATTCGCTTAAAAAAAAAGCTAAATTATATAAACAAGTCAATAAATGCATTACATTGTATTTCTAATCATATTTTAAATTTTAGGAAACGTACCATAAGGAAGATCAACCAGAAGGCCATAGCCTCGTATTCGGTGCCGAAGGTTTGCAAGAATTTGAAGTCAACTGCAGCGAGGAAATTGAAGACTATGTGGATGACGAGTATGAGGTTGTGAAATCCAAAGATTTCGTTGGTCAGATCGGCCGCATCGCACAAAATTTCGTGCTGTCGTATCAATATTGAAGCATCTTCGCAGCTCAACAATTCTCTGTTGAAAATCTTAAATCTTTGCCGAATGTTCCACAAGATCAAGCATTCGAACTGCACGGTGATGAAGATTAAGTAAAGCTGCCAACCGTCGCTCAAGTAATACTTGATTTGGTAAGAGCGATTATCTGCAATCCAATAGATATCGCATCCGAACATCACCCCAAAGACCGTTGCATTCAGCAGCAGGAATTCAATTTTGAAGAATCTAATTCCGTTTAAATCAATTTGAGTTTCTGCTAAGAGTTTCATAAGATTCTTTGCGTTGAAATGATTCAACTTCGTCGCGTCCGCTATTGAGAGTAGATTTAGGATGGCTATGAACGCGTATCCTCCGATCAATAAGGTGACTTCGACGCCATGGAAACCGTCCATTCGACCGAAAGCGGAAATCACGTTGACGACCAGCATGAAGAGGAAGATCGGGTACCTCCACCAGCTGATGGTACCCTCGCGATTTGGAAGAACTCCGAAAAGATCGCCAAAAGTTAATACAAATTTAACATCTTCGTCCCACGACATTTCGATCGGAATTGAACGCGAGTGCATCGAAATAATTGGATATTTCTGTTTGTTTTACATTCCGTACGCTTAGGAAAATAATTGTCATGAGCGCTAATGTCTGTGTGTGTGTGACATAGCGTTTCCAGTTTTGATCCAAAAGCAAATATGTGTTTGCTCTTATTATATTATTTTTTTTTGTGCGAGAACAATAAAAATAATTTGCCTCGCAAAAAATAGCGACCGTTACGCAAGGATCTCCGCTCCGTCTGTCGTAAAATTCTGTTGACTTTTCTCTCCTTGTTATACTAATGACAATTTGACAATTTCTGACGGCTATATGTGGAATTGACATTTCAAGAATCGTTATGTCAAAATATGCAAAAATTAAATTGTACGTACCAACAAAAAGATGAACCAGAAAGACATGATCTTAATTCTAATTGTCGAGCTTGCGTAGAACACTGCGCAAAAAGTGGACAGGAAGTTGAAGATGATGTGAATAATGAAGATCAAATTGTGAAATCCGAACATGCGATTGGTCAGATCCGCCGCATCGCACAGCACTTCATGCTGACGTATGAGCATGTCACCGTCATCCGTAATGTCCGTCATCATCAGTAAATCGTTGAAATATTTGAATCTTTGTCCGATGTTCCACAAGATCAAACACTCGAATTGTACGGCCACGAAAACGAGATAGACCTGAAGACCATCGTTCAAAAAGTATTGGAAAGTATTTAATTCCGAAGGGTTCTCGCCCCACATCCAATTCAAGTCATCAACTATTATGCACGTCACCACCACTATGTTAACCACTGAAAACTTTAACTTGAACCACTCGAAACCATTAACTTTCGTTGGTATTTCAGACAACATCTTTAAAACGTTACCAACGTTCCTTCCGTTCACTGAAGTCACGTCTGCGATTGCCATTAAGTTTAGGAGAGTCATGAAAACGTAGCCTCCGTATATTACGACCAACATTACACCGTCAATATCGGTTTTTCTTCCATAAATTGAATGAATAAACATTAGGAGAAGAGACAGGAAAATCGGATACCTCCACCATCTGATGACACCATCGATATTAGGAAGAATACCCAAGAAATTACCGAAAGTCAAAACGAACTCGACATCTTTCTCCCACGGCATTTCGATCGATTTTCCTCATATCGGACGTAATTTACCCAAAGTCCATCACGTAATTGAATTCGATCTGCCCTTTCTATTTGTTCACTTTCGCTACAGTACAATTATTTGCATAATACACCCATAACAACCTGTTATTTAGATGCAATGTTTCCATAGCAACCATATTTTTTCGCACTTTTGTTATGTTTTAATCAAATAATATTTTGCAAGAAAAATTGAAGTGCGTCAACTAAATTTTATGAAAAATAAACAAAATAGAACATATCGAATGCGTCAATAGTATGTGTATATATGAATATTTTGGAGCAACAACATTAGATGTTTCATAAAAGAAATCTGACGATTTTCAGTTACAAAGTAAGAAACTAATAACAAAAAAAAGTGGAAAAGGAATATTATCGAACAATTGTTAATCTAATATCAAGAAAGAGAATTTTATAATCTTGACATTTGACATGCGGGATTGTGAGGAAACTGAAAGGATTTTCTGAATGAAACGTAACGGGGGATATACAGAGAAAGAGACGGCAATGACTCTGTGAGTTTATAGTAAATAAAGATGAATGAATCGGCGCTTATCCGCTCAGAACGGCCGTTTTCGTTACATAATTCCGTGCACTATTTTGTCTAAAATAAGGAATGGCAAATACTCGCCGAAACAAAAAAATTGCCGTAAGCCGATTGATAAACACGGGAAGGTTACGCGAAACATGATAAGAGCGGAGCAAAATCCAAAAAAAAAAAATAATTAAATAATCAAAAAAAAAAATTGTTACAGCATCCCGCGGATTGCAAATTATAAATAGACCGTTTGAAGAAGAAACAAATGAAGCGAAAATTAAAAAGAAAAACAACATACAAATAAAGATTATCACCGTTTGCGTTGCATAACAACACGATTTTTGTTTTCGTTTCGATGGTGATAGCGAACATTTCGTGGGGGGTCCACCATTGCACACGGAAAGATTTCATGTTTAAAAAGAGCGGCTGTCATGGTAATTACTGTCAATCCTCGAGAGGGATGCGGCCGAACTCTGAGATAAAGGTTCGTTCTTCAGTTGATTCTTTTTTTTTTTTTGATATCAATAATAAATAACAACTGTAACGCGAATTTCGTTCTTGATGTAATTGGCGATAGAAAGTGGGGAAAAAGTGTGTCTGCAACAGTTTTATACCATTTTTTTCTCTTGGTCTCCGTACACGAATAGTTGGTGTTAGTTGTCCGTGCTCCCCATCATTCATTTAGATAAGACCGGGAACAGTCATCGCGTTTGACCTCGGTATAATATATCCAACTTGACTCGAATGCATCGAGGCACAGTTCGCTCAGACTTCTTCCCGATAACATTCCAAGCATCTCATCCTGCCTGCACAGAAAGAGATCCGTAACGTTTCTCAAGATCCGCAAAAAGAAACGCACAAAAACTTGCATCGATTCGCAAATTCTTCTGTCATCTTCGGTGAAAGAGCAGATCAACATTTTTGTCTAATCAGTTGTAAGTTGTTACTTCATCATCGATCAACGATCATCATCATCCCTACCTTTTCGTTCTATCCTAATCGCTTGATTAAGTTTTTGCTAATTTTGCTAATTCTGCTTAACAGGGTTCCAGTTAGTACATGGAGTTGTTCAAACGAAGCAGGTCATCGTCCAGCAGCAAAGCCATCGACATTTCGCCCAGCTATAAAGTTGCCACCCTTCTGCTGAACTTAACCATCTTCATCGACGTCTACCACATCGAGAGTCCTTGGAACGATAGATGGCTCTAGATTTCTTCGCCGGCTGCCTTGGCGGTAAGCTCACCATTTTCAAATTACAATCAAAATTGACCAACATCTAAATTTTGACGAACAATTCAATAATAAAAATCGCTTGTATGTTAGCTAAGAACAATTAACAATTACTTTGACGTTTATTCGATAATCAACATAATATTAGTTGACAGTTTTTTAAATATTCTTAAAATTGCAATTTTTTTAAATCTAACATTAATTAATTAATTCATTATTCAATTGCTTTTAGAATTCATAACAAATTGATATGGAAAAATGCAAAGAACAACAAAAAAATAAAATCATCGTCAAAGCACTTTGTGCTAATAGATAAAATTGAAATATAAAAGATTTTGCAGTCGGCATAACGACAGGGATTACGTACGTACGTACGTACGTATCATAAATTCGCAAAGATTAGCGTTTCACAATGATGCAAAAAATTGTTAAAATTAGAAAGGGAAAAATGTTTGTAATAACAGTGTCATCTTCTTCGATATCAGCTGTTTGTTTCGGCGAATGCGAACAGCCAAGGATGATGATGATGATAATTAGATGTTCATTGCACAAGTTAAGTGCATGCACTCACTCGATCGATCGGTGGGTTACGGAAAAGGTCAGAGGACGTACGTTATTTGGGAAATAACGAAACATTTAGGTTAACGAAAAGTAAAAATAATAAAGATAGATAGATTTGCGGAGAAAAACACGTTTCAAAATCATCTCATGATATTGCATGTGACGTTACTTGTTTGTTCGCCTTTTACTTTGTTTATTCGCGATAGCCGTATTTTCATCTTCGGGTTAACTTTAACCTATTACGAAATACGAAAGCTACCCCGTAAATTATTAACGAAATGTAACATTAGTTTAACAAATTATATAATTTATCTTTTCATTTTTTTTTTTTCAGGATGCGCTGGTGTAATAGTTGGACACCCTTTGGACACTGTGAAGGTCCACCTGCAGACGCAGGATGGCCGTTATCCGCAGTACAAGGGTAGCGTGGACTGCATTCGGCAGATCGTGCGCAAAGAGGGACTTCGAGGTCTCTACAGAGGGATGTCATCGCCGTTGGCCGGTGTTGCGGGCATCAACGCCGTCATCTTTGGCATCTACGGAAACACACAACGGAGTTTCGCAGATCCGGACGCTCTGACGGCTCATTTCCTCGCCGGAGCCGCTGCCGGTCTCTTCCAGAGCGTCCTCGCCAGTCCCATGGAGTTGGCCAAGCTGAAGGTGCAGATGTCGCATGATCAGCTGGGCCCATTGGACTGCATGCAGAAGATCTACCGGACTGAAGGATTCCGTGGCGTCTTCAGAGGTTTGGGGATAACCGTCGCCAGGGAGGTGCCAGCCTTCGGCTCTTACTTCCTCACCTACGAATATCTTTCGCGGACGCGAGACGGTGCCCCGGTGAGCACCTCGAGGATGCTCTTCTGCGGCGGTTTGGCGGGCGTCGTCTCCTGGACGCTCACGTACCCGGTGGACGTGCTCAAATCCCGGCTGCAATACGACCCCAAATACACCGGAGCCGTGGATTGCTTACGCACAAGTTTGGCTGCGGAAGGACCGCAGTTCCTCTTCAGAGGATTAACTCCTGCTCTGATACGCGCCTTCCCAGTAAACGCGGCCGTCTTCACCGTCGTCACGTGGACGATGCGTCTGCTGGATCGCGACTTCCGTTTCGACAACTTCTTCGTCATGCCCGAAGCTGCAGTTGCCTAAGACGAGAAACACGTTTCCATGCCACATTTTTATTTTTTAATCGGCACAACACAACATTTATCTATTAAGAATATCACCTCGTTATGCAGATGATGTTGGCGGAAAGGGCGAGAAATGGATGGAAAGAAGAAAGAGATTGGTGCACTCTTCCCTCCTTCGCAACCCATCATCATCGCTTATTTATTCCATGCGAAACGTAATTTTTCAAACCCCATTTGAGCCTCGAAGACGGCGCCTCCATAAATCCGGAGAAAGAAGAAGAAGAAAAAAAAGAGTGTTCGTTCGAGCGAGAGCGAAAATATGATAATGTAAGCAACGTCTTCAGGTGACGACGCACACAACTTGAAAGACTTGAATATGCATATTCTCCTGATATATATCTCTAGTATTAACTCATCTCTTATGTACTGCATCTATTTTTACACTACTAACATTTTTTCTCCACAGTTTTTTTTTTTTACATACTTCTACTTTATTAACACTTTATTATTATTTTACTCATTTATGTAATCTACACAAAGTAATCTACTTGCATAAGCATAAATATACTTTACCCAATTATGATTTTTTACACAAGTCTTTTATTACCAGTTCAATGAAATATTTTATAAAAAAGTAATAATTCTAATTATGTGTTTTTCGTAATTGTAATTATTAATTGTGAACGTAAATAAACTAATTAATTAATTGAGAAATGTTTTCTTAATTTAATGTTAAAATTGCAAAACATAATTTAGCATTTAGCAATAGAAATTAGCATCAACAAAAACAACACCTGATGTTCTTTACGTAAAGTCCATCGTTTCATCAGAGCTGCTGATTACGCTGAGCGATGCAACACCCGAAATCCGTTTCTTGTTGTTCAACTCTCTTATCAAACAGATTATTAAGTTTTATTTTTTATTTCTCACTCCTCTTACTCATAACTTACAATTTCTTCGGAGATTATTCAATTCAGCATACATACATTATCTTTTTTAACTATAATTCTGTACATCTTATCGCTTGCGTAATTCTTTCCTACTTCTTCAAGGAATTGCTTGTTGCGCGTGCCGCGACCGAAAATCATAACGTCGATAACAGGCAGATCATGCCGACGATTGCGGAGCTGTGACGCGTACAAATTAACAAATATATCAGCTCGGCTCAGACATTCAAATATATTATATTTATAATTTTTCAGATAATCATTAATTTATTTCAAAACGATTAGCAGTTTAGAAAACATAAAATTTAAAATATAGGCAATTTCACTAGAGATTAGAGTTATGTTAAGTTGCCTAACGAGATATAATGATATAATAATATATCATTGAATAAGTTTAAGATAATTGGTGGATGCGCCTGGTTTTATATTTTATTTTGAAAGAATTCGTTACCAACTTTCTGGTATTAATTATTAATGACTAATTTTTCCCTGCGCGTTTTTTTGTTTCGACCGTCTGTAGAAAGTAAAATAACGGTAACCTTAGTAACTTGGTGGGCCTGGGCCCGAGTTATTTGTAATTATCAAATTTGACTTTTTTTTTGAAGCCCATCCATCCAAAGTTATCCCAAAATTACCAGTGTACATTTTATTATCTTATACACCAAGCGTATGTAAAGACTGTACATATTATATATACACACACACACACTCAAACAAGAACCAGACAGAAATATACACGCACACAGACAGACGTGAAGAATTGTGAAGGAGAGACACGAATGATAAACGTGGTGGTGGACAGTGCAGCATCAGCATAGATGTATCAGTGACGTGAGGGAAGGGAAGTTACGTTTCTTCGCTTCTCACGTTTCTGCTTACCTTCCTTCGTCGCTGCATCATCTCTGTTAGCAACGAGGAGGGAATGGTGACGATGCTGGTGACGCCGGAAGCGGAAACGGATGCAGCGAAGAAGCTGGGAGCGGCGGAGGGCCGCAGGCTGAGCATCCCAGCGATGCAAGCTCTCTACGAGCTGCAGCAGTCCAATCAATTGTGCGACGCTACGATCCTGCTCGACGACGGTGAGGTCTTCCCCATACACAGGGCGATCCTGTGCTCATGCAGCTCCTATTTCAAGTAATTATGCAAAAAAAGCATTAACACAAGATATTATTAACTGAAGAAGTTGATGGATTTCTTCGATTCTTTAGGGCTGTGTTCACGACGACGCTGCATGGTAAGAATAAAACTAATATCCTGCTACCTGGAGTCAGTCCGGAAATGATGAAACTGCTGATCAATTATGCGTACTTGAGGAAGCTGGATATTACTCCGGAGAACGTTTACAAGATAATTGCGACTGCCGATTACCTAAGTATTCTCGGTATTCTTGATATGTGCTGCGAGTATTTGGAGCGCACCATCACGCCGTCGAATTGCGTTGGAATAATGCAGTTTGCTAAAGCGCAGTTTCTGCAGAGGTTGCACGAGGCATGCTGGAGGTACGTCATGCGTTACTTCCCGCAGATCGCCACGACGAGCGCCGAACTGACGAATCTTCCCGTGGACGATCTTCAGGCCATCATCAACGCCGACGAGTTGAACGTTAAGAGCGAGGAGATCGTGTGGGAGGCTATCCTGAGGTGGATCAATCATCGACCTGAGGAGAGAAAAAAGCATATAGTCACGCTGATGAAGTGCATAAGATTGGGTTTGCTGGATACGCAATTTTTTTTGGAGCACGTCAAAGATCATCCGTACGTGACGGGTTGCGAGGACAGCAGACCGATGATCATCGAGACGTTGAAGTTTCTGTACGATTTGGAGACGATCTCGCATCGGGATGGGGAAGTGCCGACGCCGGAGATTGCTAGGCCGAGAGTGCCGCATGAAGTGCTGTTCGCTCTCGGCGGTTGGAGCGGTGGATCTCCCACGAATTACATGGAGACGTACGACACCAGAGCTGATCGTTGGGTTAAGGTGGAGGAGATCGATGGGAGCGGACCCCGTGCTTACCATGGGACGGCTGTCGTTGGGTTCGAGATCTACGTGATCGGCGGCTTCGACGGAATGGATTACTTCAACTCGTGCAGATGCTTCAACGCAGTGACGAAGGTGTGGCGCGAAGCGGCACCGATGCACGCGAGGAGATGTTACGTGAGCACGGCAGTTCTTCAGGAAGCGGTGTACGCAATGGGCGGTTACGACGGACACCACAGGCAGAACACGGCGGAGCGTTTCGATCCTCGCTCCAATCAGTGGTCGTTGATCAGTCCGATGAACATGCAGAGATCAGACGCGAGCGCTTGCACCTTGAACGGAAAGATATACATTACCGGAGGATTCAACGGGCAGGAATGCATGCATTCGGCGGAAGTGTACGATGCCGACGCTAACCAATGGACGTTGATCAATCCGATGAGATCTCGTCGATCGGGGGTGTCGTGCATCGCGTATCACGGACACGTGTACGTGGTGGGCGGCTTCAACGGCATCTCCAGGATGTGCAGCGGGGAAAAGTACAGTCCGGCGACGAACGCCTGGACTCAGATACCGGACATGTACAATCCTCGCAGCAATTTCGCGATAGAAGTCATCGACGACATGATCTTCGTCATAGGCGGTTTCAACGGTGTCACCACAATCTACCACGTCGAATGCTACGACGAGAGAACGAACGAATGGTACGAGGCAACGGATATGAACATCTACAGGTCGGCGCTCTCCGCCTGCGTTATCCAGGGACTTCCAAACGTGCGCGATTACATCCACAAGCACCGGGAGAAGCTGATGGAGGAGAAGCGGCAGAAGATGATCGCGTTGGAAGCGCAACGCGAGGCAACCAACAACGCAAATCCGAACGCCGTCGTCGCCAACGGCACCGACGTCCTTCAGGTGCAGCAGGCCCAAGCACAGAACGCGCACAACCTGCAGCAGCTCAACGTCCTCCAGCAGCTCGCCAACGTCAACATGAATGTCCTAGCAACACCTAACAATGATAACAATAACAACGACCCTAACAACGATAATAACAACGTACCTTTAGCAATGGACGTCGAAGAAGGGGATGACATCCAATGACTTTAGCTTCTCGCATTATGTGTGTGCATATATATATACATACATATATATATCTTTACAAACGCACCCACAAACACACACAAACATATATATATATATATATATTTATTAATTTAAATGTAATTTCCATTTCCTGTATATCTATTAATATTTTACAGCCGAACCGAAGCGTAGATGAAATGTATAATAATAAATGTTGCGTACTCTTGTTTCTCGCGTCCCCTTTTATTTTTTTTGTGAAAAATCGCGACTTAATTACAGAAAACGCAATTCGATGCACCTGCACATTGGTTAAGAAAGCGATAAAAAATATGAATCATCTGCACGTGCATGCCAAATGGCGGATCGACAATCCCCGTGATTTTTCGTTATTAACAATTCTATTGTTTCTATCGCGATCGGGTCGGTCCAGATGGTCACTTAATTTCTTAACTAATAAAATTATAAAAATTGTTTTTTACTACAACAAAAAAGTAAAAGTAATGCAATTCGATTATTTAAAAATAATCTTTTTTTTTAAATAAATTATTATACTAATTAAAATAATATGAAAATCACTCAAGTTAGTAGAATTAAAAATTAATAGAATTAATTAATTAATTTAACAATTAACATTTATGTAAATAAATCTTTGTTGATTAAAAATCTCTGGACATTGTGGAATATCTCGTAATTATTTAGTTGTAAATGTCCCGAACGTAATAGGTCACTGCGACCGTCGACGTACATTCTCCACTCATCGGTTGGACGCAACATTAAATTACATACAGACAGGAGATAGACAGGAAAAATATTTAAATTTACGAATACAATACGATGTATTTTCTCTAAATAATGCATTTCCATCATTTAAAATTTTCAATATTTTACTAAAAATTTTGAACATGAAAAGGGCTCAAGGCTTAGGTGATCCGTTACATTTTCCGTATAAAACAGGTGCAACCTCATGAAGGTTAAATGCGAAACGGTCTTGAATCAAATCAGAGGCTGTGTTTTGCGCTTGAAAAGATACCTGGTTATCATCTTCATAGGAAGATGATATACCTTTTGCACCTGGACATGCGGCCACGTGGAAATCGCTGCCCTCATTCACAGCAAATGAGAGCGAACGCGTGACCGCACACCCGGAGAAGAAAATAAGGAAAATTTGGAATTGAAGGAAATGCTATGACCTAACAGGTATAATAGATTTAAGTGAACCTGAAACAGAGTAAATTATGATTAGCACAACACGAAACAACAAAAATAAATCAAACCTGAAACAGAACACAAAGAAATAACACACATAATATAAACGATTACAAAATTTATAAAAAAGCATTGCATAACATCATTATAATAATTAAAGGAGAGGATTAATTAGTGTTTTTTTTCTCTCATCTTTTCTTTCTTTTTTGTATATGTTTTATATTTGTTATTATTTTTTTATATATCTATTTTTTTTTGTCTATTTTTGTATATTATTTAATTTTTTTTATTTCACATTATTTTTTTCTATATTATAAATGTGTGATGCAATGCAGGTAGCACAATATAGGCTAATTGTGCTTGTTCATTAGCAATCCGGCATTATGACATTTTACTTGCGTCATGTTATGACTACTCTATAGACTCTGAGCAGCTGCCGAACGCTTTAACAACAATCTACAAATATAAAAAATTACAACCCATTTAATTCCTCAAATTTTGGGGCACAATAAGGATATAGAAAGGAATATAGGGATAAGTCGAACCGGAGACTCGCGATTCTTGGAGGGGACGGAGAGTCCTCGGATTAGGTATGATTTTTTTGTGAGTGGGTGTAAACTTAAAACTAGAGGAGGAATATTGACAAAATGGGCGCATTACAAATAAAACTGAACCTCTAATCTAAACCTAAAGAGAACGAATTAATACAGTAAATTGCACTCTACTGTATTAATTAGTTCTCTGGCAATGATATTATCATAACTGCCTAATTGGACATTTAGGATAATAAATTGCAAAATTTATTAAGTATTGTTTATGGTTTTTGCTGTGTAATTCTATTGTTTGGTCCACCTCTGAAGTGCCCGACCCAGCAGCAAGATCTGAACATTCACAGCAAAAATGAACAGATCGAGCGCAACAGTTCAGAGGTGAATTTTATCTGCTGAAAGAAAAACACGTGAGGATACGTTAGATCCCCACAGACATGGATTAGTACAATCGACATATATAGTAAACGATAGGAGAATCACTCGAAATAATAAAGAAACTCCAAAAAAAGTGAATTGGAGTGAATCGTGAGCCAAGCAAAAGCTCATTCGATCCATACTAAATACTAAATGCCTAATCTTAACCAGGAAGTCCAAATGAAATTAATAGCAAACTTCGCCCGAGCGAAGAGAATTCTAAAGTATTGAAATGGCAAATGGTTAGAGGATGAAGGAAGGTGTTGGGACCGGCAGAGACCCTGTCAGTAAACTGACTAGTCTGCGGAAGTACCGGCACCCCCAAAATAGTCATAGCAACAGTTAAGGGGGGACTCGCGGCGGACGGGCGGAGTGAAGGGAACCAAATGCCAATCAAATACTAAAGATTTCTTTACTACAAATTGAAGCTAGTTTAATAACAAACTTAATGCAAATATATACGATTGAATTGAAAATACGGAGGGCTGAAGATGGTGGATCGTGAAAGTGTGCAACCATCTCACGATCTCGGGGATTATTTATTATCAAAAACTAAGTAAACCTTGAGATAAGCTCGAAGGGGGTGAGTGAGGGAACTGAAACATCCTCTAATACAAATCTATAATCGTGCAGAGAGAGTCTACCAACAAGTCTTGTTGAATTTAAGACTGCTAAAGACAAGTCTCTTTCTGCACGACTTTCGAGTGATTTTCGGGCACGGTGGATCCATTTAGATCCAGCTGAAACCAGAAAACATACAAAAGCCGACAAATACGTTAGATTTGCCACTAACTACTCATGCTTATTAATCGCGAGGCGACACGAAATCATCATTGACTTTGGAGAAAATTTAAAATTAATAATATAGTTATAATGAAATGAGAATAAATAGAAATTGATCATATCGATATAATATGATAATTTCCATTATTAAGAAAAAAATAATTTATAAAAGGATATAAGGTAGGAATTAACAAAAGTTTAATTAATGTTTATTGATTAATGATCGAAGAAAATAATTTAATTATAGTTCAAGAATTCTATTTAAGCACCTAAACGCAAATTGAAAATGTTAATGAAGATTTAACATTTTTTAAAAACCTATCGATATCTCAATACAATCATAACAGCAACAACGTTCACTCACGCAGATCATCCAAAATTAAACAGGAAATAAATCGAAACAATTTTACTCATACAAACATACACACACACACACAAACAATTGCGAGCTCGCTTGCATTCATGCAAAAGACATATACATAATGTGCATATTTTGGAAATATGAGAAACTTTCCAAAAACTTATAAAAAGAAACTAATTTGCTTTAGGGTGGCCAACCCTAATTATAAAATTTCCTGAACTATAATATTTTAAGAAATAAAATAGGAATAATATAAAATGAAAATAATGCAAATTGCAAAGAATTTGCAGCTTTTAAACATTTGTTATTTTAGGGAAACTTGGTGATGTTTGTAAATAACAATAATTTTGTAATTATGATTCCTTCTATAATGAATTAATTATATTGAAGTCATTACAACTTCAAAATAAATAACTTAATGTGGAATTAAAATCAATTCACAAAATCATCATCATTACAAAACTAATAGGAAAAAGCAAAAAAAATGCATTGAAATTAAATTTAGCAAAAACTAAAATTAATTAACTAAATTTAATCAATTAATGTACTTGAAATTATATGAAGATCTTCTCCAAATCAATAGTAATTTAATGCAACCTAAACTAAAACATCTCACATTATCTAAGTGGATGTAAAAAAACGGAATTACGGACAGGAGCAAAGGGAATCAAATAATTAATAAATTTGAATTTGAATTTGAATTAAATAAATTTAAGAAATGGAAGCAAAATGAATTAATAATTTTGAATAATTAAAAGAATGAAAAAGCTGAAATCGAATACAAATTTTATTTAGGTTGAGGTGGGAGGGCTAGTTGTGAATCCCGTGTGGTATAAAATCACTTACTACTTCGATGTTTTTATCACCATCATCTGATCTCTCCATCTCAGCCATCACCTACATCCCTGCCATCTCATTGTTGTTGGCACTCACTCCGAACACTCGCGATAATTTAGCAAAATACGCACTAAACTGCCGGAAATTTAACACTCCCGTGATTCTAATATAATTAATAATAAGTTTATAGAAAATTGAGTAACGTGAATTTATAGTAACTGCAATCAGTACCGGTTGAAGAACAAGAGCCGAAGCCTTAAACTTGTCTTCAAAATAACACACAAACACTTCACTACAGAATGTAAGACTAAGTTTGGTCAAAACTTTTCTTAACGACATCCGTCGCGATACAAAAATTGAAATTTCGGGGAAACGCGAGCCCCTAGATCCGATGTGATCTGTCGGTTGATTGCTCGTACATTCGAATACGAACAACCACCTTAACGGATGCACCTCGAGAAGGTTTTAGCACAGACGGTCTTGCCATCCCATGCGTTTCACTGCGGACGCGAAAAACGCATAGAATGACCTGGTATTTATAATACCTTGCATCCATATAAGTTAAACATATATCATGGGGAAATAATTATAAACATTTCTTTGTAGATTAAATTCAATAAATGTTATTAACAAACTAAAGAACCACGAAAATCGATGAATTTTCAATAATTTTCATCGATTTCTATTCGAAACGATGTTGACTTAACGAAGAGTCGCGCAGTACTGAGGCGAGGGGACGCCACGATTGTGCCAACTAAAACTAAAAAAATATATATTTTTTGCAATAAAAATTCTTATCTTCAACTAATGAACATCTGGTCGACAAAAAAAAACGCTTCAAAAAGTGGAGTGGAAGATGCGTCATTGAACCATTTTGTTTGCGACGCAATTTTTAATTATTTTTACAATTAATTAATTATTAATTAGCCTCACATGCCTGCAATAATATTTAAATTAAATAATCTATAGAATTATTTTAAACACCCAAAATTTTACATATTTGCTATAATTTTATTATTTATGTGTTTGATTTTGTATTGCACATTTATTTTCATTTGATAAAAAAAAAGCCATAAAAATAAGAGATTATTTATAAAAATTGAACACCTGCACTTGCAGCTGCATTTAAACAATCCTTATTTGGGCACGAAAATAGTGCGTTTCGTAGAAAACAATAAAAATTAGGCGATTGTGCGGGTGAATCATCTGCAGTTGCGATTGAAAAATATTTTATTAAACTTATTATTTTTCAATTTCTCAAAAATAATAATTTGTATTTCTTTACGGATTATTTAATTTATATTGTACTGTTTCGCTGAATTTTAATTACAAATGAAAATAATTAAACTATAGAAAAATAATAAAAATTGTGAGATTACCGAAAAATCGCTTTATATATTCAATTTAATTTTTATTTGCAACAAATCCAACATAAAATGTATGCGATAAAAAAGTAATAAAAATGAGATTATTTATAAAAATTGAACACCTGCACTTGCAGCTGCGTTTAAACAATCCTTATTTGGGCACGAAAATAGTGCGCGTTTCGCACAAACGATAAGAATTGTAATAAATATTAAACAAATATTTGAAATGCATGAAAAGTGTATTTTACGCGTTTCGATTCGAATAAATTGAAATTACAAAATTGTTTTGGAACACTTTTTTGAATTAGAAAACCTATTTGACAATAATATATTTTAGTCTTTAGTCAATAAAATCATTTATTTTGTTAAGATTTATTACATATAATAATTAAAGCACTACAAATTGCTTAAATTTAAACTATTTCTTGAACGATATTTGAAATATATTCTCTGATTAGGAAGAAATAACACAATTATCTAATTAAAATTAATCATAAAATGGCTGTTTATAAAAAGAAAAAATTACTGCGCTAAACCAATCGAAAATGGATCATTTTCTTGACGATTTTCGATTGCGTTTAGTTTCTGCATCTATTGAGTGAAATCTATTCTATTTTAAAAACAATCTTCATGAAAATAAATTATTATTCAATTTAAAATAATAATATAATAATTTTAATATATAAAAATGTATTTTATAATTTTTAAACAATAAACTAATTTCTATATATTAAAATTTAGTTTATTTATTAAAATAATTTAATTTGATTAAATTTAATGCATATATCATGATTATTATAGCATTAAATGTAAACTACTTTTTGAACGATATTTGCAAAATATTCTATGATGAGAAAGAAATAACATAAATAATAAATTAATAAATCTTATTAAAATTAATATAATATTACAGTTTGGCGGAAAGACTACGGTTGATAGCCCTTTGGTCAGTTATTTTGTGTTTTCTTTTTATTTTTCCTAATTATTATTATTGTAGCAATTTTGTTTTGTATATCTGGCCAATAAAAATTATTATTATTATTACAGTTTGTTAAAATTAAATTTTATATTTAATTTTAATGCAAATAAAACTGATAAAAGATTTAAGTATTAAATTTGAAAACGTTTCGGCCTATCGGCTAATTGCGTTGAATCATCTGCACCTGCAAATCACAGCGAGGCAATCGGCAATCCGCGGATTTGTTCGTTGTTAACAATTCTATTGGTTCTTTCGCTCGGGTCGTCACGTAGACTATTGGCTGCGTATCTCTTATCTTTTAAAATAATAATACAACAATTTTGATACTTGAAAATGTTTTTCGATTTCGATTCGAATATATTGATTTGACTTTAAATTATTTTTTATATACAATTTCTTAAATAATAAACCTATTTTTAAATATAAAAATTTAATCTATGACAATTATCTATTTTAAACCGTGGAGATTGTAGCTTTAATTGTAAATTACTTTTTGAATGATATTTGCAAAATATTCTATAATCAGAGGGGAAATAATACAATTATCTTATTTAAATGAAGATTCTGTTATAATATGAATGTATTAATTTAAACAAATTTATTTTAATACAAATTTTGTACTTTTTCGATATTTTTTAATTACAAATGAAAATATTAAAACGATAGAAAAGTAATAAAAATTGCGAGATTACCGAAAAATTAATTTATATGGCGGAAAGACTAAGGTCGATAGCCCTTTGGTCACATAATGTGATTAATAAATGTTATTATTATTATTATATTCTATTTATATATTAATTTAGTTAATTTTTATTTAAAGCAATTCCAACATTAAATTAATGCGATAAAAGTAATAAAAATGAAATTATTTATAAAAATTGAACACCTGCACTTGCAGCTGCGTTTAAACAATCCTTATTTGGGCACGAAAATAGTGCACGTTTCGCAGAAAACAATAAAAATTAGGCGATTTTGCGGGTGAATCATCTGCAGCTGCAATTGCCGAATGTTAATCACCAAAACTAATTTATTAAAACTTTTTATTTTTAATTTCTCAAAAATATTAAATTTTATTTCTTTTTATATAAATATTATTACATTTATTTAATTAAATTATTAACATTTCATTACGTTTCGTTGCATGCATTGATTCATGTAAATGTGATATTTTTTATTTAATTTATTACATTTTTAAATTAAATGAATGCAATATAAAATTTGCGTTCAATAAGATAAATAATTGTAAATAGTACATTTCACTTTTCACATTAAAATTATTTATTATGTAAAGATTTATTAGAGAAAACATTTACATAAATATAATAAAATATTTATTAAAAATTTAAACGTTGTATTAATTTAAATAATTTTATTTCAATTATAATTTGTGTACTGATTACCGAAAAATCGTTTTATATATTAATTTAATTAATTTTTATTTGAAACAATTCCAACATAAAATTAATGCGATAAAAAAGTAATAAAAATGAAATTATTTATAAACATCGAACACCTGCACTTGCAGCTGCGTATAAACAATCCTTATTTGGGCACGAAAATAGTGCGTTTCGCACATTTTGCGACCGAGTGTAATAAAAATTAGGTGAATCATCTGCAGCAGCAGCGATTGTCGAACGCTAATCACCAAAATTATTTTATTAAAACTTATTATTTTTTAATTCCTCATAAATGATAGTTTTTATTTAAATATGATTAATTTTGTTTTATAAATTATTAACTTTTCATTACGTTTCGTTATTTGCATTTATTCATGTAAATGTGACATATTTTTAATTTATTATAATTTAATATTTCACATATAACATTTTACATATAAAAATTATTTAACTTAATAGAATTACAAAATTGAGAAGTTTCGATAAACGTTATTTACACGCAAGTAGTAAACATTAAATTAAATAAAATAGTAAATATTGTAATTAATAATTATTAAATATTTTTTTTTTTTTTTGTCTTATATTTTTATTTACAATCATCACTTATTATTTTCCAATTTCTCAAAAATATTAAATTTGATTTATTTTTATATAAATATTATAACATTTTTTTAATAAATTATTAACTTTTCATTACGTTTTGTTACTTGCATTGATTCATGTAAATGTGACATATTTTTATTTAATTTACTACATTTTAAAATTAAATGAATGCAATATAAAATTTGCGTTCAATATGATAAATAATTGTAAATAGTACATTTCACTTTACACATTAAAATTATTTATTATACCAAGATTTATTAGAGAAATCATTTACATAAATATAATAAAATTTTTATTAAAAATTTAAACGTTGTATTAATTTAAATAATTTTATTTCAATTATAATTTGTGTACTGATTACCGAAAAATCGTTTTATATATTAATTTAATTAATTTTTATTTGAAACAATTCCGACATAAAATTTATGCGATAAAAAAGCAATAAAAATGAGATTATTTATAAAAATTGAACACCTGCACTTTTAGCTGCATTTAAACAATCCTTATTTGGGCACGAAAATAGTGCGTTTCGCAGAAATTAATAAAAATTAGCCGATTTTGCGTGTGAATCATTTGCAGCTGCAGCGATTGCCGAACGCTAATCACCAAAATTATTTTATTAAAACTTATTCGTTTTCAAAATCTCAAAAATATTAAATTTGATTTATTTTTATATAAATATTATTACATTTTTTAATAAATTATTAACTTTTCATTACGTTTTGTCGCACATTTTGCGACTGAGATCACCAAAATTATTTTATTAAAACTTATTATTTTTTAATTCCTAAAAAATGATAATTTTTATTTATAAATTATTAACTTTTCATTACGCTTCGTTATTTGCATTTATTCATGTAAATGTGACATATTTTTAATTTATTATAATTTCATATTTCACATATAACATTTTACATATAAAAATTATTTAACTTAATTGAATTACAAAATTGAGAAGTTTCGATAAACGTTATTTGCCAAGTAATTTATAGAAGTACTCGTTCGTTGAAATAAACATAAGTTATTTAAACGCATATCGAAACTTGCCAAGTAGTATACATTAAATTAAATAAAATAGTAAATATTGTAATTAATAATTATTAAATAGAAGTTATAAATGATTTCGTATATTTACGGATTATTTAAATTAGATAAGATAAATAATTGTAAAAAGTACATTTCAATTTATAAATTAAAATTATTTATTATATCAAGATTTATGAGAGAAAGCATTTATATAAATAGTGATAGACTTATAAAATGTTTAAATTCAAAATAGGAAAATTCATTAAAATATAATAAAATATTTATCAAAAAAATAAACGTTGTATTAATTTAAACAATTTTATTTCAATTAGAAGAGATTTTATAATATTGTACTGTTTCGATAAATTTTAATTACAAATAAAAATAATAAAACGATAGAAAAGTAATAAAACTGGTGAGATTTCCAAAATATCGTTTTATATATTAATTTAATTAATTTTTATTTGCAACAATTCCAACATAAAATTAATGCGATAAAAAAGCAATAAAAATGAGATTATTTATAAAAATTGAACACCTGCACTTGCAGCTGCGTATAAACAATCCTTATTTGGGCACGAGATTATTTTATACATCGCACATTCATAGATAAGAGAGTAATTAAAAAATTAAACGAACGTAGAAAAAATCGTCCGGCGAAACGTTAGAATATTTTTTCAATTAGAAATTTACATAAATTATTTTAAAAAACAATTTGTTTATTTAATTAATTATTAATCGATTTTATATATTTTATATTTAATTATGCAACATTAAATAAACATTAATTATATAATAATATTTAATATTAAAATAATTCCTAATTATGCAACTTTTAAAACACATCGTAATCTGTATATTGTAACCCGGCGCTTCCACAAATGAAATCATCATAATTCGTAAACGTAAATTATTTTTTATAATTATGCAACTATCAAATATGCAACTGGTGATTAATAATATTTAAGTTGGCACGACGCTTATATAAAAATTTAATACAACGGCTTAATTAAAATCTTGTTGGAATTATTACAATTAATACTTGAATAATAGTAAACTCACCCGTTTATATTCCAATGCTTTAATTTTAATTATTTGTACTTATTAATACAAATAATTGCAATAAATGCAGCAACTACTGTTAATCGCTGTCATCACGCGTCATCACGATTACCAACTAATTCTTTGTTTCTGCTTAATTATGCAACTTAAATTACTTTTTTTTCTGTTGCTTTTTTTGTATTATTAATTAAGTATAAATTATTGGTAACATATGTTTTCTTTTGCAATTGGTATAATTTTTTTTGCGATTTACCGGACGCCGGCGCCGGATGCGCCCTCAAGATCCGTCCGGACCAACCACCGCCGGCGCCAACTGCGTGCTTGATTAGGTGAGCACCGCATTATATAAGTTTGCCAGTTGTTTCCTGCTCTTCAGGTTGTCAACAACAACCGAAATACCATAACAACCGTCAGGTGAGTCCAGCCACAACTTATTCGCCTCCTCAAACTTCTAATGGTCTCTCGTGCAAAATCCGACTTTTCTTTCAAACATCTTCACTTTTAATTTATTATAGATAAGTATTTTATAGTATTAGAATGTTTATTAAGATTAGTTAATCTTCGGTTACCATGACGATATAATAAAAAAGAAGTTCGGATATAATGAATAAAGAAATTTTGTTCGTTTCCATAGTTACTACTATTAGAAAGGTAAAGTGGATCCGGTGTTTAAAATAATTAATTTATAGGAAGACGATCTGTGCGTTAGGATTAGCATTAGCAAAGACCCCTCGCATCCACCATTATAACTTAACCTCTTAAATAATTACGCTGATGTTAAACGTTAGAAATTTCACTATGATCTTAAACTTATGTAATTTGCATTAATTTAGTTTGATAATTCATTATTTAATTTAATTAATTAAGTGCAAAAACGAAATTGATTCAATTGTTGGAGTTGTAGCGTTAGCATTGAATTGTTCTTACCTTCAATTTGACGGATGATCATAATTTGACAATTGGATTAGATTTTGACACTTAACAAAGTTATTGAACAATTTGCGGATAGTATTAAAGTTTTACATCACCAACAATCAAAAACAGTTTATTAACTATTTATATTTCTCTCCGGGAATGTCCAATTAGAGCGGCAGTAAACGTTGCGCAACGTGCGTTTTTCATTCCGATGGAATTAGTCAACAGATTTCCAAACACACTTATTCGTGCGCTTGTTGTGAGCAACGTGTGTTTCTTTTGTGTTATCGAGCCGTTAACTGCTTGCGCACACAGGAGAAAGATGCGACAGACGATGAGCGACATTGAGAGATTTGCATGTGGAAGCGAATAGAGGAGAGAAAAATAAAAACGTGGTCACGGCAAATTTACTACGAAATCCTCGAAAATTAAATGATTGAGGAATTCTCGTCAGTCGTGAAATAGATCCGTAGATAAATCAAACGCGCTGTGATTAGAATAAGTTAAATCAGGTATTGTAACCATAACAACAATTTTGTTGTAACAAATCCAATTCTCTAATATCAGATGGCGCCATCATTGGCCAATCATTAATTAAAACTTCATATATGATTTAATTAATGACTACAATTTCAATTTTCAAACAAAATTCTATTTAATCAACAGAAAAGCACAAAAATCTATTTAATCCGTTACCATGGTTTCACTATTGTTTTACAGGATGTCTTGGATCTCGGCCGCTATTCTTGCGCTGCTTTTGATGAGCATCGTCAATTGCCAAATAAGCATAGTCGAGGCGGATGCTGGTACGTCGATGGACTCTTCGAGGACGTTGGAGTGTCACAGGCGATTGTACAGCTACAAGGTGACCCAAACCGATGAAAACGGCAAAATGTGTTGGGACATCATCCAGGTGTGGGCATGCTGGGGCCGATGCGACTCCAACGAGGTAACAGCAAACAAGCAAAAACGTCGTCTTTCCTTTGACATTTGCGTTTAACTGCATGCATGCACGGATTACATCTGCAGTTACAAAAAGAGAGATTTGCGGACGCACCGAAGCGAAAATTCTATTATTAATTTGTTGAATGGTTGTTGGATGATCAAAAGAAATTTTACAGTTTAATCCAAGAAAATCGTGTCTTTTAATCCAATTTTTATTCAATTTAATTTAATAATTTCATTAAATAAAAATGCGTAATTTAGAAACGGATGTGTACAAAAAAAATGTAGGTTCGATGCGGAAATTCGTGAAAATTCGGCGTGTCGCGAAATGATTTCGTCGAAATATGTCGATGCAACAGGGACGTTGGGTAATTTAATTAAGTCTGCGGCGGGACACGCGAAGCGGGCGCACCAATTACAATTACGCAATTACAATTGACGGACACCTCGTCCCATATAAAGGTGCGCACACACCGACCCATTAATATCTATATTTTATCTATAGTTTCCATTTTAAATATAGATGGCGTCACTTGCGTCACAATTTGAGTTGCATAAATTTGACATTTTCAGATATCCGATTGGCGGTTTCCGTACAAGAAGTCATCGCATCCGGTCTGCGTGCATTACGGAAGGAACAAGGCCGTTGCCAATTTGAGGAACTGCGAGGATGGAGCGCTTCCTTCCGCCGCGAAGTACGAGTACATGGAGGCAGGAGGATGCCGTTGCCAACTTTGCTACACGGCTGACACCAGCTGCGAGGGATTGCTTTACATGACGCACCGATCGCACAGATCTCACCGCAATTTGCAGACTTTCGAACAGCAGCAGCAGCAGCAGCAACAGTGAAGACAGCAACGATGCCAACACATTAAAAAATAAGAGAAATTATTAATTTATTTATTTTTATTTTAAATAAAACGATTATTAACATTATATATTTATTTTTTAATTAAATTATTAAAATTAGCAAATAGAATTTTAATTACATTAAAAAAAACCACACACCTCCAAATTTCATTCGCCAAATTGTTCAATCAATATTATTAAAAATAATTTGTCCACTTTTATTTCGAATCAATTTTACCCACGTCTCAATGGAAGACCAAATCTATTATAATTCAATTTCCGCGTGGTGTGGGAGGAAATGTGCATTCAATTCGAACGTAAATCCTACCGATTTTCCTATTTCCATCGAGATTTTTCAATAATTTTTATTTTCCATATTCGTATCTTTATTTTTATCTATTTACTTGTTGCACAACTTTTAAAACGCTGAAATGCGGCGGTCGTAAATCTTCGAAATTGATTTCTCGTTTGCGGCAACGGGAGCGCACCTATTTTTTATTATTACATTTGTATTTCCATTCCGATTCTCTAAATTCTATCGTTTTTAGTCTTCAAAATATATTATATAGTCACTAATTTTTGTTACCCTATTTATTTATAAATTCTTCTATAATTTTTACATTTCGAGATATACAAATTTACCCTTTAATTTCCTTTTCGACAACAACAACAACAAAAAAAGAACATGAAGCACATCGCAATCAAATTATCCACGTAAGTCGTTGCGAAACAACAAAACAACTTGAAAAAATAAAATTCCCCAGATGCAGAGGGGAACTTGGAAAGGCACTCAATTAATGTCATTAAGAAAAAGGCCATGTAATCGAATTAACCCCGAGTTCCTTCAAAAAATTAAAAATTGCAAACGCGCAACAAAGTCTGAATTTATGTACGTCTATTATTTTTTTTTTGCTTTAATTGTTTTCGAATTTATTTGACGCGCCCGTTCATTAGTTTCGTTTTGTTTGCTCAACGCTCAAACGTCATCGGAATTTGTTTTCAATTAAACTAAACGCTTATTTTAATGACTCTTTCGCCACCACCTCGCACCCCCTCACTATTTATTTGGTTGCTATTAGTTACATATTGATATAGATTAAAAATGATGCAAATATATCGTAATGTTTGCGCAACGCGTACTCATTATTTGCATATACGCATTTATTTTACTTTATTTTATTTTGCGTACTTTATATTTGCTAATAATTTGTATTTTCGAAATAGTTTTAAATTCGTTGCACGAACACATTTTAAAATGACGTATGTCAAATGACACATAGAAACGACAAGTGACAGATAGAAACTATTTTCGGTTATGTCAGATGAGCGTTTTTTTTTTTCTTCTTGAGTTTACTTAATGTAACGCAACGTCATACCAACAAATCCGTGTAATCCTGCGTATCCTCTGCTCCTCTTGAATATGCATTAGCGAAAAGGTATCGAAGCAATTATCGGTTCTGTAATTTTATGCACCTGCACGAACTGCTCCGACGAAAGATGAAAATTCTGCGACGGAAAAACGTTGAAGAGTTTTTACGTGTTTGTTGTTGTTGCTGCTGCTGTTTGTTGTTCTATTCCGGATCACTAGAAATTGGAAAACTTTTCGGATCATTTGCGTCGGAGAAGAACAGGAAACGGAAGGAAAGACAGCTCTAATACTTATGGTGATTTAATTGATCCGTTTTGCGCCACTTACGGAAAACCCGATTAAAACTTTTCGGCACTTCCGTTTTAAGATGAAAAAAAAAAGAATCCGCGACATTCGAGCAATTAATTTCCCCGCGTCCCCAGATGAATTATTCATCGCAATTTTCAAATTCAATTTGACATATCAAATATGTTATTTAAGCGTCCTTAGCAACGATAGCAACAAACATAAAAGAACTGTCATTATTGAATCAAAGCATCATTAGCAACTGTCAAAAATGTTTTTACAGCTGCTGCTTCAAGTTTTATTTTATTTTTACTTCAGAGGTGGAAAAATTTTATCGTTCCTGTCCGCACCTCGTAAAATTTTATTTTACATCCACTTATGGACCCTCCTGTTATATTAAAACGTTTCCGAAGCTAAATTGTTATCATCTTTGCACGAAGAGAAAACTATAGCAAAACTGAAAGAAATATAAAAAAAGACACTCTCATTCTTACATACGTAATGGACCGTTTTCTTTCTGTCTTATTTCTTTTCTCTAAAACGTTGCATAATTCGAAGTTGATGATGCATTGAGGGCGGTCAACGGAGCGCGTAGAACGAGGAGAAAATTGAAAAAGGGTACGCCCTCTGTAAGCCAACATTACGAAATAACAACAAAAAAAAGACGTAATTTGTTCGTGCATATTGTCGGACGATTTATTCGGAAACTAGTCGTAATACAATTGCGACAATGGATTCGTTTAATTCGGGAAAGTTTCAGTTTTCGCATTTGAATATCGTTTAGGTAATATTTGCAAAAAAGGCGAGCTAAACTTTTCAGTCGTTTCATAGAAATTTTAAGTTAATTGAAGATAAATAGATGATAATTACAATATAAGAAAATTCTTGAAATTACATTAATTTTATAATTGAGTCCATTTTGTAATTGATTTCCTGAAAAATGCGGAAAGTCCATGTGAACGTCTATTCAATCATCGTATTCCCAGCAGATCCAGCTTTAATTAACATTAAAACAATTGAAAATCGCGTTGGTGTGGTTTTCGAGAAAACTAGATAAATCTAGTAGACAAAGTGAATGAGTGAAAATCGTGGAAATGCAGGTAAGAAAAAAAACGTTTTCATACAATACAAATAAATATATTTATATCACGCATACATATGAAATGTACACCGCACATAATGCATATATTATTACGTCAGTCAGCATAGAGTTATTTACAGATTTCTTTAATAAATATATATTTATATAATAATTAGATTTTTTTTTTATTCATGTATAAATAATAATAATAATAATAATAATGTTAATAAACTCAATTTACAAATTTCCCTAAAACACCGCGTTCTGTCATGCCTTTCTAATTTTATATATTTTGTATCCATGGTGATATAATCAAAGCCTACGAGTTTTCATTTCAAAAACAAAATAATAAAAATAATTACGCAATCGTCGCAATGGAAATGATTAAATAAACCGTTTGTTCGTTCTTTGTTTTTCGTCGTTTGTTTTTTTTTTCTTGTTCTTTTGTTTAATACTTTCTGCAGTGGTAGCATGCACAGGAGATGGCGCTTTTAAAGGTGAGGGTGCGGACGCCTTCGACGCAGAGCACCTGCGCCTCCAGGGGTTCGCTGTCCATGATGTTGCAGCATTGACCGACCGAGGTCACGGGTTGCGTCCAGGAGGTGTTCGTCGAGGACGGGACGGCCCAGCTTTCGCAGTAACCGCGGCACGCGTTCGTCGTCATCATGAATTCGATGCAGTTCGGTATGCTGATCTTCCTGGTGTGTCCTGATTGCGATAACAACAACAACAACAACAAAAACACGTCAATGTAAACAATAACAATAGCAACCGTTGCCGTGGCTTTACCGATCTTGTGACAACCGGGCTTTTGCCAGGTCTCCTTGGCGACGGCAGCGGCGGTCATCGTCATTGGTTGAAGGAGGAGGGCGTCGGTGACGGAGAAGGCGGCCACCAGGTACCACCAGACCAGCAGCATTCTGTCAACATCAAAGAGGAAGTGGAAATTCGAACGATTCTTTTGAACAGAGATGAAATGCGAGACGAAACACGAACGTTCTCGAAAACTGCGAACCATCTTTTTTTTTTGTTGTTGTTTTATTTGCATATTGAGTTAGCGATGTTTGCGTCACGCGCTTTCTTTCCTCTTTTCCTCCTCCCGCTGACACGAACAACATTCCGATCGACCTCCCCCGCTCCCACCGCTAATTAACCGAATCCCCGGATGATCGACATTAATCCAGATGATTAATTTCGCGCACGCGATTCCCTCTAATCATCATTCAGAAAACTTGATCAAATTACAGATGACATTGATCATCACCATAGTAACCAATCAACATTGATAATAGTTAACATGGTGAAATTATTTACATAAATTAAAACAAACAAAAGTTTCGCCATTTTTCTTAAATTGATGAATAAGTCTTCAAACTTGTATTTATTTTTGAAAAGACGTGACGAACTTTCTAAATAAATTGCAATTGTAATGATGTTGTAATTTGCGTTGCAATTTTCGCTGAACCGAACTAAGTTAAAGTTTAATTAATAAGTTGATGAATTAGTGGTTTCGCACAACTGACCCAATTAAGGAATTAACCTTTGTTGCGATCGCATCCAATGTGATCGCCGATGCGGAATTGACTTGTAAAGAATTGTTGCAGTTAATGCAGTTGCTGCCAATGGCAACGGACGTCAAGTTTCGGTAAGCTCCGCCCACGGACATCACCAATTGAAGGAAATAAACAATCACCATGACAACCAATGATAGATAACTTGTTGTTTTGTTCTTTGCAATTTGCTTTCTTTCACTCACCTGTAGGTGATGCGATGTTGTGCAGGTATGGATGGGGCACCGCCGGCGTCGTGTCGTCGAATGGCTTCGGATGGACGCACCGACGAGGCTTTGAAGCAGCGTCGCGACGCCTCCCGCCGCCGCCGCCTCCGCCCCCGCGATTAATATGCACGCTGTTGCGCGCTCCAAAAGACATAACCAACTCGACCCCTCTCCTCACCCATTCAACCCCGTCGCACATCAAACATAATCCTACGCAAATCCCTCCCTTCGAAGCGGAGGGTTTTTGCTTAAGGTGAATCGCTGCGATTACTGTTACTTACGCTAACCGTTTCTTGAGCTCATCGAGGTGGAAAATGAAGATGCAGTATTCACGATGACCCCACCAACCACCCACCCGCACCCCACGCATTAAACAAAAGACATCGTTTTCTTAATATAGCCCGACAATAAACACTTGTTTTATTGTCATCGCGCAGCCTACTACAAACATTAATTATAACTTCTTTTCTTTCTCCATCATTAAAGATGCATAAAGTTATTGCAACAATATAATACATATATAAATATTATTTCTTATTCAAATAAATATTTTTAAATATTAAAAAATGTTTAAAAAAATAACATCTTTCTTTAAAAATCATGAATTTTTAGAAATTGGTATACTTGTTGCTGTCACATAATAAAAAATATTCAGTTAGGAACTTGATTTAGGCGTAAAGTACATTTTGTATAGAAAATGATGCAGTTTCAATCTGAAATATTGAAATATTTGCAAACTTTGTAATTTCATATATTCAATTATCGTTTCAATCTCGTTATCATTTCTTGAAATTGGTAAACCATGTGACAATGCCATCTTCATGTAGAAATTTGCATCAATTGAAATGCAAAGTGTTACGCAACTGTATGCAACTCGTTTATCACGTATCCGATTCCCGGGCCCAGAAATCGTCCGTCTCCTTTCAACCTGCGCGCAGATTGATCGTCTGCACCGCCCCCGCATTCACTTTCAATCGGATGGGTGGGTGGGCGCATATGTGTATGTAACATTGTCAGTGCTCGCCCGGCGTTTCGCATCGATTTCGAGCATCGACGACGACGACGGCGACGATTTAAAAATTACATGACATTGTCAGGCAAACAACAACAGGTGATCTTGACAGCGGCTGTCAGGTAAATATATAGTTGTTGATCGTCGAAGAAGGTGGTGCCAGAAGATGATGGATTACGCTCTGGAGGATGAGATTCCGCAGGAGTTCAGAGGCGGATCGCTGAGGCTCGGCGAAGAGGAGAAAGCTGCAGCAGCGGCGGCGGCGGCCGCAACAGCCACGGCCGCGTCCTCCACGTCCACCGCCGGCGACGGTTCAGATAAAAGGAACGGCTGGAAGGACACCTTCTTCTCGCCGATCACCCAGAAACGTAAGACCCGTCAAACAACGATCTGAATTCCAAGGACATCAATTACTTGACTTGATCTGTTGCTTAAAACGAAGAACGAAAACAAACGAAATTCCAAGAAACAAACGAAACAGCAAACGCGCATTATTTTGTTGTTTTTTTTTTCGCGATCTTCAAGCGACCTTCTTCGATTGTTTATTTCTGTTCGGTCAGCTGCAATTTGAGACGTCAGTCATATTATTATTATTATTTTTACGAAAACAAAATACTTTGCATATGGAAGAAAACAAAACTAATAATAAATTTTGTTTCGAACTCGCTTGTTTCGCGCATAATTTAAAATCTTATCAAGTTAACATTGTAAAATCGATGTTAAGGTCACAAATATCGTGTACAAAACAGTGTTAACGGCACAGAAACTTTCACATACACCTTCATTTATTACGCAAACTGTTTTTATTTTTGTTTAATAGAATAATTGCATATAGTTTTCTAGGAAAAAGTGTTCTATTTTAAGAACTATAGTTGTTTCCTTATAGGCAAGATGTTAATATTTATACGGTTACGGTTACTAAGGAATTCGTTTGGTTTTAAGCAATAACTATGATAACCATTAGTTACGGTTGCCGATCAATCGATATCTAATAATCCATTGCTATGGTAACGATCTCGTTTCAGTAACGGAGACGTTGATGCCGAAATGCCAAACGGCGAGCGTTAATCCAGCTTCCGCCGTCCACGCAGCGGACCAAGGAAACGCTTCCGCCGCAACCGGAAACAACATTCAGAGCATCGAGTCGATAAAGGGCGGCCTCTTCGAAACAGCTACGAATTTCTTCACGTTCCGCAAGGGAATTGTAGACGGTGCTGCGAAAGAGTGTTCCGTGGAGTTGATAGACCCGGAGGTCGATGGAAAACCGCAAGCGACTTTTCTCTTAACCGAGTAAAATTTTCCATACTTATAATTAATATTATAAAATTAAAAATTGAAATTAATTTTCTGCAGGATAAATCTCTGGGATTCGGACAAGGAGAAGCTGATCATCCTCACCGACAAGTACATCTTCATAGTGAAATACGATTTTATTGCGCTGAAGATTTTGGAGCACAAGAAGATCGCTCTGCACGAATTGGATAACATCGTTATAGGCGATCTGATCTATCCGTCCGGTTCTATGGTTCCGTGAGTAAACTTGACTGTTGTTTTACTTTGATTTGAACATTTCCGGTTTGCAGTCGGCTAAACGGTTTGGCAGATGGCGTCACCAATATCCTGCAAACTTGCCTCTTCCAAGGCTGGTCAAAAACCGAGTCCGAGAGTTGCAGCTTTCATCCCAGGTTTGTTTCATTTCGAACATTTCCAACTTTTTGTTTTGTAAACATTTTTCTTTGCAGAGATAGAAACATGCGCGGTGCCAGAATGATGTGGAACAAGGGAAAACCTCTGGGTTTCTCCGAGAAATGGAATCCCTTCAACAATACGATTCCCTTCTGCACGTTAAGTTCTCATCCATTATATTTTCACGAGGGTAAAATTTAATTTTTTTATTATTCATATTTTACACCTGTTCATGTAATAAATTAATTTTCAGACTGCATTCCGCCGCAGAAGAAGCTGTACGATCTGGACGAATTCATAGAGAAGTTGAAAGACGTGATGGGTTACCTGGATGAGTCTCAGCTGAGCTGCACCATCCATCATAAACCCATCATCCTTCAGAATTACGTCGGCTTAAGTTCTCTAATCCACAACAGAAACTCGCTGGGTTTCTTCAAGGTGCGCGGAAAGTTCAGCTTCTAAACGTTTTTTTTTCTTCTTTTAAACATTCTTTCAAAACCATTTTTCGTTGTCGAAAAAAAGCAAAATTGTTACGTACACACCTATTTTTACAAATCTTGGGCACCGTCCTCCTCCCTAACACGCTAATACCATCCGCCCACCATTGCGGTCGGAACTACCCCCACATTCAGGTCGGGGCCCAAACAATTATCGCTATGGAAACGAAAAGAGCGTGCACCAAAAGAAAAGAGAGGAACGCAATTTGAGAGATTTTTATTCTATATATATATACAAAACTTTTATCCAAAACAAAAAAATAAGAAATGAATTAATCATATCTCGATGAACCGAACCAACGAATCATATTTTGTCCGCTGCTTGCGTGTTTTCATCATTTTCGTTTATGGAAAACTTATTTTTTCCTCTTTTTCTCTTTAGTCAATATATAATAATCGAATTAGGGCCAACGAGGTGCCAAAGGTAACTACTATATGAATATAAGGATATATAAATATATTTATTATATATGCACCAAATTTTCTATTTTTTATCGAATGTGTTTATTATTTTTTTGTACTGAAGAGCGAGAGCAAGAGAATGAGTCGATTAATGTTTTCTACTCGTTACTTTGTTTCTTTGTTTGGGAATTGTATATTTTTCTGCACTGATCGATGTACTTATTAAAACTTGAAGGATTTTATCAATCAATAAAGTCCACTTTGGAAGTGTCACCGCCCTTATTTTCACGCAACTCCGCCCACTTGCAATAACGTCCACTTAAAACTAATCTCGCGAAAATGTGATGTGTATGCAACTGCACTTGCACTCCTAAAAAAATAAATATTTATTGGAAACAAAGCATAATTTTAAATAGATAGTAATTAATTGAACTGATACACTTCATACTTAACAGCTAAAGGTCTACTAATTTAAGAAATTATTAATTTCGATGTGATTGTCCTCCAAGTTGCGGCGCGTTCAACATCTCCCTCTGGTTACGTCTCAAATACTCCATGGTTGCCATCTTGCACTTCCATTTTTCCTCTCTCATAAAATCCACGCCTTCGTTTTCGGAGATCTTCTCGACAATGACCACCTCCGTCGTCTCATCGTAGAATGGATTGTACTTCTTGAAAGTCTTTATCCTCACCGTCGGCTTATCCTTCCTCTTCTCGAGCACCTGGTGCGCCTTCCGCATGAGCACCCCCTTAAAATTGGTCAACGCCCGCGAAACGTCATCGATTACTTCGCCCAGCTGCTGTATATCCGTCATTTGCAAGTTCTTCAGTTTAGTCCTGATCCCGCCCACTATATCAGGCTCCTCCTCCTCCACACCATCCTGCTGATCCTGCTGCTGCTGCTGCGTTTCCTCTATGACTTCACCAATTTGACTGGACATGATGGTCAGATCCTGCGATTCCGTTTCAGGAACCAAATCCAGGCAGGTTTCTGCCTGGCTCTGCGTTTCGTGATAAGTTAAAGTGTCCGGTATCTCGTCGAAGCACATCTCCATATCATCGCAAATCTCCTGCTGCGATTGCGACTGAAAGAGATCCTGACTTTGAGCGTTGCTCTCCTGAGATTGATCGGTTGCTAAATACACCAACTCCCTTTGGGAACTCTTCATCTGCACGTTCTCCAGCACCAAAACCTTTGAAGATTTTTGCTTCTCAGTTTTGGATACCATTCGTCGTTTTTTCGTATTCTTCGTCGTTTCACTGATCCCCGAATCCTGCGAGGAAATTGGCTGCGGCGTCAGGAAGAAATCATTGTTGGTCAGCAGACTCACATCGAACTGAGAGATCGAGGAAGCGTTCTTCTCGATGATACTCGTAAGCTCGTCGAGCATTTCCTCGTAGAACACCCGGTCCAGCGCTACCCTCCTCATCTCCAGCGTCGCTAAGCAACTACGAGCATCTTCGCCGCTGATTTGGTCCTTCTGCAGCATCAGTTTGCTATTGATGTGAAAGATATCCGAAGTCCAATCGTCCTGCGACATTGCTCAACTTAATTCACACCAAAAATTAACTATAAATTCGAAATTAATCTCCGAGAACTTACATGAATGCACTTGCAACAATTCGCCACAAAGTGACGTTTTCAAAACAGAATTGCAAATATTATAACAATTAACAACAATTTATAAATAATAATTATTGTTATTTATTATTATCGCATTAAATTATATAATCAATTAAATGTATTACATAAATAAAGCGTAACTTTTAAAGTTGCTGAAAATTGTTGAAAAACTTTTTTCAAATTTTGAATGAAAGCCATAACGGGTTGCATATAGTCAGTGTTTTAAAATTTCGAAATGAGAATTGTACAGTCTTAAAGATAATTTAACATTAAATTGATCTATTTATTATAATTATAATAAATAAACATTTAATGCGGTTTTTTTTGTAATTGTTGTTATGTCTTTTTGCGCGAGTTAAGAGTTGCCTATACGCAATTGTCATCGCAACACGTTTCGTGCGATGTGGTGATGCAATTTTGTGCAGTCGAAAGCCGAAATAGAATTAACGAAACTTAAAGAAAGTAGTATAAATAGTAAAGTAAACTTAAGGTGCTTAGAGTTAAGTCCGAGATGACGGAGAAGGTGCAGCAGATCCAGAGGGTTCCGGAAACAATAGATTTCCCCAAGGAGGAGGAGAAAATCCTAACCTTATGGAAACAGTTGGATGTCTTTCACACATGCTTGAAGCAGTCGAAGGGAAAGCCCAGGTAATATTTGTAAATTAAACTCATCCGTTGCAGTAGTTATTAAGTATTTGAGTATCCAATTGGATTAATAAAATCATAATATAATAATATTATTGAAAAATTAGTATAACATTTCATGAAATTACAAAATTTCCAATAATTAAGTAAATGACAAATTGAAGAAAAAAATTAACACAATAACTAACTTGATTTCATAAAATTTCTTCAAATAGTCTATATTTTTAAAGTTGAAAGGTCATAACTGTAAAATATTCAAAAAGGAGAAAGTTGATGTAATGTTTTTTTTCTCGTTGCAGATATTCTTTTTATGATGGCCCTCCCTTTGCAACTGGTTTACCACATTATGGACACATTCTGGCTGGTACCATCAAGGATGTGGTAACCAGGTATGCCCATCAACAAGGTTTTTATGTGGAAAGACGTTTTGGTTGGGATTGCCATGGGCTACCAGTCGAGTTCGAAATTGACAAGACCTTAGGTGTGTAGATGTGATTATGTCGCGTTATCGAATTGGAATAATGTGTTTTGCGTTAATTTGCAGGTATTAAAGGACCCGAGGATGTGATGAAGATGGGCATTGATAAATATAATGCAGAGTGCAGGAAGATTGTCACCAGATACGTGAACGAATGGGAGGTCATCATGGGACGTATTGGAAGATGGATCGGTAAGAATTCTATTATATTTTAAGAGTTTCAATTAACTTTTTTTCTGTAGATTTCAAAAATGATTACAAGACTTTATATCCATGGTTCATGGAGACCATATGGTGGGTGTTCAGCGAGTTGTACAAGAAGGGATTTGTGTACCAGGGGAATAAAATCATGCCATATTCGACGGCTTGCAACACTCCGCTATCGAATTTCGAGTCCGGCCAGAACTACAAGGACGTTGTGGATCCGGCGGTGACGGTGAAGTTGCCCTTAATCGGGGATAAGGATGGGGCTTGCCTGCTGGTATGGACGACAACGCCCTGGACGTTGCCCAGCAATTTGGGGGCGTGCGTTCATCCCGTTTACAATTACGTGAGATTGAAGCAGAAGAGCACCGGGGGCGTGTACATCGTGATGGAAGCGAGGGCGGAGCACGTCTTTGCCGCCGACGATTACGAGATCATCTCCACTTTCCCCGGGGCGCAGCTGAAGGGACTGCAGTACACGCCAATCTTCGAATACTTCCCGGAGATGAAGGCAAAGGGCGCTTTCTCCGTGCTGGTGGACGAGTACGTTACGCAAGATTCCGGTACCGGTATCGTCCATCAAGCACCGTACTTCGGAGAAGACGATTACAGGGTGTGCCTGGCGCACGGTGTCATCAGCAGGGATCAAGAGCCGGTCTGTCCATTGGACGCGAGCGGTAAGTTCACCAAACCCGTTGTCGATTTCGAAGGTCAGTACATAAAGGACGCTGACAAGAACATCATCGCCGCGTTGAAGGCCAACGATAGGCTTTTCCATCAAGGACAGGTTAAGCATAGTTATCCATTCTGCTGGCGCTCCGATACGCCACTCATCTACAAGGCCGTCCCCTCGTGGTTCATTCGCGTCGAACACATGACGGATAAGCTGCAAGAGGCTAGCGCGGCCACTTACTGGGTTCCAGATTTCGTTAAAGAAAAACGATTCGGTAATTGGCTGAAGGATGCGCGCGATTGGGCGGTGAGCAGGAACAGATACTGGGGAACGCCCATTCCAATCTGGATCTCGGCCAGCGGCGATGAGATCCGATGCGTGGGCAGCATCGCCGAGCTGGAGGAGCTCACCGGCACGAAGATCACCGACATCCATCGCGAAAGCATCGATCATCTGGAGATACCGTCGAGAATACCAGGAAATCCACCGTTGAAGAGGGTCTCCGAGGTGTTCGACTGTTGGTTCGAGTCTGGATCGATGCCGTACGCGCAACAGCATTATCCCTTCGAGCACGTCAAGGAGTTTGAAGAGGCATTCCCAGCCGATTTCATCGCCGAGGGAATCGATCAAACCAGAGGATGGTTCTACACGTTGCTGGTTATTTCAACGGCGCTCTTCGGGAAAGCGCCTTTCAAGAATTTGATTGCCAACGGTTTGGTGTTGGCCGGTGATGGACAGAAGATGTCCAAGAGGAAGAAGAATTATCCGGATCCGCTGGAGGTTGTGAACAAGTACGGAGCGGACGCCCTCAGGTTGTATCTGATCAATTCGCCGGTCGTCAGGGCCGAGAACCTCAGGTTCAAGGAGGAAGGTAAAATTCGATCGTTAATTCATATTAATTCATTTATTTGTAAAATTATGGTTATTTTCTTCAGGTGTGAGGGATATCATCAAGGATGTTTTCCTGCCGTGGTACAACGCCTTCAGGTTCCTGATGCAGAACATCGAGAGTTACGTGCAGGACAACGGCATTCCGTTCAAGTACTCCGAGAGTCAGGTGAGCAGCAGCAACATCATGGACAGGTGGATACTGTCGTTCACGCAATCGCTGTTGGAGTACGTTCGCAAAGAGATGGCACTCTATCATCTGTATAACGTGGTGCCCAGATTGACCAAGTACATCGATTACCTGACCAATTGGTACGTGCGCATGAACCGCAAAAGGTTGAAGGGCGAAGGCGGCTTGGAGGACTCGAAGCAGGCGCTTATGACCCTCTTCAACGTGCTCTTCAACATCGTCAAGATGATGGCTCCGTTCGCACCCTTCCTCGCCGACAACATGTACCAGTACCTGAAGAATCTCACAGATTCTGAGGGCGACAGCGTGCACTACCTGATGTTGCCGCAGGCCGATCAAAGTTTGATCAATGTGAACATCGAAAGAGCAGTGTCGCGCATGCAGAGCGTCATCGAGTTGGGACGTGTGATTCGCGATCGCAAAACTATTCCCATCAAGTATCCACTTCCCGATGTGGTCATCATCCATCAAGATGATGAGTACATCGAGGATGTGGTGTCTCTGGAGCAATACATCCTTTCCGAGTTGAACGTGAGGAAGCTGACAACGACCACCGACAAGAGCAAGTACGGTGTAACGTTGCGCGCCGAACCAGACCACAAGACTTTAGGCCTGAGACTTAAGAACGACTTCAAGAAGGTCACTGCTGCTATAAAGGCCCTCAACGACGCTGAAATCAATGAAACGGTGAGCAAGGGCTTCAGAATGATCGAAGGCCACAGGGTGGAAATCGGAGAGCTTCGCCTCATCTTCAAATCGGATGAGGTCACCTCCACCAAATACGAAGTGCACAGCGACAACGAGGTCCTGGTTCTCTTGGACGTCACTCCGGATCAATCGATGCTGGACGAGGGAATCGCCCGCGAGATAATCAACAGGATTCAAAAACTACGCAAGAAAGCCCATCTAGTTCCAACAGATGAAATCGTCGTTTACTACAAGACCGAAAACGAAATCGAGCGCATTTCCAAAGAGTACAACGGATTCATCGAAGAGGCCATTAAGGCACCATTCAAGGTAATCACCGATCGTCGCCCAGAAGATTCCCTCATCCTCGAGGAAACGCAGAAGCTGAAAGAGTGCAACCTGCACATCGTCCTCACGAAAATCTCCAACGTAACAACGCCGTCGGTCAAATGGGTGAACGTGCAGCTCGTGGATCTCGTCCCAAGATACGGAATCACCTCCACCAAGGGCTTGGTACTTCTCGAAGGCAAAAAGCCCATCACCCACGAGCAGTTTGTTAAAGAAGTTTGCGCAATCTTTGGCGTTCCCAAAGGTTTCGAGCTGGTCTCCGCCTCCGGATCCAAAATCACCAACAACAAGGAACTCTTCGCGTGTAGCGGTAAGACCGTTTTCGCCCAGAAACAACAGTTATCCGCGAAGCTGGTGGACTGCAGCGAACCCTTCTGCAAAGTGAAGAATGTCGCAGGAAAAGGTACATTCATCCTCGAGAATCCAGCAGGCGTACCTAGAAAAGCAAATTGTTAACGCACCTTTAATTTAATTTAAAATTTCAATCACTTTCGTTTCGCAAAACAATAAAGCCGTTTTTTTTATTTATTGATAATTCTACTAGTCTCACTTAATTATTCTTTATACAGTACGAAAATTTAGAATGATATAAACACGTTAATTGCTTTTTAATTACGTAAATGATTGTTTAATCACAAAAAGGTAATATTTCAGATTAAATCTCTTCCAGGTAATTTACAATTAAGATCCCTTATTATAATTTCAAAAAGGTTACATGTATTTTCAAAGAAATACGGTTGTAAAACTTTCTATTTTTATTGCTCTGTGTATTATGAAATTATTGAAAAGTAAGGGATTTTTTTTTTGGTAACAAATATTGGCAGCATTGATTTTCTGAATATAAAGGTGGTACTTTCGTTTCTTTCTATTCAGTTGTTCGTTTGTTTTTTTCGTGGACAGGTGAAATTTGAATTTGTGCTGTCAGCCGGTAGTAGTGAACCGTTGGTGCTGAAAGTTTTGCGCAGTTTTCTCCCTCGACTATTTTCTTTTCTTCTTTCGTTTCTGCCTCATCCAAATAATTGATCGCTGCAGTTTTACAAGTTTAATGAGATAAATCCTTGTGCGTCTGGAGGGAAAACATAAAAGCAGAAGGAAATTAAATGCAATAGACAATTCGTAAGGTAAGTTCGATTTGCACAAATTGAATTAAGAAAAAGGACGGGAAAAAAAGTCTCCGAATCTATTTTTTTTTCACCAGCTGCTTTGATTGTATTTGTAATATCGTTGTTTTTCAGCTTAATTTTGCTGAAGATGGATGATTTGATAGACTTGAACAGTCCCTCTTCGAAGGACGAAACATCGTTCACGACGCTCTTCAGCTCGAACGATTTCAATCTTCAACTGAATTTCGATTTGGGCAGAGAGTCGATGCCCTTTCGACCGTCCAGCATAGGCAGGGAATCTCTTCAGATGCAGGACATCGCAGGCAGAGAGTCTTTGGGCATCCTGCACATGCACAGCCCTTCCTTGAGAATTACAGAATCAGACTTCCTACAGCAGCTTCCAATAGGTGGTCACACAGTCAACACATCAATCCTGCATCCATATTCTTTCCTGGACAGGAAGATCTCGAATGTTTCCAGTGCATCCTCTGCTGCATTCAGCCTGTACAATTCGAGTAACTTCAATGAGAGTGTTGCCCCATCCACCATATATTCCACAACCTCCTGGAATGCTTTTAGCAGTTCGGATTTTAACAATGCCTTTGCTGTGAATCAGTTGAGCCAAGATAAAATGCTGCTGAGTGAGCTGAATGAGAGGATCGATGAGAGAATGAGACTGTACAGTTTGCCTACTGTTCCGGAGATTGAGACTGATTTGGATGTAGTTAAGAGGAGGTGTATCAGTGCCGAAATTAAAAATAATAGGACTTCTTCCATTGAGGAGGACGATGATGAATTCGTAAGTTATATTATTATTGGGATTGTTTGTAGTTTACTCTGTTGCTAACATGTGTCTTTCTTCTCTTTTAGAATGATTCAGTGTTCATTGAAGCGCATCACATTGCTTGTAAAATAGCCGATGGCTCAATTTTGGAAGCTTGTAAGTATTTCACATTTCATACTGATAATTGCAGAGTTTACTAAGTGATGTCCTATTGTTTTAGCTTATGAGGAGGGGAATATTTTGGATTGCACCCCGCAGCCACTTTTGGCGAACGATGAGTCTGATATGGAGATGGAGAAGGTGGTTAAATGTGATAAAGAGTCGATGTTCAAGGAGATCGATCGAATAATTCCGCCTCAAATCGCGGAGGCAACCGAAGGGGGAGAAGTCGTAGTTGAGGAGCAGCAAAAGGAGGATGGTGAAGTGGAGGATGAGGAGAAGCGTAATTGCTTCAGCACCGCAGCTGTGCAAGAATACAAGCAGAACTTGTCGGACCTTCTGAACGGCGAGAGGAAGATCGATGTTTCGAACATATCTAACCGCTCGAGTAAGTTTAGGGAGGCCCGTGAAATAATACTGAGCCTATCGGATTTATTCGCCGGGGAAGGCGTCGACGACGAGCGGAAGATCACCGGACAGAGTTTGCTGCTGAATCTAGCGGATCTCATGTGTTCTTCCACAGGATCCGTCTGCAGCAGCATCAGCTCGGAGGATTCCGGCCACAATTCGATCGAGGACAAGCAGCATAATCCGCCGATATTTAGCGCCGAGGAGGAGGAGGATGAAATGGAACGGCAGTCGGAGCAGCCGCTGGATCTCAGCAAGACGGCGGCGTCCGTTTCGCTCACGGAGAGACTGGCCCAAGGGGGGGATGGAAACGGCAGCGGGTCACGCCACTGCCAGTCGTTCGGCATGCCGCTCATCTCGAACAACCTGAACTCTCAGGTCAATGAGATGAAGAATATAATCATCGGAATGGAGACCAAGTGCAACGTGAGCAGCGACAGCAATGCCAGTTCCGTCACAACCTCCACGTCCATTTCTAATAAGCTGAAACCTAAAAGAATCGAGGAAACCAAAAAGGGACCGATGAAAGCAGTGCTTCCCGTCAACGCCATCACCAAGAAAAAAGGTATTATCCATTTCACCATTTCAAATCTTAAAAAGTAATTGACGTTTTTTTTTTCTTTTCATTTGGAAGATCTCCTGAAGGACTCGAAAATCAGCAAATCTCCGTTGAGCAAGACTCCGCTTAGTAAGCAATCGCTTGGTTCATCCATCGCCAAAAGAAAGAGCATCCCGTTAGTCGTAAGTTAACGTTAACTCATTTGCTGTACATTTTGAAAGTTAACAATTCTTTTATTTTTTACTCCCAGAACATTAAGCTAAAGCCGATGGCGCAATCCACGCCCGACAGGACGCAACCGCAGAGCAAACTGTCCATCCCTCTGGCCTGTTCCAGTCAGATCAAGAAGAAGACTCTGGAATGCTCCGTATCTCCGCTGATCAAAACGAGCAGTTTCGATGAAATGTGGTTAGTATACTACACTACAAATGATCCGTGTTCTCAATTGATTAATTCTTTATACGTTATTTGTTAGCAGTAATTATAACATGAATAAGTCCGATTCCGTGACGAACGTGTCTGCGACGATGTCGAACACGAGTCGATCTTCGAATCCTTCTCGGTCGACGAACGAAGGGTCAAAAGGAACTGGAACGACCGGTCTGATACGCCCACGTCGCTACAGCGTCGGCAAGGAGAATCTCGTATCGAGCCTAAGGAAGATGTCAAAACCGACTTCAGCATCCGATCCGAAACGAACGGAAGATGCCAATAGCAGCCGGACCGCCCTCAGGAACACCTCCAACAGGAGCATAGGAATGAAGCCAACAAATTTGGTACATTACTAAGCGACTGCCCTTTCTTCCTTCCTTCGTTCTTTCTAAAGATACTCCCCGTCCGTTAGACTTATTTATTTTTATTTTTCAGATGTCGAAGATGAAATGTGTTAAGAAATAAGTTCAGTTTTAGTTAATATTAAGGTAATTAGTATTATTATTATTACTCTCTTTATTTTTTGTTTGTCTTTCTCTTCTTCTTCTCTATATATCTGTTAGTACGTTATTATGATCTTGGAAAAAAGAATCTAAACTATTATGATATATAAATATATGTGTAAAAATTATAAAGAACTGGAAAGACAGATTATGAAAATATCACACGTTATTACAACAATATTATACAAAACAATTATAGACATTGATTTTTTTTTTTTTTGTGGGTGAAATGAGAAACCAACAAATGACCACCATCACCATCTTTCACCTTCATCCTACATATTAACGGATTCCTCCCATTTTAGTCCAGCAGTGGAAGGTGGCCTAAATTGAACACTCTTAAGATTATGATACATATGATTTATTTGGTGTGTATTTCACCCGAAACTACTAACACAGATTGATTGTTGCATTGAGCAAGAGGAGATTGGTTTAATTGAAACGCGCGCACGAGAAAAGTAAATAATAAACGTAAAACTGGTCACGGTTTGGAGATGTTACAAGTTGATTGGTCGTCGTGGCCAGACGTCGACGTTGAGCAATTTTTCCTTCTTCTCCCACAGCGAGACGATCTCCGCCTCGAACGGTTTGATGTTGCTCTCCATCCACTCGGATATGGTGTAGTTATCGTAGATGTCAGCCATCGAGGTCCGGAGGTTCGTCTCGACTGACCAGAGCTGCCCCTTGAACCAGTCCAGATCGGCGGTGCCGCTCTCCACCAGTTCGGGGTTCGAGAACGAGTGTCTCACGTTGAACTCGTTCATCCATCCCTTTATGCGAGAGTCGGCGAGAAGCTGAGCGTACTTGTCCTTCAGATGCTTCAGTCTGTAGACCTCGTCGAGGATCTCTGCACCGGGATACGAGCACTTCGGATTGCCGTAGTTGGGGCCGAGCAGACCGTTCGGTTTATCGCAGTTCAAGAGGTTGCCTACGGCGATGGGCGGCTCCGAGGGCGGATCGTTGTTCCCTGCCAATTGGCGGAAGCACATAGCGAGCGACGGTATGGCGACGGGGAGGAGCTCGCAGAGGACGGCGAAATGATCGTACCGTTGCCAGCCGGTGATGAAGATACCCTCGAAGTGGATGGTCATGCTGTAGTCCCGCACCACGTTCATCCATGAAGCGTGGTTGTCCACGTGATAGGAGGAATCGGTAATGTATTGGTTGCTGCCCGTCGCCCCCTTGAAGGCGCTCGCAATCCACACGCTCTGAAAGACGTTGCTGTACTTGTACAGGATATTGTGCGTTAATGTGGTGTAGATGTCCGGGACGTACTTCCAGACGACGGGCGTCACGTAATCGGCGATGCCGCTCTCCTTCAAGTCCGGCTGCTCGATGTTCCTCAATAGATCGTCCCAGATCAGCACCTTGACGCCCGGATATGTTTCCTTAATGTGTCTGGCGATGGTCACGATGTGATCGAGGAAGAGACGCACTTTTGACCATCCGTGTTTGAGCATTCTGTCGTAGCATCTGTTGCAGCTGCCCACGTGGAAGACCTCGTCGCATCCGATGTGAATCGCTTTCGCCTTTGGATGTGCACCCAGCACCTGACCGATCATCGACTTGATCAGCTCCAAAGATTGCCGATTGCTCGGACAGATCGTCTGCGGATACCACGTCTCCTCGCGCAGATCCCTGTACTTTTCCAGCTTCAGTATGAACTCCATGTGCCCGAACGTCTGCACCAGAGGGATGATCTGCAGATGATGTTCATCGGCGAGCGCGTTGATCTCGCTGATGTTCTGCTCGCTGTAGTGGTTCAGCGCTGAGATGCCTCCGTCGTACGGGAACATGTCTTCGTATTCCATCAGGATTCCGGTGGCTCCCATCTTCGCGAACAATGGTAAAACCTTGCGCAGATATTCGATTTTCGGTGGAGCTCCTTTCAGATCCAGATGGACGATCTTCTCCCCGCGGAAGCCCTGCTGCCGATGTTGCGGAGTGCGGCCCGATCTCGTCTTCAGATATCTATCGAACGACGGCACCTGCACCTCTTTCAGTCTCCTCAGTTCGCGTTCGAAGTTCAAATAGATGTAGATGATGAAGACGGTGATCAGCACAAGGAATACGCCGCTCAGCGGCTTCAGGAATTTCAATTTCGTTTTCTTCATCGTACCTAATTTAACTGTCTTCAGTTCAACGGAACCATTACGAATGAATTTGGCGGTCATCAAGTTTTCTTACCTCCAATTATTCATTCATTCATCAATAAGACACAATACGAACCACCCCCATCTCGGTTAAGGGTTATGTTTTGTTGAATACGATGTTTATCGGCGGTTGTCATGTAACTCCCCCCGGACGGACACCACCTACATGTTTACTGACAAAATTGCTTCCATCAATAATTCAATCAGACAAGAAACGTTTAATTTATTTAAAAGACCATCGTTTGTTAATGAAAACGTTTGTAGAAATATGCTTTATATTAATCGTCCAGCATAGGGGGTATTTCTTATCACAGCATGCATATGCAACCAAAGTCACGGCATCTTTTGATACTAACTACTGTTGAATGAATTGAAATGCAAAATGTATATGTGTAGGAATATATTTAGCAATTAAATATTATACAAAACAAAAACAAAATTCTTAATCGACGTACATCGTATCTCATCTCATCATTTCTTGGCTTTCTTTGCCTTCAGTCCCTTCTTGGCGCCCAATTTTGCCGCACCGATTATATTCTTGAACTGTCCCAACCTCTTCGTCTTCTTTCTCTTGTTCAACGTGCTCCTCTCCAGAGGAACGTACGCATACGGATCAACCTTGTTCTTCTTCTTGACATCGCCGGAAGCCTTCTTCGATTTGTACTCGGAACCGGCGCCGCTGTACATCGAACTCGTTGAAGCTCCAACATTTCTAAACGGATGAACAACAATAAATGTGTTGGTCTGTTAATTATTAATAAAATTTGTTATTATTATACCTGTGGATTCCGGAACCTCCGGGTTTGTATTTGGAAACCATGCTGCTCGCAACGCTGCTCGCATCAGACCGCTTCCTCTTGCTATCTCTGAGTATCTCGGTGGCCGCATCGTCAATTTCAGAGTCGGAATCGCTCTCGCCGAAATTGATTTTACTCGCCTTCGGTACCCTTTTCGCGCCGCCGCCGCCACCATCAGAATCATCAGACTCCAGCTCGTTGATGATGAGTCTTCCGTCGGTGGTGGTCTTGAATCCTCTGTCCTTGGCCTTCTTTTTAGCCTCAACGTCCAGGGGTTCGCTCTGCTTCGTCGGTTTATTCGCGACGATCCTGTTGATGACCGTCGGATCTTTGAAATCGATAATATTGTCTTCGTCCTCTTGGATGTACGCCTTGTACTTCTTCTGGCGGGATCGTTGATCCTTTGCTTCCACCTCATCATCATCGAAATCTGAGTCGGAATCGGCGAGAATCTCCTCGACGCTCTTCGGCCTCGACTTCACCAGGAAGTCCTCCTCCATATCGACATCACTGTTTTGCTGTTGCTGCTCCTCGGCGGACTCGCGCATCCTCTTCATCCTGTTCTGCATTTTCCTTAGATTCCTCAATCTCTTGTACATTACGGTGTCCGTGGTCGGGACGTACGGTATGATCGCATCGCAGCCGAACTTGCGGATCAGCTTCTCCAGCAATCGCTTCGTCTTCATGCGGAAGTGATTCGCGCAGTCCTTGTCCATGTCGCAAAGCGTCGTCACGATCTTCTGCAGAGACGTGGCTATGATCGGACTGGGGAGGCTGCTGATGTAAATCTTCATGAAGCTCAGACACGTATCGACGATTTCTCGTGTCGGCGTCGTGACGAGCATCAAAACGTTGTCGAGGATCAGCGAGATGTTATTCTGTCCCAATGTGCCGGTAAAGTTGTGAAGAATAGAGGCGAGCGCGAGTATAGTCGATGCCATCAGTTGCACGTTTCCTGCCAAACCTGCTATCACCATCGTGACGAACTCTTGCATTCTGTCGTGGTTCTCGAGGATACCTCCGATTGTGTTGAGCAGATCGAAAGCGGCGAGTCTCGTCTTCTCCTTGATATCTTTGCAGCACAGCACCGCCTCGGGAATGGTGGACTTTATTAGATTGCTGTCGTGGTCGAGAGCGGGTTGCGCCATCAGCAGGAAGTTCAAGCAGCGGAGACGGGCGGCTTTGCTCTGCACCGCTGCCGTCTGCAGAGTCTTCATCAGCAGCTTCTGCACCAACTTACGGTGCTTACGCAGAAACTCTTTGACGCCCTCCGCCTCGCTGCCGCAGATCTCCTCCATCAATCGATACGCCTTCTTCTGCTCTTTGTTATCCTTGATATCCGGCAGATGCTTAACGCACTGCATGAACATCTTCTCGACGCTCTCCGCATCCTGATACCTCACCAAGATGCGAATCAGGTCGAGGATGCTCTCCTTCACGATCATCTCTTCGGTTCCCGTGAGATTCTCGAGTCTGCTCAGCGCGTTATCGAACAGCTGCTTCGTCAGTTCCGCTCTCGCTATCGTCAAATACACCTGAAACGCGCATCAATTAAATCCATTGCAAAATATGCAACAACTAAATACTCACTGCAATTGTGTCAAGAGCGGCCAACCTTTGGCCCTCCTCATCCGTGCCAAACGGCTTTGTCGTGTACACGTTGAAGAGGATGGGCAGATAGTTTTTGTCGAATCGGGCAAGCTCGGCGATGTCCGCCTCGTTCTCGGTCTCTTTAGCGCTCGTTATCAGTTTCCTTAGAGATGCCATCACAGCCAATCGCAGCTCCTTGTGCTCCGATATGGCAACTCCCAATATCCTAGCAACGCCCTGCAAATTAATCGCAAAGGTAAATACATCACACACGCACTATAGGAAATAATTAATTGCACCGTTATTATAATTACCTTAAAACTAGCGCTGATGTCGATCGGACTGTTGCAAAAGCTGGGAAGCAGATTCCAGAGCTGCAGATAGAGAAGCTCTGCGCTGTGCGCTCCAATCGCATCGTTCCTATTCGTCAGTTCTGCAGACTTCTTCTGACACGCCGTAGCCAAAGGTAAGATACCCTTGATCCAAAAGTCCAATTTGGAAGAGCGAACGTTCTCCTTCAGCACCGGTATCAACCAGGACCTATCCAAGATCAATTCACCGTTATCCTTCTGCAAATTTAATTAATTACATTCTCTCCTCTAATAATCTACAAGAAAATAAGAACTCACTTTAAGCGATATAACGCCGAGCACTGTATCAGGTCCAATGAATCTTATGGCAGCGCCGACGGCGTGCTCCAATTCATTGTTGTAACTGAACTTGTACGAATCTCTTAATTCCGACAGAGTTTTCAAACAACCCAAAAGAAGACTGCTGCAATTCACGCCACCGATCTGTAACAAGTAACAAGAATTAATATAAACTTGCAAAAATGCGATTAACAAAATAAAAAGTTGTTGCATTACCTCGAACATTACGGACATGCAATGCAACACCTGAGGCCACGCATGATTGTACTGGTATCCGAGACCGAGCTCAACGGTTTGGAAACACTTGGTCATCGATTGCTCGTACTTTCTGGCCATGTCGACGTCAGCGCAGATCGGACCAGCAGCATCCTTGAGGAGCATCTCCACCGCTCTCGTCGCTGCCATCACAATCTCGGACTTTTGCGAGAGCCACAGCTGCGTGATGGACGTGAAGACTTTCGGTAAAGATGCAGCGCACATAGCTATATCGATGCTGCAAATAAATATTTAAAAACAACAATTTTAGAAACGCTGCTGCACGAGGAAGATATGTTAGTTCTTACTCTGCCAAATGGACGTGCGCTTGTTGCATAACGGTTAACCATGCCAACGTGGGTTGGACATCCATGGCGGATGGTTGATAATCGTAGAGGGCTGTTATCATCTGTCCGTTGAATTTGGCGGAAGCGACGGCCTTTGCCGAAGAGAAGAGCGCGTGCAGAACTTGCAGACCTCCGGACGTGACCAGAGGATAATTCAGTGACATCAGCTTCAATATCATCTCTCCGCAAGCCTGGAACAAATTTAACAGTACAGATATTGTTGTTATATGAACAACAGTAACAGTAGGAATGCACGTTTCTATGGCAATAATTATGAATTATGAATGTTTTGCAGCGCTCACCTTAAGATGTCCTTTGTTGAAGTAGCAAATTGTGTCTTTCATGAAGTTCAACGTATGAAGCATCGTCGTTTGTCCCGCTTGGATGGAAGAGACGAGAACCGTCCCGTTGGAATTGGTACCCAGACAAGCCTCCAACGCTTGCAGACTGAATTCCGCCACTCTATCAGCTGCCGGATTGTAATTGTTGTCGTTCTTAAAGACGTCAGCTCCGATGACGGCAAGCACAGCCTGCTGGGCCGCTTTTCTCCACTGGAAACAACAACAAGCAACACGTAAATATCAAATCGACTTACGTTTTGGCAAGTAACTTGTCTAATATCAATTACCTTAGGTTTAGAGTGTACGGTGAATGGATTGACGATCGAAGCGAAAATCTGCAAGGTTTGCGAGTGCGTCCAGATGGCCAACTCCTGTTCCCTGAGGCAAACTCCGAGCACCCCGAGGATCGATTTGATTATAACGTTGTTGTCGGACGTGCTGTAGTGGTTCAGCAATTTCAACAGTTTGCTGGTGACGTCTCCGAAGCTCGTCCTCAAAACTGCTACAGGTACTTTCTTAATACCCATATTCAGTAAGGAAAGAACGGCTGTCATTTGCTCCTCCGTGGTTTCTTCGGAAGTGCTCAATTGTTCCAATGTAGTTAACTGTAAATTGGAAAACGTATAAATAGTTGCAGTGCATTAAATGAAATAAATAATTATTATGTAAATAATGAAGAAAAGTAAGGGATTAGATGCTTACCAAAGTACAGTAGTATTCAGTGGGTGTCTCGGAACCACCATTTTGCTTGATGACTTCTGTGACAGCGGCTAGAATGGCCAGCATCTCTTTGTGCAAAGCTGAATCTGATCTGAAGACAGTGAGGAACCTATTGTAAGATACATTTGTGCAGTCTGACCACTCTGAAGCAAATGATTTGCATGATGATTGCATGCTGTACTCTGTCCCGGAATCATCCGCATCCATCTGCTGATCAGCAGTCTCCTGCTTCTTTGGCATGGAATATTGCACGGCATCATGCTTCTTTAAAGCATCAGTTGTCAAACTGGAGGAGCCTGCAATTATTGTTTTCTTTCGGTTATCGACGAATGATTCAATTTAGATTGCAAAAACAAACCCAAATTCTCCTGGAAGAAACGCGATTTCGCCAAATCCCTGTACTTCTTCGTCTCCGGATTGGAGTTGGAACTCTGGCCCTTGGGCCACCGTTTGCCCTTCGTCTGGCCCTTCAACTTGCTCCGAAACTTCCCCATGGCACACTCGGACTACTCTGATATCCGTTTGTGAATCACAAACAACTGACAAACACGTGCGTAGCTGGATGCATCGACCCAAAGTATAACCTCAAAATCTGACAGCAGCACCTAGCGGTGAACGTCTTTTGAACTACTCGATTCGAACTAATTAGTTGCGATGGTCGAAGCAGAGGCGCGCGCGTTTGAACTATCTTGTCGACGCGAGATAAGATAACGATTTTGTTTGTTGTTTGATTGCGGTTTAAACTTTTCAAAAAACTTTTTAGCGCTTCCTTTGAGTGCACATTCCGTTTTTCGATCCCGTCGTCCGTCCGTCCATCCGCTCGATTCCCTTCCACCGATCCCCACGGATGTGTTGTGGTTGCAAATGTCAACTGGTCGTGGAGTGGTGGTGAAATGTCAGAAATTAGAAGAACCTGATGGTTGTTGGTGATCTGCTGGTGAATATTTCCAACGCTTTCGCTCCGCAAAAGACCAAATCGGAAGTTACGAGTGGATGTGGATGGTCGAATAAGAGAAATAGTTTTGGTTTCGATTCGGTTGTAGTTGTTGTTGCCGTCGAATCGAGGCGGCCACGACGCAATGATCAAATGAAAATTAACAGTTATCCTGGAGCGAAGGAACCACACGTCGGACGGACGACACTCGGGCACGCGATGTTCACCAATGTAGTACTAGTAGTAGTAGCACTAGCAGTCTGATACGACGTTCGAGGGAGCGAAAAGAATTGCGAGAGTGATTTCAAGAGTGAGCAGCAGCAGGAGGAAGAGGACATTCAAGAGGCAAAGCAAAGCAAGATAGAAGGAGATGTTGGAGGTGCTGCAGATGTTCCTTTTTCTCTTCAAATCCAAGTACAGACGAAAATCGACGGATGTGCTGGTATATCTGGGGGTGCTGCTGTTTGCAATCGGAAGTCTGCAGCAGGTGCAGAGCAAATGCGTGGGTTCCGAGGATTGCGGAGGCCACGGGGTCTGCGTGAATGAGACTTGTGCCTGTTACGATGGATGGCAGGGCTCCCAGTGCCAGTTCTGCGGTGGCAAAGTCAGGTGAGAGCATCATCCTGCCGTTTGTTTTGTTCCCATTCCTATGGATGCAAGCTGCATTTTATTTATAGCCTGCTCGAATCTCAAAGTTCAAATTTGTTATGTAAAGAAAATTAGTTTTAGCTTTTCTATTTCCTTCTTTTATTTCTTTGTTTTTTAATGCCAACATTTTGAAATTGTACATATATTATTATAATTTAGGTCCGTTTTCATTTGCGCAAAGGTTGTTCTCGCCTTCAAAATTAAAGTTTGTAATCCATTTTGCAGATTGGGAACGTCGAATGGGACGATCCACGACGGTTTCGGAAACTATTCGATCGGCGTGAAATGCAGCTGGTTGATCGACGCTCCGAACGCTTCCATCACCATTCACCTGGAGGAATTTGCAACGGAGTGCGGCTGGGATCATCTGTACATCTACGACGGCGACAGCGTCAATTCTCCTCTTCTGGCCGTCTTCAGCGGTCTCATGTACAGCAACGCCTATCGGATCAGAAAGATACCGGAGGTTGTGGCCCAATCTGGTACCGCCCTCGTCCATTTCTTCTCCGATGACGCCTACAACATGTCCGGTTTCAACATCACATATCGCCTCAACGCATGTCCGTCCAACGTCTCCGGCGTCGACTGCTCCGGCAACGGCGTCTGCATCGACGGTCAATGCACCTGCAATGGTAAACATACAATACTCCTCCTCCTCCTCTAAATCTTTGTTTCTGACGTCGTTTTGCTTTTGCTCTTAAGGTCACTGGACCGGCGAGGCTTGCCACCTGGAGAAATGTCCAAACAACTGCGGCGCCCACGATCAGCGCGGAAGCTGCGAACCCGAGAACGGCTGCAAATGCAGTCCTGGCTTCAGGGGTTCCGACTGCTCACAGCCTGCCTCCAACGGTTACTGGGAGAGCATCCTTCCCGATAATTACGTCGTCGGTTCAGGATCGGCGTCGCACGGGGCGGCCGTATGGAAGGATTCCCTCTACATCATCTCCGGCGAGAGTTACAACAAAGGAAAAATGCTGTACACCTACGATTTCAATGGTAATTTAAATTAATCTCTCGCTCTAATTGATTGTTTCGATTTATCGATATTTTCTGGTTGAAGGTAACGTGTGGGAGAGTCCGCACTTGAACGACGGCCCACACATGCGATACGCCCACTCGACTGTTCTTTATGGCGATAAGCTGTTCCTGTACGGAGGCATCTGCGGAAATCGAGGTCCCACCTCCGAGCTGTGGGCGTTCGACATCAACGCCCAATCGTGGGAGAACATCACAGTAAAGGCGGAGTCTTGTAACGGTAGCATCCTGCTGTGCGGACCGCTGAAATCCGCCGGACACACGGCGACAGTCGTCTCGAATATCGCTAATAAGAAGGCTGATCGTATGGTGGTAATCTTTGGGCATTCACCGGAATTGGGATACCTTAATACCGTGCAAGAGTATTACTTCGGGACGAGGGAATGGCACATCGTCAAGACTCGCGGCTATCCAGTGAAGGGAGGGTACGGTCACACCGCCGCCTGGGATTATTACACGGGAAGGATATACGTGTACGGAGGAGTGGTTTCCCTCAACCAATCCGCTCAGGTGCTCAGCAAACACATTTACGCCTACGACCCGAACGATCGCTCGTGGACGCTCCTAACGGATGCACCGAGCGCCCGATTCCTGCACACCGCCACCTTCATTTCACCCACCCTGATGATCGTCTTCGGAGGTAACACCCATAACGATACAACCCACAACAGCAGCGCCAAGTGCTATAGCTCTGACATCCTGGCGTACGATGCGATCTGCGATACTTGGCAGACGATGCACGCTCCAGACACGATTCAATCCGATCTCGCGCGATTCGGTCATTCAGCTTCCATCTTCGAGGGTTCCCTTTACATATACGGCGGTTTCGATGGTCAGATGATGTCGGACATCCTCAAGTATACACCAGGTACTTGCGATCATCTGAGCGCGCAGAACGTCTGCCTGAACACCAGGCCCGGAGTGAAGTGCGTATGGGATCACAAGAATGGAAGGTGCATCAACATCAAGGATGTACCTAGGAATCATCTCAGCAGCGCTGATTCGGTCATCCTCCGTTGTCCGGAGATGAATCGTTCATACATCGGTCACAGGATCTTCCAGGATACGGAGATTTGCAGCGAGATCGAGGATTGCGCCAGCTGCGTTTCCACAACCAGAAAATGCGTCTGGTGCAATACGGGTCAGTTATAAAATCACTCAAATCAAAAATGTTAAATTAAATTTGCATTTTATTTTAGCGTGCGCCTATGATTCGTGCAAGGATTCCAAGGACCTCCCCATTTTCTCTTTGGACCAATGCCCGTTGGATGCAGGGCCGATGTGCGATAAGTTGCATACGTGCAAAGCATGCAGCGCTCAAACTAACTATTGTAAGTATCTGAAATTAGTTGGTTAATTGAGCGTTAAGCAATAGTTTAATGGATGCTGTTGTTTGCAGGCAAATGGTCTTATGAGAGCGCCAAATGCTCGACGCACACTCCACCGACGGCCGGAAGCAATATGACCCAGACCGATGTGATGGTTTTAGAACAGGGACAGCAGTGCCCTCGAGTCTGCTCCGAGTACAGCTCCTGCCAGAACTGCACCCAGGAGGAGTGCATTTGGTGTCAGAACGAGGGTCGTTGCGTGGACAAGAACGCCTACATTTCGAGCTTCCCGTACGGCCGTTGCCGAGAGTGGACGACGGTCAGCACCAAGTGCCGGAGCAGCGGTAACGAGGAGAAATCACAGTGCAGCTTCTACTTAACGTGCGCCCAGTGTCGCGACGACCCCGCTTGCGGATGGTGCGACGACGGGAGCAGAACGGGCCTAGGAAAGTGCATGCCCGGTGGATACGCTGGTCCGACTCTGCACACTCAATCGCTGCCATCCAGCACGTGCCCTTCGGAGAGGTGGCATTTCACCAATTGTCCTCTGTGCCAGTGCAACGGGCACGCCAGCTGCCGTGGAAACACGAGCGAATGTCTTCCGTGTCGCGGGTTCACGTGGGGGGCGCACTGCGAACGCTGCGTTCAGGGGTACTGGGGTTCGCCGATAAACGGTGGACAATGCCAGCCGTGCGAGTGCAACGGACAGGCAACCCAATGCCATCCGGAGAGCGGTAAGTGCTACTGCACCACCAAAGGTTTAGGCGGAGATCACTGCGAGAAGTGCGACGCCGCAAATCACTATCACGGAGATCCGACGAACAAAGGATTCTGCTACTGTACGTCATTCCATCTCTGAGTCTGAAATTGAACGTATTTAATTGCTCTTAATTCTGCATGCACAGATGATCTCACAATCGATTACCAGTTCACGTTCAACCTGTCCAAGAAGGAGGACCGTCATTATACGCAGATCAACTTTCGGAATTCTCCGACGAAGCCCGACATCGACGCCGACTTTACCATCACCTGTTCGGTCCTCGCTAAAATGAACATCACCGTGAAGAGGGGCAACTCGAAGGACGAAAAGGCCATCTACACAGGTCACAATTGCTCCACCTTCAGATCTCGCTTCACCAAATCCGAGTACAACTTTGGCACCGAGGACAACGTCACCCTGACCACCTTCTACGTCTACGTGTACGACTTCCAGCCGCCCCTCTGGATACAAATCTCCTTCTCGCAATATCCCAAGCTCAATCTGCAGCAGTTCTTCATAACATTTTCCACGTAAGTAGAAATCCATTAATTAACAGGGGGATGCGCGCAATCGATCGATATCGACGATTGAATGAATTGCGAAGCGTTATTGTTTTACCTCGTCCATTAATAGTTTCACTTGATGAGTGTACATTGCAATTACGAATTGATCGTTTTTCAGGTGCTTTTTGTTGTTGTTGCTGGTTGCTGCGATAATGTGGAAGATCAAGCAGAGATACGACATGTACACGCGCAGGCAGAGACTGTTCGTCGAGATGGAGCAGATGGCGTCCAGGCCATTCTCGCAGGTTCTCGTCGAAGTTGAGGTGAAGGAAAAGGTGGACGCAGACAACGCAATCCATCTGGCATTGGAGAGATTGAGGAGCAAGAAGGACGCTCCCAGTCCAATTGCTTTGGAGCCGTGCAGCGGCAACAAGGCCGCTGTTCTGAGTCTTCTGGTTCGTCTGCCAACAGGTAAGATGATCGAATGTAGCGTAAAATCAATTTGACCGCGTCTCGCTGTTTGTTTAAGGAGGAGAACCGTACACTGTCCGAGGACAGTCCGCCGGATTGGCGATTGCCAGCACGTTGGTGACGCTGGGAAACACGAGAAAATTGAGCGCGGATCAGGTGAAGATCGAGGTGAAAGGAGGCACGACGAAGACGTCGAGGAAGTCCCAATCGCAGCATCCGGATGCAGGATGTCTCTAGCAGCGTTTGCGACCAGCACTGCCACGTCGGTAACAAACTTACGTAAAACAAACAGACAAACACACACACGCGTTTAACGACGACGAAGAGATCGTCCTCTACTTATATAAATCGTTCGAATAATAAGCCGAACCGAACAAAACAAAAATGCAAAACGTGAACGAAGATAAGTAACAGGAAAAAAAAGAATAACTGGAATGCTTTAATTTTTTTCTTTGTTTAAGTAATTAGTAATTTATTGATTAGTGACCCTCATACGCCGCCCTCGATTACTTAATTTTTTCTATTGATTCGTTAGTTTTTTTGTTTGTTTGTTAATTATTTGTTCTTATGAATCACGAAGGGCCTAGAGATACGTTTAAGAAAAAAGAGCACGCATCAGTGTGGGACTTATTTTTTAAATTTGTACTTTTTAATTTTAACTTTTAACAATTTTAAGTGTATGCAAATCTCGTAGGGTTTTTTTTTCTTTGTTCTTAGTATTCGTGAATATTGACGAGAGTAATTACTACGGAAACTTAAAAAAAGCAAACAAACGCGAAATAGTCTTTAGATAGGTGTGGACGAAACGTAGTCGCAAACGACAATTGGATTTAGTAGTCGACTCAATATTTCGGATATTTTTAAAATTAAAAAATCGATCGGAAACATCGGATGATACCGTGTTCGAAGAATCTATCATCCGGTTGAGTCGTGGTAGAAGTATTCGGAAACGATTAAGAAACAGAAGAAGTTTTACACTGAATACACTTAGAAACAGACGAAAGTCGAATTAGAATTGAATCAAAACAAATGAATTTACGAAACATCTGCGTAGCGTATAAGAAAATCGATAATGATTTTCTTCTCATCTTTTTCGTTGCTTCCTCTCGGATCATCGCAAATTTTAAAATATCAGAAAAATAGACTCGAAATGATGAGTAGTATCAAATTATTATTTGAGTCAAAGTGAAACCGATTGCCAATATACACATAAATAATTGAAGAAGAATTGAAAAGAGAAAGTTCGAATCAGATTAGCGTCGACTTGTAAGAAATTAATTAATATAGAAAGAGAAAGCAGGAAAATTATGATGAAACAAAGTAAATTGCTTCCGTTCAGTAAATTGTGTATGATGATGTCTACTATATATTTGTATGTAAGATGCGAGAGTTGTGTGCGCGCAACGCACGATCGATATATATATATATATATATATGTATATATATATAACACACACACACACACAACCATATATATATAAATATATTTTTGATTAGGGAATTATGTGATATTTAATGTGAATAAGAATAAGAAAAAAAAATAAGCAAAAAAAACACGATTTATGAAAAGAAGACAAAACGTTGAGCGTTTGAGAACGTTCGTAATGTAATGTAATAAATGGCGAATTTAACCGGAACGGGAAGCGATTCTAAAATAATAATAATAATAGTTGTGGGGGGAAGTGGGATGATTTATGTAATGTGTAAGTCTTGGTAGGCCTAACAAAAAAAAAACAAAAACGAATGCGGAAGAGGAGGAGTTTGAATGTGAACACGTCCTGGACGAAAGCAGGTGTATGAATTTAATCTGATTGCAAGAAATCTGTTATTAAGTAGATGCTAGTGCTGTAGAGTATGTATTATATTGATTAATTAGGCGAATCGAGATTAAGGACGAAACGGTTTTCTTTTGTTTATCCACTAAAATTCCGACAAAAGAGAATCTCGGAAGCGGTAAGAAAACAATCGAATTATTCCATTTATTTTTGTGTTGTTTATTATTCATCAACAACAAATGGGCGTTACATTTGAGTGTCATGGGAGACTGATCGATTGTTTTTGTTGTTTTTATTATTATAACGTATTATTTGTACTTCGATGTATCAAAATGCTCATTTCATCTTTGGGTCTCGACTTCTGCATTGCATCCTACAAAAGTTTCCTCAATTCCACGAACGTTACCTTTCACTTTTATTTTATAGTCAATCCAACTTTTATTATTATTATTATTGATGTGTGTATACTCGAAGAAACAGAACATTCCTCTCTTCATTTCCTATTTTTTTTCATTCTCTTATTTCCAAAATGCAAGGAACCTCAGACTCATCGATGTCTTTATTTATAATTATTGTATACCTGTTTGCATATCATTTTTGTTTCACTGCCATATACATCTCTAACTCTCATTCTATCTTTCTCTCTCTCTATATATACACACATATATTTCTGTGTTTATTTTAAATATTTATGTGAAGAAGAACAAAAGTCTATTTTTATTTTTTATTTAACACTATTTTTAAACTACTATTAATCGATGTAAATATGTATCCATTTTTATTATTTTTAATTAATTATTATTATTAAAAAAAGACGGTAAGAAAATGACCGGAAGTAAAAACAGATAAGGAAAGACGGAAAATATTGCATTTTGATTGAAATACCATGACGACGACCCTTCTTGTAAACCACGCCCTTTTCACTTCACTTTACAACCCCATTACAGGGCGTATCATAAATCGACGCAACTATGGTTACATAATTTAGTAAGTTATTATCTATATCAAATTCGTAGCAATATTAATTAATATCTATTGTTTTAGGATTAGACGAACGGAATGAAGGTGCGTGAAATAAATACTGCGATTATTTAAAGAAACAACCAGAAATATCACTTTATTTAATATCGTTCAAGATGCAAGTTTATGGTGGTCACCAGGGCAACTGTTTACCATCCCATTGATAGAAACCGCCGTTATGGGTGGGACCCATGTCGTAAAGCAAATCGACGAGAGATTCGGTGCTGGTGTCCACCCCCAACGGAGCGTTGTTTCCGCCCATATCGGTTTTCACCCAACCGGGATGCAGCGATACTACTAAAATATCGTCCTTCTTCAGATCCAGCGCCAAAGAGGCCGTGGCCATATTCAAAGCCGCCTAAAATGTAATAAAACTAATTGTTATCAAGCAACAAAATGTAATAATTATTGCGTTACTTTTGAGCATTTGTATGGATATAGACCGCCGTCCTTGTTGGACTCGATCGAACCAAGGATCGAGGACATGTTGATGATCGCCGCCCGTTTGCAGCTCATCTTCAATTCGGCGTTCTTCTCCGAAGCCTTCTTGATTAACGGAAGCAACGCCTGCGAAACGATACCGTGAGTATTAATTATCATCGATTGATATTGTTGTAAATGGTTTTTCTTTTTTTTTTTAAATACTTTAGTCAGCATGATTGGAGCGACGGTGTTCGTTTGAAACGTGTCCAAGAGTTGATCCACTTTCACGTAGTTGATCCTCGTGTATTTGGGAGACACCCCGGCGTTGTTGAAGAGGACATTCAGACCGTCATCTCTGACGATTTCCGAGACTTGCGTTGCGAAATCCTTGAATGAGTCATAGTTTCGAACGTCTGCAACAGCATTATTGAATCATCGCTGCAGGTAACGAAACGAAAATGCATTAAATCTACTATTTCGTACTTAAACTCAAAATGTGTACGTTCTTGTGCTTCTCGGCGATCTCCCGCAGCTCCTGGAATTGATTCAAAGATAATATTCAGTGCATGTGTATTGTTGGCGGTGAATGGATTTAGATTAGACTTGCGTTATCAACGTTACATGCCACACTACACGATATCGTGTATTCCACTCGAAAATTTTCGAATGTCCATCGATATTATCAAATAAGAAGTGAAGGAAAAAAGTGAAGGATTATGGGTACGTTCTGCTGCTTCCGGTCTGCGAAGAAATTGCGGACGCCTGCTACGATCGTGCAGACCAGAGGTGAGATGCAATTGTTTAATTTCGTGGATCGCTTGGATTCAGTGATCCAATCAACATTGCAAGCGGCCAATGCAGAATACTAATACTAATTTATATTTCCTACTTTTAATATAATATTCAGTTAATTAATTTCTCGAAAACTGAATTGAAATATGTGCAATTAAATTTATTATAATTTTAAATTATAATAATTAATTTTCCAATTTACTTCTAAAGGTGTTGCATTTTGTATATCGTTTCTTAAATCGAAGTCTTGATTATAGCTAAAACTGATTGTATACATAAAGAATGCATAGTCCTTGAGCGTTCTATAAGCAAATGTCTTAAGAAATTAAGATTGTGTTAATAATTAATTGCTGACGATAGGCTATTTTTATATGCACGAACATTGAATGTTGCATAAGTCATCAGGTTGAATATTTTTTTTAAAAAAAGTTAGCACGTGGTGCGTACGCATTCCTGCGAGAGGTCGCCGTCGTCGTCTGTCAAAATATATTAAAAAAAAGAGTAAAATAAGAAAGGCGCCACGGTGCCATTTGACAGCAGTGTCGATCAGTCGGTGGTTGCGTGTGGTTCTCTGAAAGCAACAGGAGAGACGTGTTTTTCGACCAACCTACCCCCTTCAGCCTTTTTCGAGTTTTATTTTGGATAAACCAACAAACAGCAAGAGCAGAAGGAAGAGATGGCGCCGTGCGGTGAGTGCCCTAATTGCATAACTTACTTGCGCCTTGCCGGGATCCCTGCACGTCGCGATCAGCGTCCTGGGCGGATCCTGCCTTCCCACCAGGCTCCTCACCAGTCCCAACCCCAGACCTCGGTTGCACCCCGTAACCACTATAGAATTCATCTGTTTTTTGGTCCTCTTACGTCGTTACGCACAAATTATTTCTTCTTGAGTTACGATTATGGTAACTTGCGTGTGTTAGTTTTATCTCTTCTATTTTTTTTTGCTTGCGTTTTTCGTGTTTTTGGCTCGCAGGAAGCGCGTGCGGCTTACTGATCGTCGAGAGAGTGACCTTCGCTCCGCTTTTTTTTGACAGTGAACGCGCCGCGATAAACGTTCGTGCGGTCTCGCTGAAAGAGACCTCCTCGTATAAGAATCTCCTTTCTTCCTTGCATTGAGGTTATAGAAATGGCGCTGCGAGCAGTGCTGTCGTTCGGTACGGGTCACAGGAATCGTTTCCTGCTGCTGCAGGGGGCCCGTTTCTACGGCACGAAACGTAAGTACAGACTCGAATCTGAGGACTCCTCCGTAACAGCAGGTCTCCCTTTGGTTTACAAAGCGACGTAACCAACCATCATCACCATGACGACATAAGGGAGTCCTATTGGAAAGTTGGATAATCCAGTTGGAATCCTTTTCTCTAACCTCTAAACGATGTAGTTGTCATCGCGATTACTGTTTTCCGGGGAAATACGCTGAAACAGCGTGAATTTGCAACTTTTCAATGATTATGATGAAACAAGCACTTGCTGATAATATCAATCAAGCAATGCAATGTTTTATAATCTTCCATTTAAACAATCTCAATGATTGACATAAAAGTAAACTCACTTTTATCTTCATGCACTCATTCCATCTATTAACAAATCACTTGACTTGCAAGCAGAAGATCAATTAAAATATGTGTTTAAGATCCTTCGATTGGTAAACTTCAGTAAATGTCAAAATGCAAAGCCAACCAAGATTTTGAATTATAATCACATTTTTACTTGTTGCACTCGGACAAATATTAACTGGTCCAGTATTGACTAACTGAAATATTAATTGACAATTTGTCTTTTTATAATAGATTTTATTTCACTCAAATGAAATATAATTTATGAATTAAAACTGATGAATATATTCTCACTCGAATCTTATAAATATTCATAATCTCAGCTCGAGATCATCTAATTAGAACACTTGTCCTAATTCATTTGTATTACATTAAAAAAAACATTTATTTTGCAATCTATTAAATTCCATTGTTTTGAGCTACGCAACTACGATTTATTTCATATGCCATTAATAGTTACGTAAATTAACTTGGAATTGTTATCTCAATGAATTTCAAATGCGACGTGATGAGATTAGCAGATTGAAGGTTTGAGTTTCTAGAAAATGTGTAAAAAATAGTACTCGAGATAAGGATTACTATTTTGTTCAATTTGTTACATTCTATCGCTACTTGCATCTTTACCAAGTTATATATACTTAAATCTATTTCGGTTTAACCTTGGAAATCGGTAGTGTAAATTTCGATGGATATTCTGGGAATAACTCTAGAACTCTAGTCCAATCTGCCCTCTCATTCAATCACTGTTCACAGCTTAGTAAACTAAGATAAGTCTGTTTAGGGTGAGAGTGAATCGCAATTATTTAGTTTGCCTCGTAGATAAGTCTACGTTGTAACATGTAAGATAAGACAGAAGCAATTGTGCGTACCAAATTAAACAATCGCATTCGCCTTGAACCTGCTGCACACCTTTTACTTATTTCGTTTGTCACAAATTTTCCTAGAATATTTCTCTTCAGCTCCATGTAGGGAATTCTTTGTAATATCGCAAATCAACTCTACGAAGCCTTGAATCCAATAGTTTCATCATATTCGTAATCCACGGCGAATCGATTTTCTCTGCATCGCGCGCAAAAATTCCGGAACCTTCTAATGCCAAGGTTACGAAATTACTGTCTCTCTCCATGTTCTTCGATTCCATGGCAATTCATGGGAAACAAATGATACATTGCCATGATGATAGACGTCTCGATTTTTTTTGTTTCGGAACTAATTTTCATTATCTGTTGCTTCTTCCTACGTTCGCTTTAATCATTAGTTTTTATTGTTATTTATATCTCCGATAATACATGCATATCCTATTAACGGCACAGTATTAATTGTCTTTTAGGTCGAAGGCATTCGCAATTAAAAATAGTTATTATCAATTATAATAATTGTTGCTGCTTTTTTTTTATACATATATAAATATATATATATATATATTTTGATAACAGCATTATTGTATAGTCGACTTCCAGTTCGCAATGCTGCAGACTATTACCCGTACTGCTCTTGCTTTTCTATGTTCTCTTCCCTGGATTATTCTATTCTTTGCTACCATGGTTACACACAATTTTGGTATATTATATTTGTTTAATTACTTTTCATCGCCATGATTGATCGCCAATCAATTCTACTCATTGATTCGTTCGTGTTTTGTTTTCTAATTTCCCATTAAAATTCATAAGATTGTTGCAAAAATAATAATTTAACTAATAATCTTTCCAAGGACGTTATTCGATTGTAACATATTCATTTATTTTCCTTTGCCGTCAAGTTTAATTATTTAATCTTTAATATTATTTGTGTTTTGTTTTCGTTCTCATGGTTACATCACATAACGCTCTCAATTTTCCGTATTGTTTTCAATGGTATTGTGACCTTTGCCGTGATCAATTTTTCATTATGAATGGTTTCGATGTTCTCTTCGTGCATGCTTCAATTTCGTATATCGAATTGTGTTTTCGTCCAGTTTCGTTTGAGGAAATTGTTTCTGTACGTCGATCGATGCGACTTTAATTAGGACTAATTGAGGCGCCGTCGCGTGTCTCCTGTTTGTTCAATTGACGTTATTTTCATCATTTCCTGGTAGCAATTTCTCTATCTTCGTGCTTTCCTTTTTATTTTCCCTATTTTCTTTTGTGTTCAATACTTTTAGCCGGATGAAATAGATCGCTTATCGATGATGATGATGATGATGTGGGAGGTACGTGTGCGACGTCGTTCTCGCACCTCCCTCAGTCTTCGGGCAAGAACTGTCTCGCATCGTCGACACCTTTTGTTTCATCTCCTTCTTTAATTCTTTTGTAAATCATTTTTATCGTTTCATCTTTGACGGTACAGAAGGAAGGACATGCTCGAACTTGGTGGCTTTCTGCTGCCGTTCGTTTCCAATTGGATGAAACTCGAAGGTAATCATCTACCATCATCATCATCATCATGTTTTTTTTACCCTTTCTTTCGCTATGTAATTAATCTGATTGCCGCATGCAATTGCACATCGTATATTATCGCTATGGTAATGAAATTGCTGCAATTGTTTTATTTTTACTTTTTTTTTTATTAACTACATAACGAATTATATAATAAAACAATTGGTGACAATTTTGTTGTTGTAATTCACCTTGTTTAGCACTTCTTTTGTTTCCTCGAGTTTCCAACCAATGAACTGTTTGAAAGATGGTAGAAGTTTGTTGTTTGTTTTGTCTTATGTTTACAGTATTTTGGGTAGAGAGAGCATAGTTTCCCGTTTTCTCACTCTTTCTGCCTCCTGTTGGAGCATGGTTTCTATACTTACATTCGCGTTTGTTGTTGATGAGAGGATGGTGGCACTCTTTTTGGGTCATGGGTAATACTGCGTTGCATTTTCCTCGTCGTAGGAAAACCCTCGTTTTAAACGGATTGGCCACTCTCCTGCAATGTAAGTATAGAAACGAACAAACAGACACTAAATCGAAATTTACACTTTGACAAGAAACATCACACTACAATCTACTTTTATATTATTCTCTAGCGCAGTTTATTTCAGGCAAAAACGAGCTTCACTTTATTGAGTTTGAATGGTACATGTTTATTTTGTAATCATTTAATTGCCAAAGTAGTAGTGGCCTTGGAATTGTCATGTAATTGCGTAAAGTTAAAGTTGCGTCATCGGAATGTCAGAATTGCGGGTTGGGGGTGTGGAGGTGACGGGATGATCGGAACAGGGCGACGCCGTGATTGGTCCTCATTCGTTTAAAGCGATGAAATTAAGCGGTAATTGCATATACTTTTGTTCGTGCAGGGGCGGAGCGTTCCTCCTGCTGCTGCACCGCCTCCTGGCGCTCGCGAAAACACGTCTTCGTCGATACGCGTTTCGTTCACGTTAGCAAACACTTCTTCGTATTTTCGTACTTCAACGATGCCCATTTTCCAATTCGCAGGTGATGCTGAGTACGATTTGGTCGTCGTCGGAGGTGGTTCCGGGGGTTTGGCCTGCGCCAAGGAGGCCGCCAATCTGGGTGCAAAAGTTGCGGTCTTGGACTACGTAATTCCGACGCCGCTGGGTACTAAATGGGGTCTGGGTGGAACGTGCGTCAACGTCGGATGCATTCCCAAAAAGCTGATGCATCAGGCGGCACTCCTCGGCGAAGCCGTCCACGTAAGTTCAACTTTGAATTTGCTGTAAACTAGTACAACAACTATATAATTACTTACGGTTGAGCGTGCAGACGTAATTGCTATTGTTGTTGCTGTTGTAGGATGCCAAGGCTTATGGATGGCAATTACCGGAAGCGGAGAACATCACGCACGATTGGGCTTCTCTCCGTGAATCCGTTCAGAATCACATCAAGTCCGTGAACTGGGTCACCAGGGTCGAACTCAGAGACAAGTTAGTATCCTCGCAGATGCAATTACTTATTGTTAGAAAATATAATAAATGATGATACTTTTTTTTTAGGAAAGTAGAGTACATCAACGGTTTGGGTGTCTTCAAGGACCCGTACACCGTTCACACTGTAACCAAGAAGGGAGAACGTACTTTAACCTCCAAGTACTTCCTGATCGCAATCGGCGGAAGACCACGTTACAACGATATCCCCGGTGCAAAGGAGTACGGAATCACCAGCGACGACATCTTCAGCTTGGAGAACGCTCCTGGAAAGACGCTCGTCATCGGTGCTGGATGTATCCTTTTTTTCTGCTTATTTTAAACGAATTAACGTACTAAATGTATTTGCGGGTTTATTTATCCTTAATTATTCGCTTCTTAGACATTGGTCTGGAATGCGCCGGTTTCTTGCGCGGTCTAGGCTTTGACGCTACGGTAATGGTGCGTTCGGTGGTGCTCAGAGAGTTCGACAGGCAGATGGCCGAAGTCATCCAGGAATCGATGATCCTCAGGGGAGTGAAGTTTCTGTTCAAGTGCGTGCCGACAGCGATCGAGAAGCAAGAGGACGGTAAGCTTTTGGCCAGATGGAAGAGCGATGACGGTCAAGAGTTCTCCGAGACGTACGACACGGTGCTTTTCGCCATCGGCAGACGCGCCCTCACCAGGGAGACGCACACCGACAGAGCCGGAATAGAGTTGGCCGGAGATGGAGAGAAGATCGACGCCGTCAACGAACAGACCAACGTGCCGCACATCTTTGCCGTCGGCGACGTCCTCTACGTAAGTCGAAAATATAACAGATTGTATCGAGTATAAATAACTGGAAATTATTAATTTGCAGAAAAAGCCCGAGTTGACGCCCGTTGCCATTCACGCCGGAAAGCTGTTGGCTCGTCGTCTGTTCGGTGGTAGCACCGCCCAGATGGACTACCAGAACGTCGCGACCACGATCTTCTCGCCGCTGGAATACGGCTGCGTTGGATTAAGCGAGGAAGCAGCGGTCGAAAAACACGGCGCCGAGAACGTGGAGGTGTACCATGCCTATTACAAACCTACCGAGTTCTTCATTCCACAAAAGTCGATAGCCCACTGCTATCTGAAGGTGGTGGCGATGCGCGAGGGAGAACAGAAGGTCATCGGAATGCATTTCATCGGCCCCAACGCCGGAGAGATCATCCAGGGCTTCGGCGCCGCCGTCAAGTGAGTATTACCCCCCGTCATTCGCAATCAATGCATATACTTGATAATATTCTTAGTCCATCTAATCGATGGAGAAAATTCAACAGATTATAAAGATTTTTGACTTATAATTCGATTTCAGATGCGATTTGACCATGGAGAAGTTGATGGGAACGGTGGGAATTCACCCGACCGTCGCGGAAGAGTTCACGAGAATAAACATCACGAAGAGGTCGGGCAAGGACCCGAACCCGGCGTCCTGCTGCAGTTAATCTAATTGCTTTAATGTTAAAAAATAATTAAAAAGAAAAGAAAAACTACGAAAATACATACTATGTAATATTGCGCACCACCTGTAATTATATATAACCGATAACAATAATATTAACGATGAAACCGAAGTCCAAAAGCAAACGAAAAATATTCTGAAGCTACATATGCAAACAGTAGTGATAATAGAAGACGAAGGAATCGGCAGGAAGATCTGAAATTTTTGAAGATCTTCAAATTTTGTCAGGATTTTACTTTTTACGATGATATTATTATTCGAGGACAAGGACCAGAACAAAGCAAATAACCATCGGCACGAAGTGTAAGCTTATAATAATACATGGGCAAATTATCTTTTTTTTTTAAATCCATTTTATCATTATTACTGTGTACCGTTTGTTTTGTAAGTTTTAATAAGGCTCCTCTCAACAGTAGCGAAATGTACGGTTTTCTTTTCATGTTGTTTTATTATTGTTAAGTGTTTTATGCAATTATTGCCAACGGTGGAACATGCATAATTATATGTGTGTTTTATTCGATCTATCGTAAATCTCTGCACGTCGATGAAAAACAAGAAGTATTAACACATATTTTGGGGTATAAACATTGTTATTTTTTTTAATTATTATAAATATCACTGCGTTGTAAACGTGTTGCGCAAATGTAAACGTTTGTGCAAATAAAAACTGAAACAAATCTATATTCATATTAAATTATACAATTCCATGGTAACGAAATTATTAATTACACGAATCTATATATTTTTTTGTTATTGCGTATTTCAAATAAACCAATTAGAAGAACGAAGTTTTGAATACACCTTGAAAATCCAATATAAAAATTGATATATTAAAAAATAGAAAATAATATATGTATTGGATTTACATATTAATTAGCATAGAATAATTGTTGCATTATTATTATTTTATTAAATTGAAAATATTTAAAAAATTAACAGTTGGTTGCCTGTTTTACTACAATAATTGTTACTGGTGTTTGGAGGGTTATCTATGTGACAGTTTCAAACATGTCATTCGTCGCGAATGTGAGCTCCTCATTAATATACGCAATCATCCAAAATAACTGGTAATTATTGCATTGACTACATCGATTTAATAATTAATTAATGCTCATTCATTTTGCCGTGTATAATTTAGTAATTCTATCAATTATTTCAGATAATTTTCAAAAAAAGCAGAAATTGGGTGATTGACAATTAAGAGGTTCAAATCGGCAGCGTCCATCGCATACCAACTTCACGGAATTGGACGTGATTCATTTTCAATTGCATTTCTGATCAAATCACTGGATGGTCTGGAATACAGATAATGGGTACAAAATGATTGGAGCTATTATTTGGATGGTAAATATTACAGATTTCAATATAATTATTCTGTATGATATTCAAATTTAAATATTTTTTAAATATTATTTAATTACGTTCATAAACCAGAATTGTGTTGCAAACATTGAAAAAATATAATTTGTTTGATTGTTGTAGGTTTTCAATTGAATCTGTTCCTTGGCGTTTAGCGAAACTCAAATGTTGTAAAGGATTCTTGAATTTGGCATTGATCTGCGGGTTGGAGGAAACGGAAGCGTTAGGTGAATATTATTACAGATTTCTGTTGCGGTTGCTTAACAGCTGATTTTTTGTTGTTGTTGAAGGGATGTCACGTGAAGGGTGGACGTCGGTCACGCAGGGACCTGCAAAAAGTTCAAATTGCCGATTGTCAAAGTCTGCAGCTTCCGGTGTTCGCAAACCTCGTGTACCTTCTGAGTTCGCAGAGAATATTCGTTTTCGAACACAGTTCGTGATCATATAGATAGTCTTGTTTCGTTTCTGAACTGTAAGTGGAAAATGCGTTGGTTCGCAACGAGCCCGTCGACTGTTCCGGTGTGCGCGGCGTGACGATCTCAACGAACGTACGTTCCCTCCGATCCGCGCGACCCTTCTCGTCGCTCTCTCTCGCTCGAGTTCGAGCCCAGCCCTCCGCAGCCTTCTGTGCAGTTTCGCATGTTATCGCATTACCATGCATCGGTGGTGGTAGCCGTAGCCGAAAGTGAGACGGACAGATAGATCCCGGGTTCGGTGAGAAGTGAGAAAGGAACAGAGCGACCGACCGACCGACCGTTGCCCTTCGTCCCCCCTTCGCGCGCACGTCCATAGATACCTCTGCGTGCATATGCATAGATACGACGGGAGGGAGCCGCTGCCCCCTCCTCCACGTCCCTCGCCCCTTTGCCGTCGTCATCGCAGTCGTCGCCGTCCCCGTCGTAGTAGTAATGCGAGCGATAGATGCGAGCTGTGCCGAGTTTGAATAAAATAAGTGAGGCGGACGGTGGGAGACGCACAGTTTGCGGCAACAGAGACAGGCAGAAACAGAGAGAAGCGAAACGACGAGCGTGAGCAGTTGAATTCGGTGCGACGAAGGTTTCAGTTACCGTCTGTCTGCTCGACTCACGACTCAAACCCTCTCACTATTCGCTCGCTCGCACATATATACACACACAACTAAAAACAAAAGAAACAAACGGATAATATATCGTGTGTACGTATAACATCATCATTGAGTTCTGCGGTCTGTGTGTGATTGTTTGTTTGTCGCGAAGAGTAAACGGTGCAACGAGGAGAGGCGAAAGGACGCAGAAAACGCCGTGTTTTCCTCTCCGGGGAATGTGTTGACATGCTGCTGCTGTTTTAATGGCAATCACCTATATCGCGAGCAGCGAGTACATGAGGAAAAGACAGTCTTCGACTCATCGTCGCCACAGCAACGACAGTCCTGTAGTGTTATTGTTGCTATAGCAGCAATTGTCTTAACAATCGGTGGAGATAAGAGTGCCATGTGGAGGAGGTCGACGTCAACATTGCCGCAGCCGAAGGATTAAAATTGACCCGTTTCGGGAAGGGAAGAACGCGCAGTGTTCGAAAATCGTGTGTTCTTTTATAAATTTTTTATTTATCGCAATCGCGCTGCAGTATCTCCGAGTGCGACGAACACGCCAGTCGTATTTTCAAATTTTTCTAAACGGAATATTACTATTGTTATTATTTGTTGTTTTTTTCACCTACTTATATTACTTTTGATTTTGTGTTCGCTTACGGCCGTAATCAGCAGCAGTAGCAGCAACAACGTGTGGTGTGTTTTCCTCTGGCTGTTACTTTCCGGTAAATGGAAACCGCCGAGGGTCGATTCAACAGTAACACGAATTGCGGCTGCAGAGGAAGCAAAGGAGCAGCAGCTGCAGAAGGAGGAAGAAACAGTAATAGAAGAGGAGGAGAAGGAACCGGTAGCTGCGAGGAAGTGGATAGTTTTTGTGGAGGACGAGCGGAGGATCGTCTTCGGTGGTTCCGATCGTTCGCCGTGCCGCGATGTCGGGCAGCTTGATGAGCATTGAACCCGAGCACAAGTCGCCCAGGGAGAGCGGCGAAGACTCCGAGGATGAGAGCGAGATCCTCGAGGAGAGTCCGTGCGGAAGGTGGCTGAAGAGACGAGAAGAGGTCAGTTTCATATTTACATTTATATCCAAACTATATACGATCTCCACCTGTCTGTAATCCACTAATTGGAGCAAACCGTCAATTTGAATTATGTGTCTGTAATGCTGCTCACTTCTGTGACATCTATCTCTTAACTACTTACTTTTTGAAGCAATGCGTCGGTATGAATTATGTGTCTGCATTCTACAACGTCTAATAACATACTTTTGCCGTAACTACATACTAGTTCTTAAAGACTAAATACTTTCGCAGCACATGAAACGTGTCTGTAATGTTAATTCTTCTTAAAGTTAAAACTAGTTGCAGTTTTGCAAACAAAGTTAAAAGCAACATGTTATTATATTCAATTTTCTTTAACAAAATATCTAAAGTAATCATATTATTATGTAGTCTTCTGTTGTCTATGCCTATTAGGAATCTGCTATTTTCAAGGTACTAACGAGAATCGTAATTATTTACTTGAAACATTACATTACTAATTTAGTCTTTGCAATGTTCAGTATTGTGTATTGTTATTTTACTTCTAAATATTCTCAATACAATCTAAGTACTAATTTTTAAAGATTAATTATTTTCTATATAATGTCAACACTAAATCAGTTTTCGCAATGTCAGTTAATCTCGCCTTACGAAGTGCATAAATAGTTCCGAGTACAATTAATAGCTAAAGGCACGTGCAATTGCTAACTTCGGCAAGTTCTGTCCCGTTTCGTTCCATTACAACGTTCAATGCTATATTTAGATTTGTCCTTTTTTTATCTCCATTATCTTATGCACTACTTCCTACAGATTCCACTAATTTATGTTTGCTTTGAAAATCTCAACTGCTCCATAGAGCGAAGTCTACTTGATAAAGTTTTGTTTTTGTCATTTACGATCATTATGTATGCCTTGGTTTTGTTTGTTTGCTTTTATTCAGTAAACTATCTATACTACTTATATTATCAATACTATACATTATGTCTAATTAGTTAATATATTTACAACTTTTTTTCTTTCTCTGCTAATTGCATTCTACGTAGAGCCAAGATTACAATGTAACTCCTCTAAAGTAATTTAGTTGCCTTATCGTTTTGCTCTAATCAGCAGTTAAATTTATCTTCCATCCCTTTTTTCGCTTATTCCGGCACATTCACAAATTCGATAACGCAAAATCGGTTCAATGCATCGAACATAATTTTCATCTATTTGTTCTTTTTCTCTCTACTAAACTCGAATAATTAATATAATTATCGATGATCAAATTAATTATTTCTATCAGTTTAAGGTTAAAAGTCTTAGATTCAAATGCATTTTGTGTGTGAAAATAATCGCAGTTATTTTGCATCACGTGTGTGTCGCCGGCTATCTAATTGATTCGATGATTATTGCTATACTATTTATTAACCGTACGCATAGATATTTCTAAATATCCATGTTTCGAGTAGTTTGTAGACTCGTTCAAGGTTGTGCTGCTATCCTGTGTGTGTATTGAACTTATCCTCAGTTCAAGGACCAAATCATTAACGATGTGCATCTGTAACGTAATGTAATTTGTTTTTTCATATTTCGTAATCTTAATACTAATACTTCAGTAATTATTATTATTATTTTAATCAAATGATTCGTTGGTATTTTGAAAGTTTGTCTGTAATGCTCCGATGATTATCATCTAACGCACGAAATCTATGGGTGCAATGCTGTAGTTTAGAGTTAACAATTGTCTTTTGTTAATTGATTCTTTACAATCGGTTTTTTGTTCCCTGAATCTTGGATTCTGGACTTGATCCGTATTGCAATGTTGTTTCGGTCGTGATGAAGATTTGCGTTTAATCGGTGTCCGCATTGCGATCGTGCCGGCATTTTCAGCAACCTAACCTAACAAAATCCACCCCGTCCGCCTCACCCTCTCATTTACTTCCTCCTCCACCACCTCTTCCTCCCCGTACCCCACATATATCAACGTGATCTGCGCGCACCCTCATCAAAGTCGGTTGGGCGATTCCCGTTTGGCCGCATGCGTTGCGACTACCAACCAAACCGTAACCTACCTCCCTTTTCCCCACTTCGCCATTCCCTTTTCCAGCCTATACTATACGCTACACCTGACCTGACGTCACGGGATCGATGATATTCCTCTCTCTCTCGTCCTCCTCCTCTTCCTCCCGGCATCTGGATCCATTTTCTTGCACAACATTTAACACCCTCAGACAAACGTAAATACGCTGTGAGGGTTGTACCAAAAACCTCCTCCTCTCTCTCCGCAGTCTCTTTTATCCTCTCCTAAATCGATAGCTTCATTATACAATTTCTAACGTATTCTTTTGATCCAACACACACACACACACGGACTATATACTAACTACCACGTGCTTTTTGATGATGATGATGTCCACGTTATGCAATGCGAGATTTTTTATATGTATACGCTTGTGTTTTCTTGATTATCACAGTCCAACAATCACTTCTATATGTTTACTTAAACACATATCATCATGTGCTCTAAACATAGTTCAACCTCGATTGACGAATCGGTAAGGTTTCACTTCCATAAGTGTCAAACGTTTGTTTTATTCAATTACTTTCAATCACTTCACTGAAATGACAACTTTTTGATCTTTTTTCATTTTAAAGTTGCAAAATCAATGATTGTTTCCAAATTTAATTTAATTTTAAATTATTATTATTATCATTGTAGCCTCAAGTTATTTTCTTGTTTGATTTTGCGTTCTTCGTTCGGTTCCGAATGGAACGAAATATCCTTTCTCTCAAATTATCTTTATGCGTAGTATTTTTCGACGAAATAATTGATAATTTGCTATTTAACTTTCAAAAATGGTTGTTTTTTTTTTTAGAAAATTAAGCAATTTGACGAATGCATCACCGTTTCCGATTATTCCTCGTGGAATCCGATGTTGCGTCACGGAAAAAAAGAAGGTTCATCCGAAAACCGTTAACATTCTTGTGGAGGAAAAACGGCGCTCTTTATTTCCAGTTTAGCCTCGGATCTTCACACCTTTCTCTCCCTACGTGATTTTCTTACTTTCTCGTTAATTTTATTATAATTTTTTGCACAGCATTTCGTTGCATTAATTGTTACAATTCTTTTGCTTTAACGAGATGAAGAAAAACTCGATTTTCGCTTTTGATTTGGGAAAGGGCGTTTCCTTTTCTTGACCCAGGTCAACACTTTTGTTCGTATCTTTCATTCTTTTTTTTTTTTGGGTATAAATGCTTTGTATGTGTGAAAAAAATAAAATTGAATGGAAAGGAAAGGAAGAAATAAAAACCTAACCTACCTGAAGTACGTTTTTCAATGGAATCTCATTGTCCGGTTGTTTACAAATCGAATGAATTCGTAACCAATGTTTTTCAACCAAAAGTTTACGGAAACTGTTTTGGGAAATGCTTCTACACAATCATCGTTAGTTATTGTTGTTTATTGCACGCAATATTTGTTAATAGTTGATAAATGATTGTACAAATCTATTGAAATTTCATCAGCGATGACATTTGTCATTGTTTCCAGAGTGATTCGAGTGTTTTGCTTTTAATGTTTTGTTTTAAAACTGACATTTCTATATGATGCATACATATTGAATCACCTATAAGCCTACAACGCACTTTCAATAATTGCGATTATTTAGATTTGTTTCTAGTTTTTGTAATTAAGAATTATGGGCTAATTATAATAGTTTCTAAGATTTAGTAGTATTGAGTTTTCATTTGGATTAGATTGTTGCCTAGCAACAACCGAAAAAATTTAAATTATTTAAAATTTCTTTGACCAATCGATTTTAATAATTGTAACTCTGCATTCGTTTTGGGGCAATTTACGTTTTCTCTTTTCCGTGGAATGCAAGAAGTCTTTCTCTTTTTCTTTCTTGGAACATTTCTTTTACAATTTGCTTATTTTTCTTGTGCAATTCTTATTCTCTGCCTAATATGTCAATATTAGCTTAACTTTCGAGCAGCTGTCAAACTCGAAATACCCGGATTCTCCAGTTAACATGTGATTCTCTCTATATATATACATTTTTTTTAATGGTAAAAGTTTGAAATACGACGTGCGAAGAACGGTATTAACGGCGGCTCTCAGTCGGTTCAATAACCGTTCGCATTCATTAATCTAGGAATATTAGTTTACTGCATAGTTTGCGTTCGAAAGTCTGCATTATTTTTGGTTAATGCTGGATGATGTTTGCATTGTGTTAGGAATTATTTTTTTTTTTGCGAATGTGTCAACAAATGAATCGATTACAACAATTATGTGTGTCTTTTTCTCCTTCTTCTGCATCTCAATTTCTCGCGCGTTTCGCAGTACCTTTCGGTGTTGTGTTTGGTAAACATAATTCAATACCAAAGGTCAACATAATTCGATCCTCTCTCGCTTTGTTTTTTGTTTCGATTGTAATTTGTTTTTTTTTTTACAAACGGAATTCAGATACTTTTCTTTTCCACCAGCTTTGGCAGCAAATGTATTATTATGTACATTACGAAATTGAAAAATCATGCCTAATCTGGATATTGTGACGAGCGAGAACACTATTTGACGTAAACGCATATATTTAGATAACGCGAACAGAATTACTTACGTGCTGTTCACGAGGTATTCGTGATTTACAACGGTCCCCGGCTCAATTGGGCTTTTCTCGTAAGAAAACGATAAAAATATTGACTTAGCAACTGCAGATTCATTCAAGTTTTAATTATTTAAAAATATGTACGTTGCTTAGCAACTGCAAATTTCAGTTAGTTACTATACTTCATAATTGTTGTTTCATTCGTCTAAATGTATTTTGTATATTTCAATTCCTTATTTCGCTTAATTACTTTTGGACTTTGATCACGTTCCTTTTATTCTTTAATCTAAATATGACTAAAGTCGCTTTTATTAATCTGTTTATAATTAGAATTGCAGCCGATTCGAAGAAACTCAACCTTTCCATTATTCTTATACCAATGTATTTTTGCTGTTATTGTTGTGCGGTGAGAGCATTTAAGCACATATTTTCGTTAACAATTTGCATCTATAATTGAGACTTCGCATTGCATTCACTTAAGTCACTTTGAATAGTCATCGTTTCAGTCGTGCCTCCTTTGTATTCAGCACTGCTTTTGTTTTTTTTGCTTAAGTCATCTCTATGCTTAACTTTGTACGATCATCGTTTTCGTTAACTTTCGCAAGAAACATTACTGCTACCCTTCGACACTTTCATAAAATGTTTAATATTATGTACCTTTTTTTTTGACTTGTAAACGCTTCAATTGCATTCGACGTGCGCGAATTTCTTTCTGTTTCTTTTCGCTCATTTCGTGTAGTCAAATGATTAATGTCCACGTTGGGTCGTCGACCTCTTGTGCAACTCGACTGATTATTGTATATACAATTTTTAACGTTATAACATTATTTTTTCGGTGCGTTTTTCCATTTCTCTCTCTTCTTTAAATTATGAATATTTTTCGGTATTGCCTCGCTCTGTTTGTCGAACTCGAGCGCGCTTCGTCCTCGTTACATGCAGGTAAAACATCCAAAAAAGACAATCATTGCTTTGTTTTTTTTTTCCGTTGGAATCGCTCGTAAATTATGCATTCATTTGTTTTTAGAGCTTTTATTTTCCACAATCGACAGACATTCGAAGAAAAATAAAATAAACGTTGAAACCGCAACGTCCTGCACTGTAACCGATTACTATTTCTATTTAAAACCGACAATATGTCAATGAATTTTCCGATGTCGACTTAAGAAATTATGACCTTAGTACATTACTTTTTGCGCTTAAATTTGGAGTGAATGTAAATATTTATGTGCCGCATCTTGCGTCAAAATGATAAATAATAACTTTTGTTGATTCTGCATTTTTTAATATTATGTTATATTTCTTTTACGTAAGTTTTCTGCAATTAATCGTCAAATTGTATATCTCTTTGCACAAGTCTTCAAACACGTACTAAGATGATGCTGTTGATGATGATGATGAGGAGGTCGAGCGGTTTATGATTATTATCATTTTCAATTTTAAATATTTACACTTCACCGTTCTCCTTCTTCATCTTCTCTCATCCACTGTGCTTTTCCATCTGTCTCTCGTTTTGCACGCATAATCTCCGTATGACGCTATTATTTATTTATTCGTTACTTTTTCTCCGTTCGAAATCGCATAAATTACGGTTATTCAACGCTCCTGCAGATGCTCCAAGTCAGGTTTTTATTTCTACTCGCGAACATTATTTCTAATCGATTAATTTACGCTCGGTATTTTCGGAAAAGCGGCGAAAGCGCGAATTCACGGGAATAATCAGCGTTCTCTTAATACGGAATGCGGATTATAGTTTGAAAGTTGCCAGGATGCAGATTTATAGAAAAATGTACATGAAGTGTAAAGTTAAATGTTGTTAACGTTATTTAATTAAAAATAACAGCATAGTTAATTAGTATGCAAGGCTTTTATGTAAGCTAAAATTCAAAATGGTTAATAATTGTTATGTAATCATCTGTCAAATTAACTCATATTTTATATTTGAATTCAGGCGATTATGTGAAAAAGCAGCGGCGCGAGATTCGAATTCGCTTTTAAAAGAGAAGAACCTTGACACTGAAAATTGACGGGCGCTCATATATTTGTGTTTCTCTTGCGCGCTCGTCTGTCGAAAAGTGGCGTTTGACTGATCATCTTTTTTCTCTTTCTTTTGTTTCTTTTTCTTCTCGTGTTCAGCTTATATAGATGTCATTGGAATGTCGATATTTTTAGACATATTTTAAGTACCATAACCTTATGCCGCGCTATAAATACAACCGGTTTTCTCACACGCTCGCTATAACCGCAGCAGCAGTCCACTTCAATCGGCTCCATCTCTCTCTCTCTCTGTCTGTCTTAAATCTTTTATTTTTATTATCCCGTCTCTTCATCTCATTTCTGGGGGTTTTATTTCAATTCCTTGTTTTTTTTTTGTTCCTCCTCATTTACCACCTTTTCTATTTTCGTTTCCACCTCGCCCTTGTTAACTCGTTAATTGCTTCGCTATTAGACGCCTTTTATTTTCTATTTTTAATTTTAATAATTGATTTAATTTCCATTGTATTCAATTTTCAGCTTTAACTAATTTTACCGAAACTTATCCGAAACTTGTAAACAAAAATATTATCCACTTAGATACTTTTGGTCGTAATGGATGTAGTTTTAAGTGGTTAACAAAGGACATTATCTCCTTCGTTTGTGTGTGTGTGTGTGTTTTGTATCCGTTCTCTCCTCTCCCAGAAGCGGCGATTGTGTGCCGTGCGTGCAGCATGAATAAGTCGTTAATTTTCCACTCGACACACTTTCGGAATTTGCTTTCTTCGGGGTTTTCGGGTTATCAACGGTGGAAGGAAATTCCGTCCGATAATATTTTTTTTCTGAGCTTTGCCACAGTCTGTATTTTGATTATATCCTGAAATTCTACAAATATTTCTTGCTTTCTTCACCTTTCATTGTATTCCTGAAATGTCGTTTATTAACAAATACAAGTTGTACATTCATTGATTTGTAAAGTTCAAAATGTCTTCCATTGACTGATTTACATTTCCATTTGACATTTCAAAAAACAATCCTATATGACGTCTTTAAATGGATGGTGGATTAACATTAATTAATAATTGTTGAATCGAAAGATTTCTTTTATATATTTTTTTTTCAATCGTCATCTTCTAATACATTCCGCCACGCTTTAATGGATTGCCTTTTAAGTTTTCCCCTTCGTAACTCGCACGACACGCCAATAATACCGGTTAATTACTTTATGTTTTCGAAATCTTATCGCAATTGGTTATAGTTAACGAGTCCGTACGCTCGTCAATATATTAACCAATAATTGTAATCTGTAATTTCCAGCTTATTTTCTTCTTTCAAAACTGATGGGTGGAAATACCGCTAATTAACGTGAGCTTAATTTTTCTTAATTGCTCGCATACCTCAATCGAGCCCAATTCACTTCGCTATACGTCGTCCAATTCCGTTGGCGAATTCCTTGAGCACCGGTCTCGTTTTCTCTCCTTCCCTTCCAATTGCTTCATTTCCTCTTTTTATCCTTCGATGGAAACTTCCTTCGAGGCTCCGAGAAGAGCGGCAGCATTCCTTCCATAATTCATACGCACTTACTCACCTGCACAAAGTATTTACATTAGATATGCTGCACACACTTATTTCGATTTGTTTCGATTGGAAAAGGAATGCCGTGTTGTTCGTAGATGCAAAAATTTGCATCCCATCTCGTTAAGAAGATGGCAATCCCTTTTTACGAAATCAGTTCTATTCAGTTAAACTCAATACAAATACGTTTCAGTCGTCTCAAACAAACAAGTAGTTTAAGAAATGTTTTCTTTGGGGTCGAAGAGGTGCAAACCATTTGCATTTCAATGTTTATAACGATTACAGTTTTGTAAATATTCAATTAAATGCACATAAAATTAAGTGATTTTTTAGAGCAGAGTTCAACGATTTGCATGATTCGTTCTGTGGTTGGTCGTACATTCCACTTTTGTGTGTTTATTTTTAAAGATTCTTCATAAATTTTAAGAAAATTGCATGTACAAGCTATTTCTCTTTCATCTGAAAGCAAAAAAAGAAATGTGCATGGGTCGAAGACGCGATGGGGTTCTTTGCTGTCTGGATAAACTTAGTCACCCTCACTTCTTCATTCCGAATGTCTTATTTTTTTCGTGCGGAGGACGAGAATAAAACCATGTGTTGTGTGAGGGCTTTATGTGCGTGTATATATCAAACAGGGTGGGGGAGTGAAGTAATCATAAATTAAGCAACAAAACGAGAATGAATGGATATAAAAAAAGAAGTTGAGTGATGAAGAAGAAGAGGGAGAAGCGGTGGTTTAGGATGATGGTAGTCGAATGTGGGGATCTCGTATTTATAGGCAGCGCCAAAGGCGTGTACAAGTCGTCTTCTCGTGTAGTATGTAGCATATGTACTATATTCGCGTTGCATACTAAAAATAACCTCGGGAATTCTACGGCATTCCTCCGTGGAGAAGGATGCAGCACCACGAGATGAAAGGAGATGTAAATGGAGAGTTTTAATTTGATTGCAAACTACCTATACCCGACCATCGCATCTCCCTAACTAACTAACCATAAAGATAGAGTTATAGACACCTCTCGGTTATAGATTTATTGACTATTATTTTTATAATTATTTCTTGTTTTCTTAAACTTTAAATTATGGCAAACCATTATGTTATATAATTATTTTTTTTTCGAAAACAAATTACCGACTGTTATATGCAAAATTTCTGAATCTCGTAATCTCTTCAACTAATTTGATGGTTTGTGCGTGTGTGTAGCATGTACACACAGATAACGATTGGGAGTGTACACATTTTCCTGACCTTGGATCGGTATTTACGTTTTCGGGAATGTCTTCTAATCTTTTGACCGATGCGGAGAGTACACACACACACAAGCTCTCAAAGATTATCTAAAAATAGAACAGAATGTAACAACAATATGTGTGACCAATAACAATGCAGGAAGCGTTTATGTAATGCGGAGCGTGACGCACGTGAAATCTACCTGATTTCGTTTTTGGGTACCGTTAAATTACAGTGTAGAAAAAAAAATGTAGAAATGAGCAAAAGAATGAAATGAATGGTGCAATTCGTCTTTTTTTTTTGGTTAAGAGATTGGTCAATAAACGTTAGGGAGGAAATGTAAGGGAGGGCGTCTGGGGCCGTTTCAGCGCCCTTCACCTCCGCGCTCGGTCTTATCGATCCTCACCGAAAGGAAAGGAAACGAAAGGGGGTGGAGGAGGAGGAGGAGGAAGAAAAAAGTAAAACAAGTGAAATATACGTGTGCCTGCCAGTTTGGTGGTGGGAGGTTAGGGCAGACGGAGAACCGACGGAATTTTCCGTCTACCGAAAATACGATTTTCTGTATGTGGAAAATGCGATTGATTTATTATAAATTTCTCGATAACCTTTCGCCCTTTAAAGATATTCCCGTTGTCTCGGTATGCCGGGAATTCCACGCAGGAATTCATATTGCATTATTATTACTATTCCACTCCCTCTTGTACTTTTATTGTGATCGAAATTAAATTATTTTCCTATTTTCTATTAGAAATTGAAACTCAACATTTCAACAGCTGATGTTGAAGCAGACATTTTGAATGTATACTTTGTTTTTGACGCTGCAAAAAGTTATTTAGGTGTAAATGGGGATGGGTCTTAATTAGCGAATGCAACAAGTTTCCAATGGGCACACATTCACTACTTTTCAAATGTGAAATTTCCTAATTGCAGGCCTTTTGGAGCTGCTCTCTCTATATCGATATCTTTCTCTAGCACACACACACATATTTTTCTTACGTTGCAATTTCTATTCCAATAATGCATGTTTTAACGTGCGTCTGTAATTAACTTTCGAAGCTAATGGTGAAGATAGTGCTGTTGTGAGAAAACTATGAGGGGATGATGATGATATACGTGACTCCGGACACGTACCACCTTTCACGGAAATTTCTTTCTTTCCGTGTTGCTGCCTGCATCTGCTGCAACTCTTCAAACCAAAACGCACCCAAATACCATCATCCGCCCTTCGCACGTTTAGAGGTAGACTATATCTTATTTTGGCTTTTCAATCGTCGATAATGCCTCACCCTTGTCTACACCCCTGCAGCTTCTGTTACAAATCTCCGGTCGAGACTCGGCCAGGATTATCCTCCACTTTGAATATCCTTTTCTCCGTTTAAAAACAGATAAACGTTGTGATACGAATGTAACAATACAACTTCAAGTTTATTTTACAAAGAATACAAGTTTTTGAAATAAAAACATTCGTTGCTTCTGTTTTGCAATTAAACGAATGTTTATTCTATGATTCAGCGATTAGCTAACCCAATATGTATTTGAAATTTTTATAATTTATTAGATTAGATAATTCAGTCACTAAATATTTTGAAATATTCGATAAATAAGTCGACTTTTGAAAAACAGAAATTTAATATTGATTCTATTTAAGCAAACAATTAAAGTTGCTTAAAGTCCAATTACTTTTGTTGTTGGACGAAAATAAAATAGTTTGTATGTAGATGATTTGCTGGAAGCAAACAAAAATTAAATTTTGGTTACGAGGACAAAATATGATTCAAAAACAAATATTTAATTGTATTTAGATAATGGATTTCTTCAGTTATTATGGACGCTTTTGGTTACTTTTACGTTGTTAATGACTCTAATTTTAGACTACTAAAATTGATTGAAAATGTTAGAATTTAGCGGAAAAACAAAAATTGTTTTCTGTCGACTTTAGTTGCTTCGATTTTGTATGCAGGCGATTTTGTGCCGATGCAGACATAGACATTCCGAGCGCACTCTCCCAGGAGAGTCTTCTCGTCCTCCGTCTCTTTCCCATGGTCTCGCCTCCTCCCGGAATGGTGTCTCTTCTCTTCAGCCACCTCTCTTCTCCGCTCTCCACCACTTCTTCCTCGGTGTCTGAAGAACAGACGGACGAGACGTGTGCGTGTGTATATGTTGCGATCGACGTGAGAATGCGCTTCGTTTATATGGGACATGGGAGAGAAAACGCGAAAGGAAAGGTTGACTGCGGAGAAAGAAATGCAGACTTCGACGACGACGACGACCAAAATGATGCATAAATACCACCGAAGACGGAGAATGAAGTCGTCGTCGTAGTAGTCGGAAAAGGCGAGAGGTTGCTTTCTACTGTACTCGCAGAAGAAGTAGGAGGAGGAGGTAGTAGAAGACGGCTTTCCTAACATGGTCTTCTCCGGAGAGGCAGGTGGAGCGGGCCGAGAAAAGTTCGGATTTCGCGAATCGATTTGAACCGGATCGGTGGAATTTCTCGATCGCCTTCGATTTCCATCCACGCTCTCCGTTTAAATTGACATAGTTACCATGGAAATCCACGATTTGTTTCTAATCACCATGGGCAACCCCGGCGATTAAAAGTAACGTATCGCAAAGTAAATGTTAATTCATGAATGGATCTTCACAATCTATTAGCAATTCCGTTTTCGTACAGGTATATGTGAACGTGCTGGGAACTGACGTTTGTCATTCTTCAGACAAAGAACTAGTCTATTGAAATTGAGAGAAAGAGAGACAGAGAGAAAGGAAACGCACGTAGCCGACGATTCCTTTTTACCGGGTCACCATAGTTACAATGAATGAAACCAAGGTTACCAAAAATAGCTGTTCTTCCTCGTGCCCTTGATAATCCTATCACATATTATTGGAGCAACGCGATTTGAAATCGATCATAGTTTCTAATTGCATTATTATGTCGAAACGTATTTAAATATTTTTATGTTATAAATAATCATTTATTCGTCCTTTAATTATTCATTAATTCGTGCGATAACCTGGAAAACGTTGATACCGCGAACGTTAATATTTTTCACCTTTCGCTATGTAGGTTTAGCACATTTATCGTGTCTTTCTTTATACAATACAATTTCTTGGAAAACCCATTGATCTTAAATGATGTTTCTGTTTTTCTTTGCATATTCTTGCGTTAAACGTTTTTCATTTTCAACTGAAGTAAATGTTTTATTGCCATTTTTATCCTCGATGAAATGTGAGCAAATTTATGGCCTTCTTTTTGTGGTATTAAATATTTCACTTCATTCAAAGTTCATCTTCGCCTGGTGTTTGTATATTTTTATTCCCAATCTCGATGCGGCTTTTTTGGACTGTATAAAATTTCGGCTTTCAACACCGACGTTCTTGTTGCCGTTTTTTTGCCATTGCTTTGTAATGGTGTGAAAGATTTATGCATTCTTGTAAAGAATACGACAGGATTTTAAAAGAAATTTACCTCTTCGAACTGCTTGCTTTGTACGATTCTTTAAAATTGGAATTTTTATTATTGTCAATTTATTTCTTGAAATTGCATAAAATTTCGCACTAATCTTGATTGTTATTGTGTTTGCTGCGCTAATTCCAACTAAATTTCGTCGATCTCTTTGTAAACGTGTCGGATTTTCCAAGTCGCGGATTTTGTTATGTAACGTTTCGTCGTGTGTGTGCTTTATTAATTAGTTCTCGCCAATTTCATTTAGTATATACTACTTCTCTTTTTCTGACATCGCAAGAAACGTGTTTTTTTCTCTATCTTGCCAATTAATATTTATTATTGATTATTCATTTTGTATCGTTTACATCTCGACGTTCGTGGAACTTTTTTTTCTCGTTTATATGCATTTGTTTTATTTTTGTATTGCTTTTGTTTATTTCTTTTGTTTCATTTTCATATCGCTTTTGTTTTACATCCTTGATTTTAATTGAAATTTAGTATTTATCGATTTTTTAAGTTTTCCAAAATGTTTCCTACATGCTGTATGGATGTGAGTGAATCTATTTATTTATACTATGTGGGTAGTTTCGCGTTCCTTGAACACTATCCACGGTCGTAAAGACCAAAACGCTCTCAAGACTACTCTCCACTTATTTTCGGTTTTCTCTGTATTTCGTACATGTATATACACTTGAGCACACACACTCGCATATATATAGTTTGTCAGTTGCATGTGTAGCGAGCAGGGACATTTAGCGCATTAACTTTTTGGCATAAACTCAAGTACGTTCCACATCAATTTCCAAGCGTATTTCGTGCCTTTCTTTGCGTTATTTCAACGTAAATCCTTCAAATTATTTGCCCCGATCGATCGGTCTGCAATTACGTAAGTCTCAGATCGACGTTCACGTGTATTGTTTTCTCATTATTTGGCCCACGTTTTCCATCTGTCCGTCTCTTCTTTTATATAAGCTGTACATTTTTCTTTAACATATTTTTACGTAAATATTCACTTGTTGTGCCGCGCAAAAGTTCATTCATTAACATTGATGTTTTCTCGACGTGAACTTGAGTATATTTTTAAAAGTTTATTTTTTTCTTTCTATATGTTTCAGTTTTTGGCTTCGACCGTAACTGAAAAATTAGTTAATTGCACACGCACACACCCTTGATCCTTCCCGTATATTTACTGTACAGATTTCTGTCTTTTTCTTCTCTTATTTTCGTGAAGCAGAAAACCTTGTCTGTTTGACCAGTCGTTTCTCATTAGCGTGCTAAAAATCACACTCATTTTTTTTTAAATATATTTATTGGACTTTGCTTAATCACAGTTTTGGGTTCTAGAATTTTCCCAGACTTTTCAATATTAGGATTTTACAATTTTCCTCGAAAGAATGAGTCAACTTTTTATTTTCCATTTCTAGTATTTTCCCAATTTAATTTCCATATTATTTATTGCATTTGTAAAAAAAATAACAAATTGTGCAATGAATTTCCTGAAATATCATTACCATTTTTCGAATTTTCCATTTTGTGAATATTTATTGTTGACGTTTTAATTTTTGTTATTCATATAAGTTTAGTTTTAAACTTGTAACTTTTATAAAGTAAACAGAATAATTTTAATTATAGAATCGAATGTGAATATGGTAAATTTGTTAAACGTTTATTTTCATTTGCGCACTTTCCTCCTCTTCCTCCTTCGACTATTATTATTACTTTGAATCTGCACTCGTATTTCGCTATTTTCACGCTCATCCAAAAATATTCGGAAGGTTGTGCAAATGAGATAGCAGGCGATATTTGCGTGTTTTTCTCCGGACCATTGAAAAAAGTATTCTCTGTGTGTTTTTGTATTTTCCCATCAAGGTTCAGACGCAATAGAGAAACAGTAAATGCGACTGCATGATTGATGCAAGGAAGGAAGGAGCGAAACCGCGTGACACGAAAACCTTGGCTCCGACAGCAACAAGTGTTCATTTTCTTTCTATTTTCAAATTTGGCGCCTTTTCCCGTTTTTTCTCCTATCGAACGAACGAATGCGTGCGGTTTTTTTCGGAAATAATCGCGTCGTGCGGTGTATGTAACAAATGAATCCGTTTTACGCAGCAGCAGCATACCGGATCCCGTGTAAATAGTTTGTATAAATAGAAACGAGTGCTCTTGTACTCTACACACTCGATGCTCGCACCTCGCTGCATGCAATTTGGAAAAGTTCTGGTTTTTGAATTTGAAATTACGAAACAAAGTTCGATTCGATTTGTTCTTTAATGTGTGGATGCAGTTTGGCCCTGGTCATCGAAATCGAACGTCAATAGTGTGCAATTAATTAACGATGCCAAAATTAAAGAATGGATGTTTTGGATGTGTGCATTTTGGTGATGAGCAAACGGTTCGGAATGGGCGCGTGCCGAATACCGATTGGTCGGTGGTCGTAATTACGTACGCTTGTTACTTATTAATTTGTGCCTTTTTTTCTCTTTCATTTTCGTTTTCTCGCTAATAGTTGCGGAGAGAACACAAATTATAATAAACTGAGTACATGAATTCGTGTAATTATCGGTTTTTGTTCAAAAGGGGAGAGAAAGCTCTCCTCTCTTGCTGCTTCGAGACGTGCAAGGCGATAGACGAAAGGCGCAGAGAAAGTGCAGTTTCGAAAAAAAGAAAGAACGAAAATAATAACGATATTTGTAAACATCATTTACAAACGCCGGCACGTGCATACTATTGGAAACACGAAATTGTACGTTCATCGAAACGACGACATGTATTGCTCAACTTTGACAGTTTACTATTGACAGATATTCTGTACAAATCTGTCAGTTTACAATTGACATTTAAAATGTTGTGCAAAGTTACAATAAACAAAATTTAATTACGTTTTTGCAATAAGATTATTTAATAATTGTGTTATTCAGTTGCCTCTTTATTTTTCGATAACTTCACGGCGTTTATTTGTAAATATCGTAATTGGTAAATATTTTGCTCATTTTTTGCATAACAATAAATTGGAAAATCTGGTGAAAACAAAAATACAATAAAAAAATCTATATTTATCGATTTGCGATTGTTTTGTTATTTATAATGAGCAGGGGAAATCGAAAAACCTCGTTAATCATTGATTTAAATGAATATTTTTGAATGTGAAAAATAATTATCAATCATAACTTTATTAGAACCATTAATTTTGAAGATGAAAATATACCTGTAAAGTTAAAAAGGAATGAGGGTTAACGACCATCCTCTTTCAACAGATTTTTGCACTTTGTTGAATTAATTTTGTTTTGTGTACAGGGTGTTTCATTTGATTTTGTTTGAATAATCGGTGCATTCGGAACCCTTTTTCGTCGCATTTTCTCTTCGTTTCTCTTTATTTTTTTTTGTCGCACAATCGTTTGACCCTAATTATAACGGCGCCAGACGCGGCTCAGACATCGCGCATTCCTTGCCTCCTGCCCCGCTCGCGCGAAAAACCGCGTCGCATTCGATCTGTCTCTCACTCGCTCGCTCGCTCTTGCGATCCACACATTGCGTTCATCTCTCTCTCTCTCCATCACTCGCACACGATTCCAATTGATCGTGCATGCAACATGCAACGTAATCCGAAGCCCCATGCCATTCGGAACATCACCGATGTGTGGTGGTATTTTTGTTCTTGTTTCGTTTCGTATCGTTTCCTCCGTTTTTTTTTTCCTCTTCCTCTAACTCGACTTCAATTAGAGGTCTTCCTTATGCCTTTTTTGCTTTTTCTCCTGATTGTCGATACCCGACTTATTTGCAACTTAATCAATTTTGAAATGAATTGCAATTCATGAATCTCCTTATCATCATCACAATCATAGTGATGATTGACCATCATCAAATTTTCGCTCTTTTCTTCATTTTTTATTTATGAGAGACAGCTCGTTCGAATTGCGGCGCATGCATCAGGCGTATTGAACTTGGTGAACGAACCCTGAACTATGCAAGGCCATCATCTCCATCGCAAACGCCGGACACATCTCTCCTTTTCTTTCTTTTTGGAAAAGTGAAAGTACTTTTCGCAAATTTGATAATGTTTCTTCCTTAAATTTTCATCGATTTTTTTTTTGTAATTTTATTTCTAATTTTGTCTTATGTATATATGTGTATATCGCGATAAAAATAGCTTTCCGCGTTTCGACGCGCGGCGATCCAAGGAAGAGCGAGCAAGACAGTTGCGGTTTGTTTAGTGAGTGGTAGAGAGGGAGAGAGAGAGATGGAGATGAAGTGGATAGATCCGAAAGTGGTCGTCGGGTCATCTTCATCATGCTGAATAGGTCGCATAGCAACCGAGAGGAGCGCAGCCTGCTGCTCCGGTCTTTTCCTTCGCTGCATCACTGAATCTTCTCCTCTCTTCTTCTCCTAATCCTCTTAATAGATCTCTTCGACTCGAGTGTAGATTGCAAACATTTCTTAGAAACAAGTTTTTCGCCAAAAAAACGAATAAGAAATAATCAAAAATTGCAATTTTTGTTTCACTTTCGTTAGTTTCCATTAATTTCGAATAAGAATCTTGTTTTTTTTTCGTGAATTACTATTACTTCTCACATTTGCATAACCAGTTTTCGAAACAAAAAAAATGATTAATATTTATTTAAACTGTTTTAGTTTTTTTGTTGATAAATTCCTAATAATTATTCATTTTTAAATACTTATTTTACATATGAAAAACTTTTGTCTATTTCTCTTAGTAATCTTAACATCTTGCACCCACTGCTTAGCTCAAGCCATCTTAGCTTTCAGGATAATCTTTTTCTGTTTCCATTTCAATCCATTTCCTGCATCCATTATCTTTTTTTTTTCTTCATCTCAGTTGTTGTATGTTCTCGCTTATCATCGAGTCTTCGAGTTACACACGACATCTGCGCTATATTATCTTACCGAGAAGAGTTTTTTTCTCTCCTCCTTCACAGAAATACAGTTTCCATTCTTCGAATCGATTGGGCCTAAAGAGAAGTGTCTTAAACTTAAAATTAAGTACACTTTCTTTTTGTGTTGCTAAGTGTATAAGAATAACTTTAGTCGCGGTTTCCTAATCCCATTCTGTGTGTCTCTGCGGCCGGTGACTGCCGAGGCTTTGTCTTGATTTAAAATTGCAGATCGTGTTTGAAATTCACTATGAAATTATGTTCGCGTTGGCCGTCGGCCAAAGAAAGATACATATAGTGTGGATGAGGAGAGACGAAGGGTCAGAAAAGAACAATGCTTTGTTCTTTGTTTTCCATCAACTTTTCTCGTATCGTCTTTTTTTGTCAACTATCTTTCTATATGTAATACAGCATGAGTGTAGATTTATAAATAAATAATATATCTATATTTATAGTGGCATGTGTTAAATTGGTATTCGGATTAAGTGCGAAACGGTTATTTTCGGTTCCTCATTTTTTTCCCGGAGCGTCGCGACGTCCGCTCTCGCGGATTTTGGTCGTCTTCGACGATTTTGATTTGATGATGATGATCATCATCACCATGACGACTCCAGGCGCATATTAAACTGTGACCGTTGTCAAGGATACTCTTTACCAAAGCGAGAGAAATGTAGAGAGGTCGTTGAACGCCCGCATTCGCTTCATTACAGATCTTCATTATTATTTCATATTCCGTTTCTTATTCACTTGACTCGATACTTGAAATTGATGAAGTTCGTAATTGATGAAGATTAGAATACTTTATTCATGTAAAACTATAGTTGACATTCAATGCTTATACATGGTTCTGTGAATCAACGATTAAATTTTCTTTGGATGATACAGTTCAAGTTCCTTGGCAATGAGTAAGAAAGCTCTAATAAAATCGAGAGTGATTTCTCGGGAAAGTCCGGTGACCGTTAATTTCGGCATCTATTTTTGGTCCAATCCACTTGTCTAGACTACTTTGCAAATTCTCCAATTTTACATCCTTTTTATTTGCTACAAATACCAAATGCATTCAACAAAATAGAACAATAGAATCTCATTTATTTTCGATTTTTATATTGTTTTTGTTTTCCAAAATTTTATTATTTCTAGAATGTAAAAGTGAATTGTTGTTCGGTGGAGTTGGTTGTGTGGACGCGTTTCGACGTGACCTGGATCACTTGATATCTTATATTTGTTCTGCGGTAATGTTATCTATACGCCGCTGCTCGCCTCGTTCGCTTACTTACTCCTGTACTCTTTACACTAGCTCGGATCTATGTGTCGTGTGCACTCGCAATGAATGAAAGAAAGAAATAATTAATGCAAATACAATAGCAATTTGAAACTTCTTTTTAAGAAAAGTACAAAGTGTAGAACCAGATATTTTCGATTTCAAAATTATTGCATTACAAATAATTGTAATAACAAATTTACTGATTTATTCTTTTTTTTTTGTTTCAGGTGAGTTTCTGCTATATTTAAGAGACTTGTTTTCTCTTTGTTTTTTTTTTGTTGCTGTGGGGTAAGTTTAGTCTGGTAACTAGTAACTAGTATATATTGCAGTTTGCAATCGGGTGTGTATGCAATTCCTCAGAGTCCCACTCGGAGAACGAGTCAGGGGGACGAGTGGGACGAGCGAAATGTGCACAATTGTCCCGGGCGACGGCCGCCTAGATTTATATTCATAAATCCGTGAATGGGAATAAGGATAATAAATAATGCGGTCGATATTTTAAGGCGCGACCCTACGCCTCGATTTCCGCCTTTCTTTTCGCTGCATCCATCTCCATCTATCCACAAAGCACAACCAAATATGAACGTATTCATATTTGCATCTCCTAGCCACTAACCCGGAAACCGGAAATTGTCGGTAACGAGGTGAGAGCATTTTCGATTCAGAACGTTGCAGAGAAATAAAGGTGTGCGTTGTTGGCCTTCTGTTCTTTCACTCTTTCTATGTTTGTATATATTTTGCATTAGGAAGTGAATTGTTGGGATGCAGATAGAGAGAGGCTAGTCCGTTGCGCGAAAATAATGCCAATACTAAATGGGATCTCCTTTGTTGTTACCAGCAGCAGTTTATTGTATATTATTCATCGTCTGGTCATTTCTTCGCGTAGGCCTTGAGTTCGAGAGTGCTCAGGTGTGTGGGTCGAAGCAAATTGGATAGGTGGTAGTGTGCTGCACTGTCTCTGTCTGCTATGCACTCTTCAATCCCATCGATTATTAGATTTTAACTGATAATGTACATAATTAAAGTTTATTAAAAAAAAGGGAAATTCTATGACAATAATATTTATATATTATTAAAACAGATGATTTCAAAGCCCGCTCTATTATATGCAATGAAGTAATAAGTTTCAATGTCGTCATTATTCGCATATGTATGTTTATTGTTGCTGCTGCTTTTTTTATTGGATGTTGTTCGTTGATTGGATAATATATTAGGACCAAATTATCCAATCAACTGGCTTGGTTTCGTTTTCGTTTTATTATTTGGTCCTTGCTAAATCAACCGTTTCCTGTTGTGTCCTGTCCCACGATTCGCGATTCCAATTTACCATCTGCTTCTTTTCTATGTACGCGACGCACACTTCTTTCCTCATTATTGCACTTTTATTCTTCCTCGTCGCACGTGTGCCTACTTACAGCAATTTTCATCCCACGCGTGCCGCGATTAAGTTGCGCGGATTCAGCTGCTTTCGATTCGCGTGCGTTCACAAAAGTTTGACTCGACTATTTTTTTTTTGTTGCATGATTTTCTGTTACCTCTTTGGAAAATTTGCTTTTTTTACCGAAAACAAAGAGCGTTTGATTTTCGTTTCGCTCCTGTGTGCGCGCAATTGTTTGCGGACAGTTGAAAGGATGAATGGATCCATTGCACCTTGTGTACGTGGATGAAGTGAGCGAACGAGCGAGTGCGTATTTCATTTTGTTGTGTTTGTTTGTTTTTTTGATGCTAGTGAAAGATGTGGAGTGCTAGAGCGAGAGAAAGAATGCGTTTGTAGTGCGGATGTTGGAAAAGGAGGAATGGAATATATACATATACATGTAGAGATCCGCTTCCGCGTTTCGATTGTACTTTGCCAAGGACGGCTTAATCATGGACCCATTCAAAAACTTGACTCGATGCTCCTTTCATATCGCTCTCTTTTTTCGTTTTGTTCGCTTCAGAGGAACCGAGATGCTGCCTAACCGAAAGAGAGAGAAATTTCCACACGCTCTTTACCATCTATTACGTCGTATTGCATATTCGTAACTTGAATTAACCTCCGGGTTTTTCAAATAGGCGATTTTTTTTTGTTGGATCCGAATCCTTCGAACTTCGATCGATTAATTACATGTGCGAATCGTCATTTCCTGAAACGCCGGCAACGAAAAAAGCCTTGGTCATTATAATTATTCAATGCTGTATAATACTACGTTTCCGTCAAAGTCTCAGGCTATAGTGCATAATAATTGATTTGCGTGCACTGCAAATGCAAATATTGAAATACTATTTTTATTGTAAAAGTAATAGAATTTAGTTTTAAAATTAACAATGGAATTTTGTACTGAGCCTTATATTTAAGTAAATTCTGAAAAGTATAGGACAAAGTTTAGAACCTTGCGGAACTCTCACTATTACTATAACTGGCTGTAATTGGTATGGATTTTCGTTTTTTGTAAGTTACGTGTCGTTATGTAACGTTACGTTCCTCGTACAATGCTTTCGTGATTTTAGGGAATAAACTAACGAAACGACGAAAAAACAACAAACTATATTAGCATTTACGTTTATAGAGTCGATCCGACGTAATAATTTCGATCGGCCGAAAAACGCGGAAAATCACGCGACGTTTTCGCGAATCGATGCAACAAGCGTCATGATTTTTTTCATGAATGCAAGAAAAACTATGCTTCCGTGCTGTGCTATGCCATCAATCAATCAAGCGACAGAAAAAGAGACGTTAAAAATAGCATAATTTTAATGTGTTACGGATGAAAATTGAAAAGGAAATGTTCGACGTTTTCCCATCGTTCATTCATTCAACGCAATAAAATGAAGATGTGTGAAATAGAGAGAGAGAGAGATAGAGATGGAGTTGGGATTGTCGTGGGTAATTGAATATTAATAGATGCACCGTGGGGGAATGCAAATTGCGTGCAAAAGCGAATCGCAAATGAAAAAATAATAAACATATTACGCGTCCATAAAAAAAGAAATCCGCGCAATACCGACGATGATCCGTCAATCAATTGGCAATCTGGTTTGAACGGGTCGTGGAGATTAGCTCATCTCGTCGGTGCTGCTCCAATTAAAGCCTCCCCGCAATTGCAGTTGGCTTTAATCATCAATTGTTTTCATTTCACATTTCATCTGTAAAATACCTGAAACTATTAGGCGTAAAGTAATTAAATAAAACGTTGAAGACTGCATATTGAAGCTTGGAATTTAACAGACAGTTTTGTGTCAATTCGATTTCGGTTCTGCCACCTGTTTTATCCTGTTCGCTAATCAATGGGACATTAATAAAAGTGGTTCAGTTGAATGACCACATCGGGAATGATGCTGTGTTTGGTCTCCTCTCTAGCGGAAACGCGATTTCTTCTTTGAGACGCAATCATCGATAGTTGCAGACACATAGATATATTCACGAGCGTCGTGCGTATTTATTTAGAGCGTTATCATCGTCGAAGCGGTAGTCTATTTAAGGATAATCTAAATGTCTTCTCTCTATCTCGTGCAAATAAACTTTGGATTAGAATTTCAGTTTTCTTTTCTCTTTGATATTATTCCCCTCTCTTTATCAATTGCGCACTGAATGTCGTAAGGTTCAATAACTCTTTGAGTTGGAGAAAGAGAGAAATAGAAACTGCATTGAAATCGAAAGTGACTAAAGCTGTGTATGCTGCAACGAGCTGAGCCAGTGGTCCGCATTCCATTCCCCAGGAGACTGAAAGACAAGAGAACCTGCTCTTGCGACGAGGATGGTAGTCTTCTTCTTATTATTATTCTTCCTCTGTTATGTTATCGTCCATCTCTTCGGACAGGGTGCATCTCTCTCTCTCGGTCTCTCTTCGCGTTTTGTATATGCCACCCATCGCACATTACTTATGTAAACAATCGAACAATGATGTCGTTTGTGCTGCGGATATTTAACAAGAAAAAGACAAAAATGAAGTAGAATGAGGAATAGAAATATTATAATGGAACGCTGAACTCTCGAGAAAACAAACCTCCTGAACGTTTGCCATATGCAAATGTTTACCGCACACTGTGCTAAACTACGTATCTTTTCTCTTAATTTACTTTTACAATATTAACTCCAAAAGTGCTGGAATTAATATGTTTTTTTCTTTTAAATTAATTATTGATACTTTTCTGCTGCAATAGGACAAAGTATCGATCGTCTCGGAACTTGGCACTTCCATTAACGAAACGGTTAATTTGTAATTCCAAAGATCTCCCCAGCACGACGCCCTCCTCGAAACTTTAACCAAGTCGATTTTAAATGCATGTCAGCTTCAAGTATTGATTTCCAGCCGCACTTATTTACCACAAAACTATTGAGTCTAATATCTATTTAGTCCATAGTCACAATACATTTATTATTTAATAATAACCAAATTAAATTGATAGAGATATGATTATTACTTAATATGTAGTCAAAAAGTATTGAACCTTTCGGTACTGATTCGTATTGTTTAATTTTCTAATTGTTATTCGAATTCAGAAAACTTTCCTCGATTGAATCACATACATTCCTATGCATCTTCGGTAGTTACTCAAACAGACAAATGCATGCACATAAAACGGTCTTGGTTGACTGTAGTTTAATTGATTTTTTTTACTATCAGAAATCTCTCGCCTTGAATAGCGGTGCAGTTCTTTGCTTGAGATTGGTTTTCTTTTCTTCTATGCAGTGAAAATGTAAATAAATAAACAACTGTAAAAAAATAGAACAGAGGGCTTTTCTGTTCGGAAATAAATAATTTGTTTTGTTGATGTAAACAAAAATAAAACTATATGATTATAATACAAATTGTGATGTTGTACTAGTGAAAATAATGATGATGATGATGATCATCACGCGCAAAGTCGGCGCCACGCCGAAAATACCTGAGCGTAATTTTAAATTTAAACTTTGTAAATACGATTTTCTTTTTCGCGTTGAATGAAAATAAATAAGACAATCTCTATTTAACTAATTCTTGCGCAGTTTGCTGCAACGTATTTTTTAATCTTTGGTGAGGTGAAAACAACAATTTTTCGGTGAATCATATTTGATGAGCGTCGTCGTCGTCGTTGTTGTTTTGTAAATTTGAATGTGAAGTTTATTTAGATGACGTTAAACCGTCGTGACACGTAGACAGTTTTCAATTTCGTACGTCGACTCGCATTTACAACGATCGTTGCATAATCGTCCTTCCGAATTGCGCACGTCCTTCGCGATGATGCACAATTTGGTGGTATTTGCTCTCTGCTGTTCTTTGTTGTGTTCGTCTGCAATTTTGAATTTTGTTCTGCGTTCATTTTCAATTGGAAACTCTGAACGCCTCGCTCGAAACGAGGTTCTTCCTGTGCCCGAGATTCGTTCAATTGCTGACGATGATTGCGATGATAAAATTCAAAACGAACTCGTATACCAAAAAAAAAAAATAAATAAACGGGTAGAGAAAAGAATGAGAATTGGTGTCGTCCAATTTCGAAACAATCTTTGCCTATTAAGACCAATCTTTGTGACTTCTTTTCATCGTCGAAATTTTGTTTCGAAATATTTCAATGATTCTTTTTAGAATTTTTCCTAATGCACTCATTTTCTAAACGAATTTAATTAAATGATGAGTTAACTCCTACGTGCATCTGCCTCGATTCTAATCGCTCATTCGAAAACATGCGGAAGCAATGCGCATTTAAAACGTGTTCCTACGCAATAAACAATTCGTGTTGGTTGTAGCGAAACATCTACAGAAATCTTTAATATAATCAATTGAATTAAAGAAACCGTGACACATGAAAATCCATGCTAGAAAAGTGGTTATATTTTTACCGTTGTTCTGAGAAATCTTTTCTTTGAATTGAATGTGAAAATCATGGAAAACGAAATTACGTTCACGTAAGAAGATGAAAGGAGTCGAGTTAACGTGAAATTGTCGATTGTCCAATTTTTTTTGTTTGAAATTTATATTTTTTATCGATTTATTTCTTTTCTTGTTCACGTTTTGCGTCAATGCAAAAACGTGCATTGACGTAACTACACCTTCCTCCTTATTTTTCTCATACATTTTTCTTCTTTTTTTTTTGGTATCTGTCTGATATCCAATGCAGCATCTCTTCAATCGCATTTCTGGACCGGATCCAAATGGAAGGGAAAAACGTGAGATGAGAGGATAATTCTCGATCCAGCAAAATCGGAAATGATTTAGTGGACGATTCATCAATTTCAATTTGTTATTGTTGGTCTTCGGCGGACCGCAGTAAACAATTAGCGTCGGAATGCGTTTGGTAAACAAAACCATCGATGTGCAATTGTTTGTTTATTGTTTTTCTGTTGTTACGGTTACCGGTACGTCGTATCAAGGGTGTAACGTAACCTGGCAACTGCTAAATAGAAAACAATAAAAAAATCTATTATGTGCACATTCGGAGAAAGAAGCGAATTGATTGGGTTTATATTGGGAAAATACACGTTTTATATTATATGTGTTGTAAATGTATTTATGTGTGAGCAGATAAGATATAATGGACTCCGGCCTCGATTGGATGGAATTCAAATTGCGATTCATTTAAACCGTTCACATTTATGAGTTCGTATCGTGTAAAAATTTCTGAAAATTGATCCAAAAATTGCAAATGACCAACGATATTTGTAATATTCTAATTATATTTATTTATTATCCATTTCTCATTTGAGAAATACATTGTGACATTTGGAGTTTGTGTACAGTACTTCGGGTTTCCATACTTTGTCTTATTATGATGTAAATTTCACGTAATTTGAAAAAAATAATGATTGCGCAAATTCATTCATGGAATTCCTACTGGTTTCGATAAAGCTCGCGTACTCGCGCGTTCCGTAATCTTTTTGTGGATGCGATTTGGGAATGCGTTATCGGGTAGAGAGCGGCGGTGGCGCCGTTTATCTCCTTCTGATAAACTCCTTTTTATTTTGTTTTAATGTAACGTGTACGACACTTGCACAGCAGATTATTATTATGTCGTATTATTGGCTGAATGGGAATTCCTTGTTGAAACAACAGGAAATGGAAACTCTTACGGAATGCCGTTTCGAGCGCTCACTCACTCGCACACACATACATACATTAAGAAAGATACGGTTGATCTAGTGTGGGTGAGAGAAGTGGATAGAAAGAGTGAACGGTGTAAATTCCTTTCGAGCTAATTGAAATAATATAGTGTCCGTTCCAGATTAAAGTTGCCGAGAGCATTATGTGTGTGTGTCATATAAATAGTTTTTAGTTTCGTTTCGAAATAGAACCGCGAAATGCAGAAAGTGCAATGACTGCAAATACTTTAGCTGCATTTGTTTTAAATGTGTGTGTCTGTAATATGTATGTATATTTAACGTAAATGTGTCCGAGAAATAGATCATAGAGCACCGCGCGGTGCGTTTTTTGTTGTTGTTTTGGCTTGGAATACGCAAATAGTTGACCGTAACTCGACGGAAATAAACGTAACGGAATGAGCGAGAACAGAAGAAGAAAGGGGTAAATAATTTATTTAAAAAAAAAAAACATTCCATGCAAATCTTCCTCTTCAAGTATTTCGAAAACTTGATTCTGTTGCGGGTCATAATTCATAAGCGAAGGCGCGTTAATCATCATCATCATCATTATTTTCATCATCTCGGGTAGAGCGATGCAATTAGACGGACGTGGTGAAAAAAGTAATCTGGGTCCGATCCATCAACGTGTTACGTAATGGAAAGTCAGAAACGCTTTATATTTATTTATTTTCTCATCTCTCTCTGTTGGATATTCTAGAAATATATAAATAATGGAAACGACAAGAATAATATCAAATAAATGTTTCTATTCTAACCGTAATTGGTTCGGTAATTAATTAGTTGGCGTCGTCTATTTCGAGGTAGAGAAATGTTTAGGAATTTCGTTTCATTTTCTATAAAAAAAAAGCATATTTGAAAAATTGCGTAAATTTAGATTGAAACGAGGCAATTTAGAAAGTGTCCGGAGTGCCTCGAGTTTCGATACTTTGTTCCATTCAGTTCGAAATTTACTAATAATTTATCTAAAATTTCGTCTTCTTAATCTTTGCTGCAATTCTTATATATATTTTTTGTATATGTATAATTTGTTTTATTAACGTAATTAGTGCTTTCATTGCATTTTCGTTTTAATTGCCTGTTCTTAAACGCATCTTAATGTGGGGCTGAGCTAATTTAGTGAACAGCTGCTATTAAGTTAAGTCATATTTTGACGTTTTTGATTACGTGCATTAGTATTTAGAGCGCACGAACATGAATTATGCATTAATTCTTCAACGAAAAATGCCTACAAGTAAATCTCTATAATATAATCGGTTGGTGTCCGATTGATTGATCAACAGCAATTTTGTTTTATCAACAAATGATTGTTTAGTTGCTATGGACAAAGTTAGGTTACTACTAAGTTACAGAATTGATTTTCTTACGTTTTCGATTATTGTTTTTTTTTTTTAAGTGAAGCCTTGCATTTTTCGTTGACAACAGTTTAACGTCCAAGTTTCCTCGCGTTTCAATGTTGTGGCTGCGCGCTTATGTTTGCAAATTATTTTTTTTTTGGACGCGTGTCCAAGTATAGTGGGAAGTATGTGTTTCCCGCCGACGCCTGCTAGACTGTAGTTTTGTCGTGTCGCGTCGCGCGTGTTCCGTTAGTCTTTTTGTTTTTTCATCATCGTTATTATTATTATGCGAGCGTTATTTTTGGGGGGCCGCTGGCGCCGAGGAAGCCAAAAAAATAAATTAAATTTGGAAAGAAAACGCATTCATGTGGACGATGAAAAGGGAGACGGATAAATAGTTTCGTTCAATGCGTCGGAAGAGAGAGGAGAGGTTTTTCGGTGAAGAAATGCAACGGAATATAATAATGTAATTAATGATGTAAATATCTTCTTCATTTTTTTGTTGTTTTGTTTTGGCCGAGTTGCGTCCGTTTCGCCACAGCCAATTTAGAAAACTATTTTCGACCGGTCGCGCGAGATGCGAGGGCAGACCTCATCTCGTCCCGTTCCAAAAAAGCTGCATTCTTGCGTTTATTTTTTTGCTTTACGCCGTTGGTATTTCGCGAATACTTTCGTTTTCTCTTTTATTCATTCCAATTGGACGCAGTTGTAAATAGCTCCATCTATCCACAAATCGGCTAGAAGATTGGTAGTAAATTCAAAAAATGTTTCTTTGTTTTTTGAAAAGTTGGTAGATTTCGAATAATTGCTCCATCTAGTGTTGTTGACACAAAAATTGTTGTGTAAATTTGAAATTGTTTTATATAGAGAAAATCCTCGCAAAATGGAAATGGAAACAAAAGCCATCAATTTCTGCGGAGACAAAGGGTATGGAAAATCCGAGCGGTTTTGTCTCCAAAGCCAATTTGGTGGTGGGTAAAACAAAACAATGCCTTCGCATAAAAATAAATGAAAGAAAAGAAATGAGGGCTTAATTGGGTTGATGGTTTCTTCGAATTCAATGCGTTCTCGTTTCTCAAATTCTCAATAATTATCAATGCATAAAATAATTACGAGGTTTGCAGCAAATTTAAACTGAGTTGAAGGACTAACCTTAGCAACAAGGCTGCTGCTGCAGTTTCATCATCACCATAGTAACATCGGGACGTGCCTTTTGCGCGATAAAAGAGATGCAAAACAATCGGAAAGTAAATAAACAAAATACGCAATACATGTACCTGTTTAAAGTGTGCAAATATCCTGAGGTCGTCTAATGATTTTGTCAGATGTCAACTAAATTGCAAAAGAAAGTTGTCCAATTAACCCACTGCCAAATTTATTAAACTCCTAAAGACTTGCAAAGCAATTTAATAAGAAAATACCTATAGTAGCAGGTATTATGAAATAAAAATGTAAATTTAATTATTCGATCGTATCGCGTCTCCGAAAGTGGTCGTCCGTTTTATGTAATATGTTAATATTTAATGCTTCTGGGGGATGTTTGAATAGAAAAAAAAATCTGGGGGTGGCTGCGGTGGCGTCGGCAAATGTTTTGGGTGCGTTCGGCGCCGCACGCCACCGCCGTTGATCTTGTTGATGATATGTGTGGTCTCGCGTGGGCGAAAAAGAATAAACTGACCGACAATTCCATCACAAAATATCCGAACATCCTAACCAACCCTGTTTTCATTACAATTAACCATTCTGTGATGTTACTAGATGAGAGTGTGTCCGTCCATCTTTTCTTTGAAAACGAAATTCAATTAATTAACTGGTAAATGTGGCTACATTTTATTTAGAAATACAATGAAACTCGGAAGTACTGCTTTGGAAGTTATAACAATCCAAAAATTGTAAAATAAAACAATCACTGATTTTCATTTGTTTTCATAAGGCATTTTACCCAATTTTTGAGATGCGCCCGGTGAACTTTGATGTTCTTTCTTCTTCGCATGTTTGAAAACGCAATCTAAGTCTAAGTTTAAAAATAATATTTACTTTCGGTTGCTTGGTTGATTCGTGTTCGTGCATTTAATTTCACGTTGTGTTTCCATGAGAGGCCTTTTTCAGTTTTCTTTCTTTTTCTTTTGGTTGGATGCAGAGAAACTCGAAACTGGCGCTCACTGAAATATTTATTGGTGCGTTGACGCGTCGAGATTAATGGAACGGAGACGGAATGGGTGGAAAGGTCGATCTTCTTTTTGGGTTCAAAAAATAAACATGTTCGAATTGACAATGGCAATACTGTGTTGATATTAATTTGTTCATATAACATATTTTCTTTTAGATTTCTTCTTCTCTCCGTAATTCGCGGGTCGTCGTCGTATACAAACAATAATGATTGTTTGTCGATTGGAATCTCGGTTTCGGCCTGTAAAATGAGCGGAAATGAGTTCGTTGAGCCTGATTCGTCGTGGCTGGCGACATCCTCCAACGCTCACTCGATTATTATTATTATTACTTACATTTATGGTTTTATTTAAATTTTGTTGCTTCTTGACTCATTCTTTTATACCGTATACATATTTTTTCTCAATCAAATTACATTCAAATCTTCAGTACTACTAGTAATTTGTTGGTTGCTATAGAAATTATTTATAATTGTTATAGAAACGCACATTTGTTTTAAATTTCACAATGTTGTATTCTCATAGTGATTCATTTTTTTCTGATTATAAATTTCAGTGTAAATAATGTTTGTTTTTAATCTAGAAATTTTTTAAATTCTAGAATTGCGAGAATCGCTAATTACATATCAATTTACAATTATATTGTATTATATGAACAGCAATAATTTTGTAAAGTTTCTCAATGCTATTACATTTTTTTTTTCAGTGATTCACGTTTCGCTTTGGACGTTTCATTATGTAATAATTTCGTATACAATTCCACAGCTCTGAGTCATCCATCCTTCTTGTAACCTATAGTTATATATAGTTAAACAAATTTCTCGAAATCTTTTTGGGTTAAAATCAATCATGTAATATATGTTAATACTAATTTTGCTATTTTTTGATTATACAATATGTAAATATTGAATTTAATATATTCCAATAATCGGTATTCTTTTTGTATAAATTCTCAATTTCGTTAAATGAATATTAAATAAAATTTCGCTTTTTTTTTAAATCGTCGATTTTGATTGAATTCCGATACCGTTATTAGTCCTTCAATTTAAATTACTGTAAAAACGTGATTTTCGCGTTTAATTCTTGAATTAATTTATTTTGTTTTTGTAACATAATTTCCATTTGGTTTTGGTGGGTTGTGCAGATTTCCGAGATTCGATCCTCTTCCGAAAATCAATAAAACAACTCTGTTATTCTTCTAGGTATTGTTGCATATGGATTGGTGTCGTATTGTCCAATTTGAAAATTGTGATGGGCATGAGTCAGAGAGTGTTTAATAAATGGTTATAGGAGGCGACGACCGTGCATGAATATTTATTGTTTTGCCGCATTAATCGCGAATTACAACATGCAGACGCGTCGTCGTTGGAAAGTGGAATTTCGTATCCTTATTAGACAATCATGCACACGATAGATGTATCATCATCACCATCAACAGTATGATCATCTTGACCAAAAGGTTGTTTCTTCGTTCGATTCGATTTGCGAAATTAAACTTGATTTCTCCTTTAATATTCATTAGTGTAGGTCATGTCGAGCGGAGTGAGCGACTGCTGCTGCTGCTGCTACTGGTGAATAGGGAGGAAGAGAGAGAAAGCTATGAGTGTGCGAATTAGCGAGAAAGAGAGAGGCTTATACCCAGAAGAGTTATCGGGATAGCCTTGGCCGCTTATGTATATATGCTAGACGTGGTGGAAAGAGAGAGAGAGATAGAGAGTTGGTTAGGGAAATCGTTGAGGTTGGACAGAAAGGGAAAACGCGCTGTGCTCGGTGGGAAGCGGAATTTTGCATTTACCAAGGAAATCAATATCGAGAGTCTCGTCTCTATCCCTATTTCGCCCACTATACACACTATATACTTATATAGATGTAAAGCATATTTTCGCAACCTAAATCAGCTAAATTTCCTACCCCCATTTACTTACTTGCCTCTCTCTCTTTCTGGTTTATTATGCTATTCTCTTCCTCAGTCTAATTTATTTCATTGTTGACATTTCCATGTGCCAAAAACGCGAGGGGCTTGCAGAGGATTCGCGAAAGGTCGAGTCCTTCTTTATTAAAGCGAAAAACTATTATTCCCTAATTGATTCGCTATTTTATGGTGCATTGCGTCCGGATAGATGCCGCCACTCGTTTGTCGCAAGATGAAGCTTTCATCTTTTTTTTATTTATTAACTTGAAACTAATTTGTTTTATTTTTTTCTTCGTAAGGTTGAACAGAGGGATGTGCCGGGCATCGATTGCGCCTACCTGGCGATGGACACCGAGGAAGGTGTCGAGGTGGTCTGGAATGAAGTCCAGTTCTCGGAGAGGAAGAACTTCAAGTCGCAAGAGGAGAAGATCCAGCTTGTCTTCGAGAACCTCACGCAGCTCGAGCACCCCAACATCGTCAAGTTCCACAGATACTGGACGGACACACACAACGACAAACCAAGGGTGAGTACGCACTTTCAAAATTTTAACTGAACTTCTTACAGTTTTAAGATGATTACTATTAATAATAATAATAATAATTTTCAGGTCATTTTCATAACGGAGTTCATGTCCTCCGGTTCACTGAAACAGTTCCTGAAACGCACCAAACGCAACGTGAAAAGACTTCCCCTGCAGGCGTGGCGCAGATGGTGCACACAAATACTATCAGCTTTAAGGTAAGACACCGACACAAAGTACCACTTTGTATTATTATTTGTACTACTATTACCGATTTATGCTTGTGACTACTTTTGTTCTCCCCACGCCCCCCCCCCATTTGTGATCTTCTTTTCAGGACGGTTTCTATATGTGTGTGCTTTTCGATTTTTATTTATTTTTCTTGTCGTTATTGTTTTCCAAATTATTTTGTTTGTGTGTGCGTGCTCGTTGCGTTCTCTTTCAGGTCGTTTCTTTCGTTTTCTCGTAAGTTAAGTTAACTTTAAGGCATGCTAGTAGCATTAAGTGAAAATTATAAAGTCTCTTTTCGCAAAAGCTAAATCGAATAAGGTAATGGGCTTCAAGGTAAGTGATGAACGATAACAGCTTCACCTGTTGTTCGTCTCCGAGCGGTCCCATCATCATCATCTTCTTTTTCTGCTTCAACATATTCCGCAATAATGCTGGATAAATATGCACCACAATTTCAATGGTACCATCTGTGAGTTTTCACGTTTCGAAAAGGGTTAAGTTGAGGACGATGATGATGATGATGGTCATCTTTTTGCAGCGCGCGTGTCCCCTCGCCCGGCGGCGGCCCTGCGTTAATTCCGAGTCAGTTAGTCATGATCTGCAGTGTGTTTTCTTTACAGTTATTTGCATTCCTGTTCACCGCCGATCATCCACGGAAATCTCACCTGTGATACCATATTTATTCAACACAATGGACTCGTCAAAATCGGATCAGGTAAAAACAAATAAACAACCAAAAAACAAAACAAAAATCCAAAAACAAAAAAAGAAAAGAGCGCCCGTTTTTTTTTTAAAGAACCGACTCACCCCCTCACCCACACATACATCCCGCCCACACTGTGTTACTTACTTATATTGTTATTACTATTATTATTTTTTTGGTCTTCGCGACCTGGGTTTCTGTTTATTATTATTATTTTTTAAATATTTTTTGTTTGAAATCTCCCGTACGGTTGGGCAAGGGTTGGCGCGGCTTCCGATTGCGTGCGTACGTGCCTTCGGATTTGATCGCAAACTGTAGTTTTCGGTATATATTTATATACTTATATAAGGTTGTGAGTACTGGTTAGGTAGGGTGCATTTTGCGAGGTAATCCGGATGGCCGTACTGTGTGGTGGTAGTGCATCGATGCGTTGCGTCGCGTCGCGTCACCTTCACCCACCGATTTCAAAAATCTATAAATATTTTTTCCATCAATTTTTGATCTATCTCTTCTCGCTCTTTCTATTATTACTATTATAAATTATATTGAATCATTTATCGACGCTGACTTGACCGTTTGAAATTTATCAACCCGTTTTTTTTCTTTTCTCTGTCCCTTTCCGTCTAGTCGCCCCCGATTCGATTCATCATCATGTTAAAACGTGTCAGGAGAACATCAAAAATATGCATTTCGTTGCACCCGAATACGGCAGTAAGTACTTAACAAAAAATAACGAAGCGAAGCAAAACTCGCTGCTCGATTCCGATTTTTTTTAATTTTAATTATTATTTATTATTTTAATTTTAAATTTTGTTTACATAAAAAAAAAGAAGATATTTCTTCCTTCTCACTCTTATTTCTTTATTTTTGAGGAGGAACGTCCCGGACGTCCGTTCGAGTCGTCCGGGGCCCTATTTTTGTTTGTTTGAATGTTTTAGAATGTATTTTATTTTTGTTGGTGGTGGAAGTATTTTTATTATTTTTTTTAATATTCTTATTGTCGATTTTCTCTCAAATTCGTCCGTCGGTTAGCTGTTTAGTTATTGTTGTTTATGTACTGTTGTTGTTGTTGTTGTTGCTATAGTTATCGATTTTTGAAAATGTTTTCTAATGTTGATTTCGACGTGCGTTCGTGCGTGTGTGTTTTGTTTAGCGATCATGGGTCCTGCGATAGACATCTATTCGTTCGGGATGTGCGCCTTGGAGATGGCGGCGCTGGAGATCCAGGGCAACGGAGATTCCGGCAACATCGTGACCGACGAGAACATCAACAAGACCATCGATTCCTTAGAGGATGGTCAGCAGAAGGACTTCATCCGGACGTGTCTGAACAAGAACCCCGCCAATCGGCCCACCGCCAAAGAGCTGCTCTTCCATCCGCTGCTCTTCGAGGTGCATCCACTCAAGTTGCTGTCTGCCAACAGCCTCGTCAAGACTGCTGGTACGTCAATTATCCAACCATTTTCATGTTTTATGGGTGCAATTATGCAATTAAAAATTACCAAGAGTAATGTTAGAAATAGGATTTAAATTTAAATCAGGAATTACCAAAATTAATTATAGTTGATAATAAGATCTTAACTTTCTGTTTACTTAATGGATTCGATGTAAAGTATAGTAAAAAAAAAAGAACAATCGGCCAAAAAATATATACGGGAATATAATTCGTGCTTGGAAGCTTATCGAATCGTTCGGATCTGTTTGAACGTGCATTTCGTGTTCGATTAACATCTAAAAGTAGCAAAGAGATTTGGCTATTCGTGGATTGTTGGATTTCGTGCGGACATCGTTGAGTTTAATTGGTGAAATCTACTCTAAGAACCGGAAAGAAATTTACTCTATAAATTGATTGAATTTGCGCGGATTATAGTAATATGAGCTATTAAACTAATTGTTTGTTTCTTTCATTTTTGTTCTTCAGCAAACATATCTGAGACGATAACAGATGAGTTGATACAGCGGTTGTACGCGCCGGACATGGTGCTCGCAGAGGTGAAGTATGGCAACAATCAGCAGCCGGTGGAGGTGAGGATGTCGGACGTACCCATCTCCGAGAAGCTGGAGAAGTTCGTGGAAGACGTCAAGTGAGTATCTTTCTTCCATTCAATGCATATTCTTGCCCTTCATCGCATCCAGTTGGATTGTATGGTGGAGAGGCTTGCTGCCTAGCTCTGAATGCGTATTGATTTTCTTGTTTTTGTTTGCCTCTTTCTTTCTTCCATCTCACTCTCTCTCTCTCACTCCACATTTGCGTGGGTGTGTGTGTATATATATATATCTATCTATTTAACTCCGTCTATCTTTGTCGTACCCGTTTGCAGGAACGGCATCTACCCGTTGACGGCGTACGGGGCGAAACAGCCGCCTCCGGCGAGGTCGCGCGCCATCTCTCCGGAAATGGCGGAATCGGAAAAGTCCGTGACGCCGGAACCGACGGACGTGGAGACCCGGAAGATCGTCAACATGATCTGCCACGTGAAGCCAATCGATCCGAAGATGAAGGAGGAGAACGAGGAGGTCACGGTGAGATGTCGCTACCATATTTATTCTCTTTTCTTTTCTTTTTGTTGCGTCCTCCCCATTATTTAATAATTAATTTTTTTTCTTGTGCAGCTGTCGCTTGTTCTCAGGATGGACGACAAGATGAACAGGGAGCTGACCACGATCCTGTCCTACGTGGATACGCCTCAGACGCTCGCCCAAGAACTGGTGCATTTTGGTTTTATAAACGAGGTAAATATATATCTTCCAGCTCACCTTCATACATCTGTGGTAAACATCTATCTACAACTTATGTTTAATTGAATATGGCGCAAAAACATTAGAAATAGATCTGAATTGCAACATTCTCCCTCTTATTATTATTTTTAATGCAATCGGATTGGATTTCGTGTATTTGTTTACCGCGGTTTGCGTACATATAAAAAAACGAGTGAAGTGCGTTCTAAATTCAAGCTCGACTTATCTATTGCTTGTTTCGTTTATAATTTTCTTTGGCATCTATATTATATAGAGTTTCCAAACATTATTATACTGTATTTTGTTTCGGATCTTTTTTGATATTTGATTTCTTCATGTAGGCAACCTAAAATGCGAAGCTCCGCCTTTTGCAAGTGGACGTCGTACCTCTTCTATGCAAAGGGGATTGGCTTCAGCGGTCCAATTTTAGGCAACTCTATATTGATTGTGTTCTTTCGGTTGCAGCTTGACCGGGATAAGGTGGCGAGCGCCATCGAGGATGCCATCCACCACAGCTCCGGACACAGCAGCCCCACGCACAGCCTGACGTACGCGCCGATGATGGCAGTCGCGGCGGCGGTGGTAGGAGGCGTCGCGACGGTCGCATCTTCGGCGCAACACCCGACGACGACGACGACGTTGATGATGCCAGGCGGTGCGACGGCCGCCGCCGTCGTCGCCGGCATCCAGCAGCAGTTGACTCTTATCACGACCTCGACCACGTCCTCCACCGCGCAACAACCATCCCAACCATCATCCACCATCTCGACGCCGGCCGTCACCGTGCCCAACCACACACAAGTGCCCATGCACTCCACTAGTTAGTAGATAACTGCCACTAATTAATACTATATACATATATATATATACTATACATACATATACATACTATTATTATTACGATTATGTTTCTTATTATTATGATTATGATTACTACTATAATTATTACACTCTGTTCGATTTGTAATGATGATGATGATCAAAGAGGAAGAGATCAGGAATCCGAAGGCGACAGAGGATGATGAGCCACGCCACGCCACGCCTACCCATCCACTTACCCACCCCCGCCTCTACACTCCCATTTAACCATTGTACGCATTTTGTTTCTTCGCTCCGCAGATTTAGTTCCTTCCACCCTTAAAATCAAATCCATCTCCCATTTTCATTCTACCGACACGCAAAAATAATAATAATTCAAAAGGAAAACGAAAGAAGAGGAAGCGGATTATTTATCTTTTCATTTATTTAAACTTATAGTTATTTACATTAATCTTACTATGCTAATTGTAATTTAAGTTGTATAATCACGCAGGCAGTGTCTCGAAAAGTAAACAACAACAACAAAAAAACAAAATTAAATTAGAATGTGAGAGCGAGAAAGAGAGTTGAAAACAAAAAAAAAGTTTGTTCGATTGTTTGGCAGGTGTTTTGTTTCCGATCTGCATCCTCCTCGCAAAATCCGGATCATTGATTATTCACCTTCCTGACCGTTGTTAAATTCATTGCTATATTCTTCCGGAGTATAATTATTTGTGTCATTTCATTTTATATATTTTATATTATCATTGTGAATTCATTTTCGATTCGATATGAGGATATGTATAATAGTCGTTTGTGGAATGTGCAAGATGCAACAACAAAAAACGAGAAGAAGATGGTGCGATGGTCGGTTGGAAAGAAACGCAAATGGATTTTAAAATTATTTTTTTAATATAATTTCGCGGGCGTCAAGGCAACGAATCACGCCCTTCGGCAGTTGCTGTTTTTGGGGCGTGGCCGATGCGAAGGGTGTGTTTTGTATTTTTTTTTTGTTCTTTATTTTATTTTATTATTTTATTTTTGTCTCCCCGTATGTATCGTAGACATTCTTATAATTTTGTTATATTTTGTTTGTATAAGGGATATGATGATAGGATCGAAGACTGTATGTAAAAATGTTCTTTATTTCTTCAAAAAAAAAAAAAGAAAAGAAAGGAAGCGAGATTATGGAGAAGAAATATTTAAAAAAGGAAAATGCTGGACATTTCGATAATGATGATGATAGATTAGGTGTGCTAGTCATGTGACCATATGTTTATCTGTGATCAGAGCTCCAATGACACTGGACTGTTTTTTTTTATTATTATTTTAATTATTTTATTATTATTATTGCTATTGTCTAGAAAGAGAAAAGGGAGAAAGAGGAGGAATTAAAATAGGCAATGACTAAGATAACGATGATGATGATGATGATTATAATGATGAGAAGATAAATATTGTAGAAAGAGCGAGTACGATGTGATCTGTAAAACTTTTGTAAAGATAGAGACTTTTCTTCATATATATATATGTACATTTCTTATTTTATTTCTACACACACTTATATTACATCAGTTTTTGGTTATTTTTTTTGTTTGTTCGTTTTTCGTCGTCTCCGTTCACGTTTCTGCATTAATCCAAGAAGCGAAACGGAAGCGACATCCGCACTTGTGTTTCCTTTTCTTTGCAATTGCCGAAAAACGAATCAATCTTAAATCATTTCATCGATAAGAGACAACAATTAATAAAAAAAAGAAAAGAAAAACATCAACAACAACATCAATAAATTGTAGAGGCTTTAACGTAAACGTAATAAACTCAAATCAGTAAACACCTTCAATATACCATTGATCTTTGAAAATAACATTACTATATGGATAGAAAACCATGGTAACCGATACAACCGTTATTTTCGAAATTGGACATTTGGAACCATGGCAACCGAAAGAATGCCTTCCGTTGTAGATGTTAGATGAAGAGAGGCTTTTTTTTTAGAAATGATTTAAGAAACTTTCAGGTTTAGACGATGCGTCTTCGCCTTAGAGACTCTAGCGTGCTAACTACTACTTGGCGGTATCATCATTACGTTCTTTTATTATCGTTCTTATTTTGTTTCGTAACTCTTTTATTTTTTCTCTCCTAGGTTTAATGCGAGTATACATTTATGTTACGTTATATGAATATTGATTTCATTTTAGACACATTATTATTATTATAAATGACGACTATATATTTAGAGATATTTCTTTTTCTGTTCGGTTCTTCCTCGTATATATATATATAATACATACATATACATATTATATTTTTCTTCGTTTGTAACTTTGTACGATGTATTTACTTTTAATTTATAATAATCTCTTAATCGATTTTACTTCCGTTTGTTGAAATACTCTTTTATTCTTTTGTTTAGTTTATATTTACTATTATTTTGTATTATTATATGCTATAACTATCTGTTTCTTGACGCAGCAGCTACCACATACCGCAAGGACACGCCCCGCTCCCCCGATACACACACGCCCACGACGTCCCCTTTTCCGAAGATCCTCGCAACCCCTAATCCTTCCCCCATTAAAAAAACAACAACTAAAACAAAAGAAAAAAAAAAACAACCCTGAGACTGATGTATTTTTTTAATCGTAAGCTAATAGTAATAGTCTGTAGTGTTTTTTTTTGTAGCGTATAGAAGAAATCGATAATTTTATTAATTATTATTATTATTATTACTTACCTTGTTTGTCTTTAAGTTTATTTTGTCTATTATTATTTTCTTCTTATCCATTCGTCCTTCCCGTCGACCAGAAATCCCATCTTCTCTGAAGAAAACAAGAGAGGACGTCGCTGTTGCCTGGAAACCGAAACGCTTGTTTTCGTTTCCGATCATCCGCGCGAATTCGCTTTCGCTCCGGCCTACTGTGACGTAAATTTAAGCCCTTATTTTTTCTCTCTATCTATATATATATTGTTTTTTTTTGTTTCTTTCAATTAAACTACTTTTTAGAGAAGAAAAACACGCAAACAAAAAAAAAAAAGAAATATTTTGTATTTTGTAAATATAGGTGAATTATATCGATCTTACTTCCACCCGTATTTATATCCTCTATCTGCGTGGAAGAGTTTCGACTATTAAAGATTTAGACAGGGAAGACTCGAAGTAAATTAATATTATGCATATTTGTAGAATATGATGATGAGATGATGATGAATTATTTTTTATCTTTCGACATTTTCCGTTCTCAAACAATCGCCTACTTCCGACGTTCGTTGCTAGGTAACATTAATAATGGGCGTAACGCACCACGCCCATAGTCAAAAATAAAAACAATTGTTTGCGCTTGACTGCGATGCACTTTATTAATCCAATAATAATAATAATAATGGTAACAACAACATTCTAGATCGAATTGAGGTGAGGAGTAAATTAAAACTCGCGATTTTCGCATCCTGGCGAGTTTTACTTTTTTTTTTTGGAATAGTCAATAATTGTGTATATTATATAAATATTACTTGAAACGAGAGAGAGAGAGAGAGAAGTAGATAGAATTTTATATAACTAATCCCACTTAAATAATTATATTTATTATAAATATATATATATGAACCAGAGACTTTTTATGTTGCTTAATTTGTATTTTCTTTTTAAATTGTGTTCAGTTGAGTAGGCTTGTGTACCACCGAAACAAAATACGTTCGGAATTAAAAACAACAATAACTGATTTTCTTACATTTTTTTTTCTTCGAAGAAACAAATGATTTAATTGAGATATTATCTGGTGAGCGCTATATATATATATATATTACATAAATTTATTATTATTATGATTATTATTATTATATGATACTGCGATTAATTGATTTTTTTTATTAATAAATAAAAAAAAGTTTGAATAACTATACGTCATTTGTTTATTCGGTGTCTTATTGTTTTGTTTTTACTTTTTTTTTTTCAAAGGTAAGTGAATATGCAATTTCTTATTATTTTGTGTAGTTTGATTTGTATCAATTAGTATCTCAATAAAATATTATTTTAGCATTAATTTGCATGTTACATGTTACATTTTCGAGAAAAAGCATTATTTTTGGTGATTTGTAAACAATTTTTATTGAAAAAATAAAGCACATTTTTAAAACTAAACACGCATTATTTTTTTGTTTTGTTTGTTAACCTCTGACGCGGTGTGCTAGATTCTATGATTATGGTTGAATCGGAAAACAAAAACAGAACGAGAGTCGATTAGTAAGGGAAGATACGTTAAATTGGAGTAAATATACGAAACGAATGGAATGAATGAACGAGAGAGAGAGATTGAAATAGATATTGGGTGAGAGTTACGAGTGGAATAGGGAGGAAAGTGCGTAATGCGAGCGATTAATTGTATTTAACGAGCAAACAGACATTCACGTCCGAAACATTTACACAATTAATATATATTACTTAATCTATACACACGCACACGCACATATTTGCACAGAAAGAGATTTCATTTGCAGCGCACATTCGATTCGTTTGGACTAGAAATAACACTTTTTTTTTCTCTACGTATTTAAAATTAACATAATTTTCACTAAAATGTATACGAATTAAATGCCACATCAATCATAAAACAATTCTGTCAAATTTGACGTTTGTCATATTAACAATTAATGTTATTTCCGTCACATTTGACATTCAGCTTTAATTGACGTATCATTTTATGTTAAATTTGATTACAAAGTCAACATGCAAATTGAACGAAACTTAACGTTTATTGCATATACGCAATATCAATTAAGAATTTAAAATGAATTAAAGTACGAATAGGAATTGTATTCATGACATCTTCGTCAAATTCGATTGTTGATTAGCGTCATTTATGTAAAACAAAAACAATATTATTTAATATATTTACAGTAGACTTAAATAAATGATATTTTTTTTTTAAATTTTTAATTATAAAGCCTCTTCGCGTTCCTCGTATTTATGCCATCTGAAAACAAAGAAATAGAAAGAGAAAACATAACGTAACGCATATATTTTTGCTACAATACAAGCAGTAAACAAATAAAGATAAAACTATCAACTAATATCACGTTAAATAATGGAATTATTTGTACGACACGATTTTTGATGATGCAATTTGTATTCGATAGATGGTGCAATAATTGCAGGACTAGCGGTGTGGGATGTGATAAATGCGTGTGTTTGTTTAATGTGTGTCTGCGGTTCTTCTCTTACATATCAATCAACGCGCGTTACATTCGACACACGCTTTTGATTGCGTGTGGAAACTGCGGCAGATGTTTTTCTCTTCCGTCAACAATTTTCCTTTTCGTTTTCTTTTATCTCCTCGATCCGCTTGTCCTCTCTCGCCTTCAATAGACAATTGACTCAATTACATAACGATCGTATCTATATATTCGTTCCCACTTTATTGGAATTATTAATATATTTTTTTTTTAGTTAATCGCATTGGAATTGATTTTTTTTATATTATTTCACAGTTAGTAAAATGTGAATTAAAAAATGAATTATTTAGTAACATTTAAATTTTCGCAATTGTTATTATGTGTTTACGTCAAATTTGTGTGCTTCGGTTTAAATTTAAATTATTTCAATGAAATCTTGTTCTAATTGGTAAGTTTTTGTTTTAAATTAAATTATTATTATTATTGTTGCATCGATTTCGCGTTATTTGTGGGTGGAATGCGTTTTGCAAAAATGCGCTAATATTTTTTTAGGTTATTATTGATAAGTTACGTAATTGATTTAGTATTTCGATGGTGGTGGAATGATGATTATGAAACAACAAATCTGTGCGCGTTGAGTTGCCTAAATTTAATTATTTTAGTTTTATTTGTTAAATGGAGATTAGATGTCGATTTGTAACTCAATCCAACAGCGGAAGGGTGGAAATCGCTGGAAGTGCATGCATGTTGACGCTGAAGGAATAACAGAGCGATCAATTTAATTAATTGGATGGGAGGCTCGAATTATATATTGCGATGATGATGTTTTTGATGATGATGATGATGTTGGCGCCGTCGCGGCCCGCAGACAATGGCTTCCAGGGCTTCCGTTTCCTTTCGACGCATACATACACATAGACGCATTTACACGCACGCCGAAAACGTAAATTGAAGGATTCTTCCTCGTTTCGGATGGGATATGTTGTGTAAATATTTGATCGGGATTAATTAATCTTTTCGTGCTGTGTTTACATGAGTTTAAAACAAAAAAAAAAGAAAATGTATGGAGAGGAAGAGAGAGAGAGAGAGAGAACGAGATTTGCAAATAGATTGTGTGTGATCTAAATTTAATTATCTAGGGAATACCGTTCGCCGGTGGAATTGAAGTCGGACGTCTCGCTGAGTTTGATGACTTTGAGCATGTTGTTGATGCGCTCGTTGTCGACGGACTCCTCGGTGGGTTCTTCCTCGCATGCCAAGCAACCGCGCGCCAGGTGGAGAAGCGCCGCTCGGAACTCCTTGCTGCAGAAGAAGTAGACGTAGAAGTTGAGTCCGAAGTTGGCGAGCTCCAGGTTGTTGGCGAAGGCGCGAAACACCTGGAAACCGAACGCGGGTTCGTGCAGCTCCGAGTACAGCAGCGAGAGAATCGCCGACGGTGTCATGGTTACGAAGAAGAGGACGACGATGGCTCGTAGCAACGCGACTAGGCGTTTTTCCTCCTGGTACTTTTTGTTGCGCAGAGCGCGTCGCAGCTTCGCGTCGTGATTGGCGGCGTCGAAGCGATCCGACGGAAAAGCGGTGGCCTCCCTGAACACCTTCCTCTTGGCCGTGATTTTGCGAAATTTGCGGATGATGAGGATGTTGAGGGTGGCGAGGATCAGACAGGGACCGAACCTCACCAGACACTCGGAGCACCAGAGGTAGACGCCCCAGTAGATGGTATCGGTGATGGCGTTGTTCTCGTGGAAGTCCCAATCGGTGCAGCTCAAGTTCCCCTTCACCATGCACACCGTTTTCATGGTTGTGAGGGGGGCGCTCACCGCGAGCGCCGTTAAAAAGCAACCCAGCGTCGCCAGTTTCGCGATGCGAACAGTGTGCACGCTCCTGAACATCGTGGGAAGGCACACCGAGAAGTAACGTTCGATGGTTAAGCACACGACGATGAAGACGCTCGATGCGATGAAGGTGTTGTTGAGGAAGAGCTCGACGTGCGCGTGGTAGAAGGCCGCCTCCGCCGTCTTCCACTGCGAATGGTTCCATCGCATCACCATGGGGATGACGGTTACCATGACGCTCAGGTCGGAGATTGATAGGGCGGTGAGGTAGACGCGGGTGCCGCCCTTCAGGAACGGTCTCGTCGTTAGCACCAGCAGATTCATGATGTTTCCAAGGATACCCACGCAGATGGTGACGGGTGCGATGATGCGGTAGGCGACGCTGCGGATGTCCGCCGTCGGTTCGAAAACCGTTGCATTCGCGAACATCTCTATCGTCCGATTCGAGGCAATCCCATCGCAGTAGCTCGTCGCCCTCGGTAAAAAAAAAGAGAAACGTAAAACAAAAACACGCATATCAAAAATTAAGAAGCTACAATTTTCGTTTTACACTCACCCGCTTAAGATACGCATAATCATCTTGCAAATCCAGGATATTGTTAACCTGCAAGAGAATTACATCAAACATTACTGTTAAATATTATATCATACATTTTCCTAACATTTTTAATAATTTCATAATTCTCAAGTTTTCAAATTCATAGCATTTTTCAATTACTTTCTTTCATTCTCCTTCTCCTCTGCAGACATTCGTAATATTCAAAGAATTTTTATTTTTTTAAGATTTTTTCTCAACGGTGCTTACGGAATGCGCGGTCTTTTATTATTATTTCATTTGTTTATTGTTATTTCTAATTTTCGAAGAGCTTTGAACGTTGCTGTTTGCTTTTTGCAGACGCCGGACATAAAAATTAGCGCCGAAAGCCGAAGCCAAAGTAAACCTCGACTGTCGTCGTCATAGACGACACTTGAAAAAACAGTCGAACGATTCCTTTTTCCTCTATAGCTTTGATTATTTATCGAATCTCCGGTCGCCCTCACGGGCAAAAACGCCTTTTAACGTAATTGCAAAATATGGAAATAGCCGAAGGGGACAAATATTTGCATCGTCGGAAAGAAAGGAAGGAAAACAGAAAACGGATTTGCGAAAATAGTTGGGATTGAATTACCTTACCTTACCTGCATGCAATAAGACGAAGCCGATGATGATGATGATGATGTTGATAAATTTAGATATTTTGGAAAATTCGCGACACACATGTTCCAAGCCAAAAACTAAATCAACTAGGAAATGAAGTACGTCGGTGCGTGTGTGTGCGTGTGCGTGTGTGTGTGTGTGTTTATATATAAATATATATATAGATAAATAATTGCGAGTATATCTATTAGTGAGTGAACGACTGTACGATCGAAATCCACGAATAACATAATGATGCACTCGTTTCAATATTCAGCTATATTTTCTCAAAGATCGAAACAATTTGTAAAATTTCAATAGTTTTTTTTTAAGCTGAAATCGCACTGAATGCAAAACAAGTATTATTTTATAGTTAACTTACTTAATTTTAAATTTATTTAATTACTTTACTAAAACTTAAATATTCGTAAATAATGAAATGAAAATGTCGATCAGTTTCACTCACTTTTTTTTCAAGCGTTAGAATCTTTGCAGTTACAATTTTGCCACTAATTGTAGCACCGCAGTTTCAAAAAATAACAACATCCAATAAGTAGCACAGTGAGCATAATAAAATCTAATGCAATAAAGTTTATTATATAACTAATAACGAGTTCCGCAAACATTCTGAAATATTGATATTGTATTAAGTCGGAGCATTTAACAAGTGGATAACAACCGTCGTCACTTGTTTCCTCAATCGGTTTTCTTATTTTCACATATCACAGATTTTTATTTGTTAATCTCTAAACATTCACTCACCTTCCAAAAAAATTCACTATACAAGACAACTTCGTCGAAGTTCCTTTGGTGGTTTTTAAACACTTTACATCGTTTTTAACTCACGAAACTCATCTGACGCACTACGAATTTGTTTGTTACGCTTTTCTTTCCATATATTTAAAAACAATTGTTTCTTATTTATTCGATTTTTGTTTTGTTTCGAAAGCGGCGAAACGTCGCGCGTTTCTGCGTCGACTGTAGTACGCTCGAAGTGGAAGGATGAAAGCGCGCGTTCGAACATGATGATCATCAGCATGCGCGCACTTTTACCATCATCGTTTCGATCTTCTACTGCTCGTTCTTATTACTATTTTTTTCGTGCATCATCACAATTATTATTATTATTATTGCTACTAGTACTATAGCAAATTATAATTAGAACGCACGAACGAATGAATAACGTAGGCAACACACATTGAACAGACTTGAGAAACTAGGGCATAGACAAATTTTCTTTAAAAGTTTCCAGTTTTTTAGTTACAAACAAAACAAGAAATTATATAAATAAGAAGCAATATTTATAAATTTAAAAAGAAACTAATTTTTTCCCGAAATTTTTTCTCCAAATTCCACACATTTTCATATAATTTCCGCACATATTTTACACAAATTCCACACAAATTCCATACTTTTTATTCTCCAAATTCCACACATTTTCATATAAATTTACACAAATTCCACACATATTTTACACAAAATTCCACACATATTTTACACAAATTCCACACAAATTCCATACTTTTTATTCTCCAAATTTCACACATTTTCATATAAATTCCGCACATATTTTACACAAATTCCACACATATTTTACACAAATTCAATACTTTTTATTCTCCAAATTCCACATATTTTCATATAAATTCCGCACATATTTTACATAAATTCCACACATTTAGCAACTGCGGTGCTAAAATTTATAGCGATTTTTGAAAAATAAAAAGTTAATAGGATTCAGCCAAACTCTTAAGTTTCGCTTATATCTCGCGAACCAGGTAAGATTGAATAACGATCAATACGTCATTAGTTGCGTATTCCAATGCTCTTTCATAAGCAGTTGAGAAAATTACATAAAGTCTTATGGTTTTCCTGAAAATTGCAAAAAACGAAAAAATAAAAAGTTAATAGGATTCGACCAAACTCTTAATTTTCGCTTATATCTCGCGAACCAGGTAAGATTGAATAACGCTCAATACGTCATTAGTTGCGTATTCTAATGCTCTTTCATAGGCAGTTGAGAGAATTACATAAAGTCTTACGGTTTTCCTGAAAATTCAAATTTTTAAATTACATTTTTCAGCTGTCGATCTATAAGATAATTCGAACGTCTATAACTCCATAATAAGGTAATTATAAATATACTATTTATATAATTTGCACCACAAATCTAGAATTAACGTTTTAGTAAATGAGAAATACTAATTAAGGTGATAATTAAAAAATCAAGATTTTTACAGAGCCAAAATCGCTGAACTAGACTATATTATAGTCTAGTTGCAAAACCATCAAGTTGGTTTGTTACTTAACTAATGAATTCATTGAAGATTATAGTTCAGCACTTTTGGCGCTGTTCCAAATCGAATTATGTAATTAGAGCAATAATTAGAATTACCTATTAATTAAAATAAAGGCTACTTCATTGCTTATCGATTAGTAATATTTATTTGCACTTAACTCACTTAATTATTGAATTATCAATGATTTAATATTTTGTCAAAGCGCCACCTACTGTAATACAATTTATTTAATCTATATAATTAACAGATATTATGTTTTATAATATAAATAGGTGTCACTGCGTAAGGTAATTTAAACGTCTATAACTCCATTAGTAAGGCAATTACAAATCAACTATTTGTATAATTAGCTTGCTAAATCTATAATGAATACTTTAGTAAATAATAATTTCTAATTACGGTTCTAATTAAAAAGTCAAGATTGGAACAGCGCCAAAATGGCTGAACTATACGCTTTGATATATAATCTGCAGAGGGCCTAAAAAATTATTTTATAGTCTAGTTACCAACCCCTTCCATGTTGGTTTGTTACTGAGCTAATAATATCCATTTTTTGTCCATCTATTGGTGATCGCGAGAAGGTTATAGTTCAGCACTTTTAGCGCTGTTTCAAATCGAAGTTTTTAATTAGAGCATTAATTAGGATTACTTATTAATTAAAATAAAGGTTAATTCATTGTTTATCGACCAGTAATATTTATTTGCACTTAATTCAATTAATTATTGAATTATTAATGATTTAATATTTTATCAAAGGGCCATCTACTGTAATACAATTTATTTAATCTATATAATTAACAGATATTATGTTTTATAATATAAATAGGTGTCACTGCGTAAGGTAATTTAAACGTCTATAACTCCATTAGTAAGGCAATTACAAATCAACTATTTATATAATTAGCTTGCTAAATCTATAATGAATACTTTAGTAAATAAGAATTTCTAATTAAGGTTGTAATTATAAAGTCAAGATTGGAACAGCGCTAAAATGGCTGAACTATACGCTTTGATATATAATCTGCAGAGGGCCTAAAAAAATATATTATAGTCTAGTTACCAACCCCTTCCATTATTATTATTATTATAAAATTTGTAAATTACTATTTACTTATTCTTTAATTAATAGATAACTATTCCTGGCAATTGATCAGCGAATATGCAATTTTAAAGGTAAAAGTATGGCCCATCCAATGAGCCTATTGGTAGATTTGTGATTTGTAAGCTTTTCGCCTAAAAAAGGTTTAATACTATGATATGATTGGGAACATGCGATGCGATGAGCGTTAACCGTCGTCGCATAAAAGTTTAATAACTTTCTTATTAGTTCACCAATATTGATGAATTTGGAAGCAACCGAAAGGGAAAGGATCATTCTTTAAGACTATAAATAAATATTTTCAAACAAGTTTGTAAATTATCATTTATTTAGCAATTTTTACAAGTCGGTACAATACAAGCATGTTTTCTCTTAAGTAATCGATAAATATTCGTGTTAATTGATCAGCGAATATGCAAATTTAAAGGAAAAAGTATGGCCTATCCAATGAGCCCACTGGTAAATTCGTGCCTTAAGCCATTCGTCTATAACAAGCTCATATACTATGCTAGCTGTTATACTATTTGTATGTTAGACTTTTCAGCAGTTTCACTGCAACTGGTCATCAGATGTGTTATACTATCCCTTAGGATCATGTAGAAAGCAAGAATAGATTCCTAGGTTTTGCTGGGTCCTCCTGAAAGAAGAAATAATTTTAGTTTCTCATTTCTCATTTTTTTTTTTATGAAAATTTGTAGTTGTATTTTTACCAGTATTTTCATTACTATTGTCACTTATATGTGTTATACTATCTGTAAAGATTATGCAGGAAACAACAATAGATTCTTGGGTGTTGCTGGGTCCTCCTGAGAGAAGAAATACTTTTAGTCTCTCCAGGTTTTTGGTGAAAAATGGAATTTTTACTTTTTCAAGTATTTTCACTGCTACTGGTACTCAAATGTGTTACACTATCTCCAATGATCATGTAGATTGCAAAAATATATACTTGCGACTTGCTGGGTCCTGTTGAAAAAAGAAATACTTTTAGTCTCTCCGGGCTTATGATGAAAAATAGTATTTTTACTTTTTGAAGTATTTTCACTGTAACTCACACTCAGATGTGTAATACTATGCCTGTGTATCATGTAGAATGCAAGAATAGATGCTTGGGTGTTGCTGGGTCCTGTTGAAAAAAGAAATACTTTTAGTCTCTCCGGGCTTATGATGAAAAATAGTATTTTTACTTTTTGAAGTATTTTCACTGTAACTGACACTCAGATGTGTAATACTATGCCTATGTATCATGTAGAATGCAAGAATAGATGCTTGGGTGTTGCTGGGTCCTGTTGAAAAAAGAAATACTTTTAGTCTCTCCGGGCTTATGATGAAAAATAGTATTTTTACTTTTTGAAGTATTTTCACTGTAACTGACACTCAGATGTGTAATACTATGCCTAAGGATCATGTAGAATGCAAAAATAGATTCTTGCGACTTGCTGGGTTCACCTGAAAAAAGAAATACTTTTAGTCTCTCCGGGCTTATGATGAAAAATAGTATTTTTACTTTTTGAAGTATTTTCACTGTAACTGACACTCAGATGTGTAGTACTATGCCTATGTATCATGTAGAATGCAAGAATAGATGCTTGGGTGTTGCTGGGTCCTCCTGAGAGAAGAAATACTTTTAGTCTCTCCAGGTGTTTGGTGAAAAATGGAATTTTTACTTTTTCAAGTATTTTCACTGCTACTCAAATGTGTTACACTATCTCTAATGATCATGTAGATTGCAAAAATATATTCTTGCGACTTGCTGGGTTCACCTGAAAAAAGAAATACTTTTAGTCTCTCCGGGCTTATGATGAAAAATAGTATTTTTACTTTTTGAAGTATTTTCACTGTAACTGACACTCAGATGTGTAATACTATGCCTATGTATCATGTAGAATGCAAGAATAGATGCTTGGGTGTTGCTGGGTCCTGTTGAAAAAAGAAATACTTTTAGTCTCTCCAGGTTATTGATGAAAAATGCTATTTTCTATTTTTTCAAATACTTACACTGCAACTAGTACTGAAATGTGTTATAATATCCCTAAGGATCATGTAGAATGGAAGAATTGGTTTTTGGGTGTTGCTGGGTCCTGTTGAAAAAAGAAATACTTGTAGTCTCTATTGGTTTCCGGTGAAAAATTTATATTTTTACTTTTTCCAATATTTTCACTCCAACTAGCATTTTGTAATGTCATCCACTTTCTTTGCAAATAAAGGAAGTCAACTTTGCACATATCCTGGTTGCAGGAGCATCACCTATAAGAATAACATGTTCTCCAATCGATTGTTGACAAGTGCGACTATTTAACTTTTGGTTACTATCCATTAATGCAGGTACCAGGTATATGAATTGTCTTTGATGTGTTGTTACCAAAAAGTATTTGAGCATTTTCCTTAGCATCACAGCATCTATGTATCTATTAGAAAAGCAAACAACTTTAGAGATTGATGGTTGTTTACATGTTGGAGTAGTACTACTTACCTGAAGTGAAATGAAGCGTTCAAAGAAAAGTCTGCCATGCAAGGAAACACAAGGAGGAAGGAATGAAGCACGTTTTTCATTCAGTCTGCATTCAGGACATTGCAGAATGATGAAGAAATCCAATAAAGGCACTTGTCCTTAATTTGTGACAACTCACTGACAAGTATGACAGTTCTCACACATACACTCACTTACACTTATTCTTGCATTCTACATGATCCTCAGTGATAGTATAACACATCTGAGTGTCAGTAGCAGTGAATGTATTGGAAAAAGTAAAAATACATATTTTCTGCAAAACGACTAAAAATATTTCTTCTTTCAGGAGACCCTGCAACGCCCAAGCATTTATTGTTGTTTCCTGCATGATCTTTAGAGATAGTATAACACATATCAGTGATAATAGTAGTGAAAATAATGGAAAAAGTACAACTACAAATATTCATAAAAAAGCTTGAGAAACTAAAATTATTTCTTCTTTCAGGAAGGAGGACCCAGCAATACCTAAAAATCTATTCCTGCTTTCTACATGATCATAAGGGATAGTATAATACATCTGAATGACATAATCAAAGAAAATTCTGAAAATACTAAAATTACCATTTTTCACCAATAACCCCCGAGAGACTAAAGGTATTTTATCTTTCAGGAGGACCCAGTAACACCCAAGAACCTATTCTTGCATTCTACATGATCCTTAGGGATAATATAACTCATCTGAGTGTCAGAAGCAAAGAAAATACTGAAAATAGTAAAAATACAATTTTCACTAAAAAGTCCTGATAGACTAAAAGTATTTCTTATTTCAGGAGAAGCCAGCCACACCCAAGAATCTATTCTTGTATTCTACCTGATCCTTAGGGATAGTATAGTATAACAAGAAGCCAATATTGCTTCCAACCTTATCATTAGAGATATTATAACACATCTGAGCATCAGTAGCTATAAAAATAGTAGTAATACAATAAGTTTAACATCGTAACACCGCTCACATAGTATACAGCTCGTAATAGACGAATATATTACTTCACCGATCTACCAATGTGCTCATTGGATGAGCCACACTTTTTTCTTTAAATTTGCATATTAGATGATCATTTAACACCAATAGTTAACGATTGCTTAAAAAAAATATGATTGTATATTGTATCCATTTGTAAAAATTGCTAAATAAATGATAATTCACAAACTTCGTTGATAATATTTATTTATAGCCTTAAAGAATGATTCTTTCTATCGCTACCAAATTCATTAATATTGGTCCAATAATAAGAAAGTTATTAAACTTTTATGCGACGACGGTTTACGCTCATCGCATCGCATCATATTATAGTATTAAACCTTTTTTAGGTGAAAAGCTTACGTCACGAATCTACCAATAGGCTCATTGGATGGGCCATCCTTTTACTTTTAAAATTGCATACTTGCTGATCAATTGCCAGGAATATTTATCTATTAATTAAAGAAAACATAATTGTATTGTACAGATTCATAAAAGTTGCTAAATAAATAGTAATTTACAAATTTTATTGAAAATATTTATTAATCGTCTTAAAGACTGATTCTTTCACTTTCCATCGCTACCAAATTCATTAATATTGGTCAACTAATAAGAAAGTTATTAAACTTTAATGCGACGACGGTTTACGCTCATCGCATCACAAGTCCCCCCTGAATTGCGAAAATTCCAGAAAATTTCGATTTACACTAGGAGACTAGGAGTAGCGAGGAGGTATATGGGATTTATGTTGGTAATAAAAAAATATGAGAGGATACGGATTTAAGTTGGCAGTACCTAAGAATGAGAATGTGTAAGTGAATGTGTGAGAACTGTCATACTTGTCAGTGAGTTGTCACAAATTAAGGACAAGTGCCTTTATTGGATTTCTTCATCATTCTGCAATGTCCTGAATGCAGACTGAATGAAAAACGTGCTTCATTGCTTCCTCCTTGTGTTTCCTTGCATGGCAGACTTTTCCTTGAACGCTTCATTTCACTTCAGGTAAGTAGTACTACTCCAACATGTAAACAACCATCGATCTCTAAAGTTGTTTGCTTTTCTAATAGATACATAGATGCTGTGATGCTAAGGAAAATGCTCAAATACTTTTTGGTAACAACACATCAAAGACAATTCATATACCTGGTACCTGCATTAATGGATAGTAACCAAAAGTTAAATAGTTGCACTTGTCAACAATCGATTGTTGAACAAGTTATTCTTATAGGAGATGCTCCTGCAACCAAGATATGTGCAAAGTTGACTTCCTTTATTTGCAAAGAAAGTGGATGACATTACAAAATGCTAGTTGGAGTGAAAATATTGGAAAAAGTAAAAATATAAATTTTTCACCAGAAACCAATAGAGACTACAAGTATTTCTTTTTGCAACAGGACCCAGCAACACCCAAAAACCAATTCTTCCATTCTACATGATCCTTAGGGATATTATAACACATTTCAGTACTAGTTGCAGTGTAAGTATTTGAAAAAATAGAAAATAGCATTTTTCATCAATAACCTGGAGAGACTAAAAGTATTTCTTTTTTCAACAGGACCCAGCAACACCCAAGCATCTATTCTTGCATTCTACATGATACATAGGCATAGTATTACACATCTGAGTGTCAGTTACAGTGAAAATACTTCAAAAAGTAAAAATACTATTTTTCATCATAAGCCCGGAGAGACTAAAAGTATTTCTTTTTTCAGGTGAACCCAGCAAGTCGCAAGTATATATTTTTGCAATCTACATGATCATTAGAGATAGTGTAACACATTTGAGCACCAGTTGCAGTGAAAATACTTGAAAATATAAAAATTCCATTTTTCACCAAAAACCCAGAGAGGACTAAAAGTATATCTTATTTCAGGAGGACCCAGCAATACTCGAGAATCTATTTTTGCATTCTACATGATCCTTAGGCATAGTATTACTCATCTGAGTGTCAGTTACAGTGAAAATACTTCAAAAAGTAAAAATACTATTTTTCATCATAAGCCCGGAGAGACTAAAAGTATTTCTTTTTTCAGGTGAACCCAGCAAGTCGCAAGTATATATTTTTGCAATCTACATGATCATTAGAGATAGTGTAACACATTTGAGTACCAGTAGCAGTGAAAATACTTGAAAAAGTAAAAATTCCATTTTTCACCAAAAACCTGGAGAGACTAAAAGTATTTCTTCTCTCAGGAGGACCCAGCAACACCCAAGAATCTATTGTTGTTTCCTGCATAATCTTTACAGATAGTATAACACATATAAGTGACAATAGTAATGAAACTACTGGTAAAAATACAACTACAAATTTTCATAAAAAAAAAATGAGAAATGAGAAACTAAAATTATTTCTTCTTTCAGGAGGACCCAGCAAAACCTAGGAATCTATTCTTGCTTTCTACATGATCCTAAGGGATAGTATAATATATTTGAATGTCATAAGCAAAGAAAATACTATATATAGAATTTTTACCAATAACCCCCGGAGAGACTAAAAGTATTTCTTCTTTCTGAACAACCCAGCAACACCCAAGAATCTATTTTTGCATTCTACATGTTGCTTAGAGATAGTATAGTACATCTGAGTGTTAGTTGCTGTAACAATACTTGAAAAAGTAAAATTACCATTTTTCATCAAAAACTGCGGAGAGACTAAAAGTATATCTTTTTTTAGGAGAACCCAGCAACACCCAAGAACCTATTCTTCCATTCTACATGATCCTTAGGGATAGTATAACACATCTGATGACCAGTTGCAGTGAAACTGCTGAAAACTCTAACATACAAATAGTATAACAGCTAGCAGTATAGTATATGAGCTTGTTATAGACGAATTGCTTAAGGCACGAATTTACCAGTGGGCTCATTGGATAGGCCATACTTTTTCCTTTAAATTTGCATATTCGTTGATCAATTAACACGAATATTTATCGATTACTTAAGAGAAAACATGCTTGTATTGTACCGACTTGTAAAAATTGCAAAATAAATGATAATTTACAAACTTGTTTGAAAATATTTATTTATAGTCTTAAAGAATGATCCTTTCCCTTTCGGTTGCTTCCAAATTCATCAATATTGGTGAACTAATAAGAAAGTTATTAAACTTTTATGCGACGACGGTTTACGCTCATCGCATCGCATATTCCCAATCATATCATAGTATTAAACCTTTTTTAGGCGAAAAGCTTACAAATCACAAATCTACCAATAGGCTCATTGGATGGGCCATACTTTTACCTTTAAAATTGCATATTCGCTGATCAATTGCCAGGAATAGTTATCTATTAATTAAAGAATAAGTAAATAGTAATTTACAAATTTTATAATAATAATGGAAGAGGTTGGTAACTAGACTATAATATATTTTTTTAGGCCCTCTGCAGATTATATATCAAAGCGTATAGTTCAGCCATTTTAGCGCTGTTCCAATCTTGACTTTATAATTAGAACCTTAATTAGAAATTCTTATTTACTAAAGTATTCATTATAGATTTAGCAAGCTAATTATATAAATAGTTGATTTGTAATTGCCTTACTAATGGAGTTATAGACGTTTAAATTACCTTACGCAGTGACACCTATTTATATTATAAAACATAATATCTGTTAATTATATAGATTAAATAAATTGTATTACAGTAGATGGCCCTTTGACAAAATATTAAATCATTAATAATTCAATAATTAATTGAATTAAGTGCAAATAAATATTACTGGTCGATAAACAATGAATTAACCTTTATTTTAATTAATAAGTAATCCTAATTAATGCTCTAATTAAAAACTTCGATTTGAAACAGCGCTAAAAGTGCTGAACTATAACCTTCTCGCGATCACCAATAGATGGACAAAAAATGGATATTATTAGCGCAGTAACAAACCAACATGGTAGGGGTTGGTAACTAGACTATAATATATTTTTTTAGTCCCTCTGCAGAGTTGAGCCATTTTGGCGCTGTTCCAATCTTGACTTTCTCTTAATTTTCGCTTATTACTCGAAAACCAGATAAGATTGAATAACGTTCAATACGTCATTTGTTGCGTATTCTAGTGCTCTTTCATATGCAGTTGAGAGAATTCCGTAAAGTCTTACGGTTTTGCTGTAAATTGCAAAAAACTGAAAAAAAACTTAATTTTCCCTTATTACTCGAAAACCAGATAAGATTGAATAACGTTCAATACGTCATTTGTTGCGTATTCTAGTGCTCTTTCATATGCAGTTGAGAGAATTCCGTAAAGTCTTACGGTTTTACTGTAAATTGCAAAAAACTGAAAAAAAACTTAATTTTCTCTTATAACTCGAAAACCAGATAAGATTGAATAACGTTCAATACGTCATTTGTTGCGTCTTCTAGTGCTCTTTCATATGCAGTTGAGAGAATTCCGTAAAGTCTTACGGTTTTGCTGTAAATTGCAAAAAACTGAAAAAAAACTTAATTTTCCCTTATTACTCGAAAACCAGATAAGATTGAATAACGTTCAATACGTCATTTGTTGCGTAAACTAGTGCTCTTTCATATGCAGTTGAGAGAATTCCGTAAAGTCTTACGGTTTTACTGTAAATTGCAAAAAACTGAAAAAAAACTTAATTTTCGCTTATTATTCGAAAACCAGATAAGATTGAATAACGTTCAATACGTCATTTGTTGCGTATTCTAGTGCTCTTTCATATGCAGTTGAGAAAATTCCGTATAGTCTTACGGTTTTGCTGTAAATTGCAAAAAACTGAAAAAAAACTTAATTTTCGCTTATTACTCGAAAACCAGATAAGATTGAATAACGTTCAATATGTCATTTGTTGCGTATTCTAGTGCTCTTTCTTATGCAGTTGAGAGAATTCCGTAAAGTCTTCCGGTTTTCCTGTAAATTGCAAAAAACTAAAAAAACTTAATTTTCTCTTATAACTCGAAAACCAGATAAGATTGAATAACGTTCAATACGTCATTTGTTGCGTATTCTAGTGCTCTTTCTTATGCAGTTGAGAGAATTACGTAAAGTCTTACGGTTTTGCTGTAAATTGCAAAAAACTGAAAAAAAACTTAATTTTCGCTTATTACTCGAAAACCAGATAAGATTGAATAACGTTCAATAAGTCATTTGTTGCGTATTCTAGTGCTCTTTCATATGCAGTTGAGAGAATTCCGTAAAGTCTTACGGTTTTCCTGTAAATTGCAAAAAACTGAAAAAAAACTTAATTTTCGCTTATTACTCGAAAACCAAATAAGATTGAATAACGTTCAATACGTCATTTGTTGCGTATTCTAGTGCTCTTTCTTATGCAGTTGAGAGAATTACGTAAAGTCTTACGGTTTTGCTGTAAATTGCAAAAAACTGAAAAAAAACTTAATTTTCGCTTATTACTCGAAAACCAGATAAGATTGAATAACGTTCAATAAGTCATTTGTTGCGTATTCTAGTGCTCTTTCATATGCAGTTGAGAGAATTCCGTAAAGTCTTACGGTTTTCCTGTAAATTGCAAAAAACTGAAAAAAAACTTAATTTTCGCTTATTACTCGAAAACCAAATAAGATTGAATAACGTTCAATAAGTCATTTGTTGCGTATTCTAGTGCTCTTTCATATGCAGTTGAGAGAATTCCGTAAAGTCTTACGGTTTTCCTGTAAATTGCAAAAAACTGAAAAAAAACTTAATTTTCGCTTATTACTCGAAAACCAAATAAGATTGAATAACGTTCAATACGTCATTTGTTGCGTATTCTAGTGCTCTTTCATATGCAGTTGAGAGAATTCCGTAAAGTCTTACGGTTTTCCTGTAAATTGCAAAAAACTGAAAAAAAACTTAATTTTCGCTTATTATTCGAAAACCAGATAAGATTGAATAACGTTCAATACGTCATTTGTTGCGTATTCTAGTGCTCTTTCATATGCAGTTGAGAGAATTCTGTAAAGTCTTACGGTTTTACTGTAAATTGCAAAAAACTGAAAAAAAACTTAATTTTCGCTTATTACTCGAAAACCAGATAAGATTGAATAACGTTCAATACGTCATTTGTTGCGTATTCTAGTGCTCTTTCTTATGCAGTTGAGAGAATTCCGTAAAGTCTTACGGTTTTGCTGTAAATTGCAAAAAACTGAAAAAAAACTTAATTTTCCCTTATTACTCGAAAACCAGATAAGATTGAATAACGTTCAATACGTCATTTGTTGCGTAAACTAGTGCTCTTTCATATGCAGTTGAGAGAATTCCGTAAAGTCTTACGGTTTTCCTGTAAATTGCAAAAAACTGAAAAAAAACTTAATTTTCGCTTATTACTCGAAAACCAAATAAGATTGAATAACGTTCAATACGTCATTTGTTGCGTATTCTAGTGCTCTTTCTTATGCAGTTGAGAGAATTACGTAAAGTCTTACGGTTTTGCTGTAAATTGCAAAAAACTGAAAAAAAACTTAATTTTCGCTTATTACTCGAAAACCAGATAAGATTGAATAACGTTCAATAAGTCATTTGTTGCGTATTCTAGTGCTCTTTCATATGCAGTTGAGAGAATTCCGTAAAGTCTTACGGTTTTGCTGTAAATTGCAAAAAACTGAAAAAAAACTTAATTTTCGCTTATTACTCGAAAACCAGATAAGATTGAATAACGTTCAATACGTCATTTGTTGCGTATTCTAGTGCTCTTTCTTATGCAGTTGAGAGAATTCCGTAAAGTCTTCCGGTTTTCCTGTAAATTGCAAAAAACTAAAAAAACTTAATTTTCTCTTATAACTCGAAAACCAGATAAGATTGAATAACGTTCAATACGTCATTTGTTGCGTATTCTAGTGCTCTTTCTTATGCAGTTGAGAGAATTACGTAAAGTCTTACGGTTTTGCTGTAAATTGCAAAAAACTGAAAAAAAACTTAATTTTCGCTTATTACTCGAAAACCAGATAAGATTGAATAACGTTCAATAAGTCATTTGTTGCGTATTCTAGTGCTCTTTCATATGCAGTTGAGAGAATTCCGTAAAGTCTTACGGTTTTCCTGTAAATTGCAAAAAACTGAAAAAAAACTTAATTTTCGCTTATTACTCGAAAACCAAATAAGATTGAATAACGTTCAATACGTCATTTGTTGCGTATTCTAGTGCTCTTTCTTATGCAGTTGAGAGAATTACGTAAAGTCTTACGGTTTTGCTGTAAATTGCAAAAAACTAAAAAAAAACTTAATTTTCGCTTATTACTCGAAAACCAGATAAGATTGAATAACGTTCAATACGTCATTTGTTGCGTATTCTAGTGCTCTTTCATATGCAGTTGAGAGAATTCCGTAAAGTCTTACGGTTTTGCTGTAAATTGCAAAAAACTGAAAAAAAACTTAATTTTCGCTTATTACTCGAAAACCAGATAAGATTGAATAACGTTCAATACGTCATTTGTTGCGTATTCTAGTGCTCTTTCATATGCAGTTGAGAGAATTCCGTAAAGTCTTACGGTTTTCCTGTAAATTGCAAAAAACTAAAAAAAAACTTAATTTTCGCTTATTACTCGAAAACCAGATAAGATTGAATAACGTTCAATACGTCATTTGTTGCGTATTCTAGTGCTCTTTCATAAGCAGTTGAGAGAATTCCGTAAAGTCTTACGGTTTTGTTGTAAATTGCAAAAAAACTAAAAAAAAACTTAATTTTCGCTTATTACTCGAAAACCAGATAAGATTGAATAACGTTCAATAAGTCATTTGTTGCGTATTCTAGTGCTCTTTCATATGCAGTTGAGAGAATTCCGTAAAGTCTTACGGTTTTGCTGTAAATTGAAAAAACTGAAAAAAAACTTAATTTTCCCTTATTACTCGAAAACCAGATAAGATTGAATAACGTTCAATACGTCATTTGTTGCGTATTCTAGTGCTCTTTCATATGCATTTGAGAGAATTCCGTATAGTCTTACGGTTTTGCTGTAAATTGCAAAAAACTGAAAAAAAACTTAATTTTCGCTTATTATTCGAAAACCAGATAAGATTGAATAACGTTCAATACGTCATTTGTTGCGTATTCTAGTGCTCTTTCATATGCAATTGAGAAAATTCCGTAAAGTCTTACGGTTTTGCTGTAAATTGCAAAAAACTGAAAAAAAACTTAATTTTCGCTTATTACTCGAAAACCAGATAAGATTGAATAACGTTCAATACGTCATTTGTTGCGCATTCTTGTGCTCTTTCATATGCAATTGAGAGAATTCCGTAAAGTCTTACGGTTTTGCTGTAAATTGCAAAAAACTAAAAAAAAACTTAATTTTCGCTTATTACTCGAAAACCAGATAAGATTGAATAACGTTCAATACGTCATTTGTTGCGTATTCTAGTGCTCTTTCATAAGCAGTTGAGAGAATTCCGTAAAGTCTTACGGTTTTGTTGTAAATTGCAAAAAAACTAAAAAAAAACTTAATTTTCGCTTATTACTCGAAAACCAGATAAGATTGAATAACGTTCAATACGTCATTTGTTGCGTATTCTAGTGCTCTTTCATATGCAGTTGAGAGAATTCCGTAAAGTCTTACAGTTTTGCTGTAAATTGCAAAAAACTAAAAAAAAACTTAATTTTCGCTTATTACTCGAAAACCAGATAAGATTGAATAACGTTCAATACGTCATTTGTTGCGTATTCTAGTGCTCTTTCATATGCATTTGAGAGAATTCCGTATAGTCTTACGGTTTTGCTGTAAATTGCAAAAAACTGAAAAAAAACTTAATTTTCGCTTATTATTCGAAAACCAGATAAGATTGAATAACGTTCAATACGTCATTTGTTGCGTATTCTAGTGCTCTTTCATATGCATTTGAGAGAATTCCGTAAAGTCTTACGGTTTTGCTGTAAATTGCAAAAAACTGAAAAAAAACTTAATTTTCGCTTATTACTCGAAAACCAGATAAGATTGAATAACGTTCAATACGTCATTTGTTGCGCATTCTTGTGCTCTTTCATATGCAATTGAGAGAATTCCGTAAAGTCTTACGGTTTTGCTGTAAATTGCAAAAAACTGAAAAAAAACTTAATTTTCCCTTATTACTCGAAAACCAGATAAGATTGAATAACGTTCAATACGTCATTTGTTGCGTATTCTAGTGCTCTTTCATATGCATTTGAGAGAATTCCGTATAGTCTTACGGTTTTGCTGTAAATTGCAAAAAACTGAAAAAAAACTTAATTTTCGCTTATAACTCGAAAACCAGATAAGATTGAATAACGTTCAATACGTCATTTGTTGCATCTTCTAGTGCTCTTTCTTATGCAGTTGAGAGAATTACGTAAAGTCTTACGGTTTTGCTGTAAATTGCAAAAAACTGAAAAAAAACTTAATTTTCGCTTATTACTCGAAAACCAGATAAGATTGAATAACGTTCAATACGTCATTTGTTGCGTATTCTAGTGCTCTTTCATAAGCAGTTGAGAGAATTCCGTAAAGTCTTACGGTTTTGTTGTAAATTGCAAAAAACTAAAAAAAAACTTAATTTTCGCTTATTACTCGAAAACCAGATAAGATTGAATAACGTTCAATACGTCATTTGTTGCGTATTCTAGTGCTCTTTCATATGCAGTTGAGAGAATTCCGTAAAGTCTTACGGTTTTCCTGTAAATTGCAAAAAACTAAAAAAAAACTTAATTTTCGCTTATTACTCGAAAACCAGATAAGATTGAATAACGTTCAATACGTCATTTGTTGCGTATTCTAGTGCTCTTTCATAAGCAGTTGAGAGAATTCCGTAAAGTCTTACGGTTTTCCTGTAAATTGCAAAAAACTAAAAAAAAACTTAATTTTCGCTTATTACTCGAAAACCAGATAAGATTGAATAACGGTCAATACGTCATTTGTTGCGTATTCTAGTGCTCTTTCATATGCAGTTGAGAGAATTCCGTAAAGTCTTACGGTTTTCCTGTAAATTGCAAAAAACTAAAAAAAAACTTAATTTTCGCTTATTACTCGAAAACCAGATAAGATTGAATAACGGTCAATACGTCATTTGTTGCGTATTCTAGTGCTCTTTCATATGCAGTTGAGAGAATTCCGTAAAGTCTTACGGTTTTCCTGTAAATTGCAAAAAACTAAAAAAAAACTTAATTTTCGCTTATTACTCGAAAACCAGATAAGATTGAATAACGTTCAATACGTCATTTGTTGCGTATTCTAGTGCTCTTTCATAAGCAGTTGAGAGAATTCCGTAAAGTCTTACGGTTTTGTTGTAAATTGCAAAAAACTAAAAAAAAACTTAATTTTCGCTTATTACTCGAAAACCAGATAAGATTGAATAACGTTCAATACGTCATTTGTTGCGTATTCTAGTGCTCTTTCATATGCAGTTGAGAGAATTCCGTAAAGTCTTACGGTTTTCCTGTAAATTGCAAAAAACTAAAAAAAAACTTAATTTTCGCTTATTACTCGAAAACCAGATAAGATTGAATAACGTTCAATACGTCATTTGTTGCGTATTCTAGTGCTCTTTCATAAGCAGTTGAGAGAATTCCGTAAAGTCTTACGGTTTTCCTGTAAATTGCAAAAAACTAAAAAAAAACTTAATTTTCGCTTATTACTCGAAAACCAGATAAGATTGAATAACGGTCAATACGTCATTTGTTGCGTATTCTAGTGCTCTTTCATATGCAGTTGAGAGAATTCCGTAAAGTCTTACGGTTTTCCTGTAAATTGCAAAAAACTAAAAAAAAACTTAATTTTCGCTTATTACTCGAAAACCAGATAAGATTGAATAACGTTCAATACGTCATTTGTTGCGTATTCTAGTGCTCTTTCATATGCAGTTGAGAGAATTCCGTAAAGTCTTACGGTTTTGCTGTAAATTGCAAAAAACTGAAAAAAAACTTAATTTTCGCTTATTACTCGAAAACCAGATAAGATTGTATAACGTTCAATACGTCATTTGTTGCGTATTCTAGTGCTCTTTCATATGCAGTTGAGAGAATTCCGTAAAGTCTTACGGTTTTCCTGTAAATTGCAAAAAACTAAAAAAAAACTTAATTTTCGCTTATTACTCGAAAACCAGATAAGATTGAATAACGGTCAATACGTCATTTGTTGCGTATTCTAGTGCTCTTTCATAAGCAGTTGAGAGAATTCCGTAAAGTCTTACGGTTTTCCTGTAAATTGCAAAAAACTAAAAAAAAACTTAATTTTCGCTTATTACTCGAAAACCAGATAAGATTGAATAACGGTCAATACGTCATTTGTTGCGTATTCTAGTGCTCTTTCATATGCAGTTGAGAGAATTCCGTAAAGTCTTACGGTTTTGCTGTAAATTGCAAAAAACTGAAAAAAAACTTAATTTTCGCTTATTACTCGAAAACCAGATAAGATTGTATAACGTTCAATACGTCATTTGTTGCGTATTCTAGTGCTCTTTCATATGCAGTTGAGAGAATTCCGTAAAGTCTTACGGTTTTCCTGTAAATTGCAAAAAACTAAAAAAAAACTTAATTTTCGCTTATTACTCGAAAACCAGATAAGATTGAATAACGGTCAATACGTCATTTGTTGCGTATTCTAGTGCTCTTTCATATGCAGTTGAGAGAATTCCGTAAAGTCTTACGGTTTTGCTGTAAATTGCAAAAAACTGAAAAAAAACTTAATTTTCGCTTATTACTCGAAAACCAGATAAGATTGAATAACGGTCAATACGTCATTTGTTGCGTATTCTAGTGCTCTTTCATATGCAGTTGAGAGAATTCCGTAAAGTCTTACGGTTTTGCTGTAAATTGCAAAAAACTGAAAAAAAACTTAATTTTCGCTTATTACTCGAAAACCAGATAAGATTGTATAACGTTCAATACGTCATTTGTTGCGTATTCTAGTGCTCTTTCATATGCAGTTGAGAGAATTCCGTAAAGTCTTACGGTTTTCCTGTAAATTGCAAAAAACTAAAAAAAAACTTAATTTTCGCTTATTACTCGAAAACCAGATAAGATTGTATAACGTTCAATACGTCATTTGTTGCGTATTCTAGTGCTCTTTCATATGCAGTTGAGAGAATTCCGTAAAGTCTTACGGTTTTCCTGTAAATTGCAAAAAACTAAAAAAAAACTTAATTTTCGCTTATTACTCGAAAACCAGATAAGATTGAATAACGGTCAATACGTCATTTGTTGCGTATTCTAGTGCTCTTTCATATGCAGTTGAGAGAATTCCGTAAAGTCTTACGGTTTTGCTGTAAATTGCAAAAAACTGAAAAAAAACTTAATTTTCGCTTATTACTCGAAAACCAGATAAGATTGTATAACGTTCAATACGTCATTTGTTGCGTATTCTAGTGCTCTTTCATATGCAGTTGAGAGAATTCCGTAAAGTCTTACGGTTTTCCTGTAAATTGCAAAAAACTAAAAAAAAACTTAATTTTCGCTTATTACTCGAAAACCAGATAAGATTGAATAACGGTCAATACGTCATTTGTTGCGTATTCTAGTGCTCTTTCATAAGCAGTTGAGAGAATTCCGTAAAGTCTTACGGTTTTCCTGTAAATTGCAAAAAACTAAAAAAAAACTTAATTTTCGCTTATTACTCGAAAACCAGATAAGATTGAATAACGGTCAATACGTCATTTGTTGCGTATTCTAGTGCTCTTTCATATGCAGTTGAGAGAATTCCGTAAAGTCTTACGGTTTTGCTGTAAATTGCAAAAAACTGAAAAAAAACTTAATTTTCGCTTATTACTCGAAAACCAGATAAGATTGTATAACGTTCAATACGTCATTTGTTGCGTATTCTAGTGCTCTTTCATATGCAGTTGAGAGAATTCCGTAAAGTCTTACGGTTTTCCTGTAAATTGCAAAAAACTAAAAAAAAACTTAATTTTCGCTTATTACTCGAAAACCAGATAAGATTGAATAACGTTCAATACGTCATTTGTTGCGTATTCTAGTGCTCTTTCATATGCAGTTGAGAGAATTCCGTAAAGTCTTACGGTTTTCCTGTAAATTGCAAAAAACTAAAAAAAAACTTAATTTTCGCTTATTACTCGAAAACCAGATAAGATTGAATAACGTTCAATACGTCATTTGTTGCGTATTCTAGTGCTCTTTCATAAGCAGTTGAGAGAATTCCGTAAAGTCTTACGGTTTTGTTGTAAATTGCAAAAAAACTAAAAAAAAACTTAATTTTCGCTTATTACTCGAAAACCAGATAAGATTGAATAACGTTCAATAAGTCATTTGTTGCGTATTCTAGTGCTCTTTCATATGCAGTTGAGAGAATTCCGTAAAGTCTTACGGTTTTGCTGTAAATTGAAAAAACTGAAAAAAAACTTAATTTTCCCTTATTACTCGAAAACCAGATAAGATTGAATAACGTTCAATACGTCATTTGTTGCGTATTCTAGTGCTCTTTCATATGCATTTGAGAGAATTCCGTATAGTCTTACGGTTTTGCTGTAAATTGCAAAAAACTGAAAAAAAACTTAATTTTCGCTTATTATTCGAAAACCAGATAAGATTGAATAACGTTCAATACGTCATTTGTTGCGTATTCTAGTGCTCTTTCATATGCAATTGAGAAAATTCCGTAAAGTCTTACGGTTTTGCTGTAAATTGCAAAAAACTGAAAAAAAACTTAATTTTCGCTTATTACTCGAAAACCAGATAAGATTGAATAACGTTCAATACGTCATTTGTTGCGCATTCTTGTGCTCTTTCATATGCAATTGAGAGAATTCCGTAAAGTCTTACGGTTTTGCTGTAAATTGCAAAAAACTAAAAAAAAACTTAATTTTCGCTTATTACTCGAAAACCAGATAAGATTGAATAACGTTCAATACGTCATTTGTTGCGTATTCTAGTGCTCTTTCATAAGCAGTTGAGAGAATTCCGTAAAGTCTTACGGTTTTGTTGTAAATTGCAAAAAAACTAAAAAAAAACTTAATTTTCGCTTATTACTCGAAAACCAGATAAGATTGAATAACGTTCAATACGTCATTTGTTGCGTATTCTAGTGCTCTTTCATATGCAGTTGAGAGAATTCCGTAAAGTCTTACAGTTTTGCTGTAAATTGCAAAAAACTAAAAAAAAACTTAATTTTCGCTTATTACTCGAAAACCAGATAAGATTGAATAACGTTCAATACGTCATTTGTTGCGTATTCTAGTGCTCTTTCATATGCATTTGAGAGAATTCCGTATAGTCTTACGGTTTTGCTGTAAATTGCAAAAAACTGAAAAAAAACTTAATTTTCGCTTATTATTCGAAAACCAGATAAGATTGAATAACGTTCAATACGTCATTTGTTGCGTATTCTAGTGCTCTTTCATATGCATTTGAGAGAATTCCGTAAAGTCTTACGGTTTTGCTGTAAATTGCAAAAAACTGAAAAAAAACTTAATTTTCGCTTATTACTCGAAAACCAGATAAGATTGAATAACGTTCAATACGTCATTTGTTGCGCATTCTTGTGCTCTTTCATATGCAATTGAGAGAATTCCGTAAAGTCTTACGGTTTTGCTGTAAATTGCAAAAAACTGAAAAAAAACTTAATTTTCCCTTATTACTCGAAAACCAGATAAGATTGAATAACGTTCAATACGTCATTTGTTGCGTATTCTAGTGCTCTTTCATATGCATTTGAGAGAATTCCGTATAGTCTTACGGTTTTGCTGTAAATTGCAAAAAACTGAAAAAAAACTTAATTTTCGCTTATAACTCGAAAACCAGATAAGATTGAATAACGTTCAATACGTCATTTGTTGCATCTTCTAGTGCTCTTTCTTATGCAGTTGAGAGAATTACGTAAAGTCTTACGGTTTTGCTGTAAATTGCAAAAAACTGAAAAAAAACTTAATTTTCGCTTATTACTCGAAAACCAGATAAGATTGAATAACGTTCAATACGTCATTTGTTGCGTATTCTAGTGCTCTTTCATAAGCAGTTGAGAGAATTCCGTAAAGTCTTACGGTTTTGTTGTAAATTGCAAAAAACTAAAAAAAAACTTAATTTTCGCTTATTACTCGAAAACCAGATAAGATTGAATAACGTTCAATACGTCATTTGTTGCGTATTCTAGTGCTCTTTCATATGCAGTTGAGAGAATTCCGTAAAGTCTTACGGTTTTCCTGTAAATTGCAAAAAACTAAAAAAAAACTTAATTTTCGCTTATTACTCGAAAACCAGATAAGATTGAATAACGTTCAATACGTCATTTGTTGCGTATTCTAGTGCTCTTTCATAAGCAGTTGAGAGAATTCCGTAAAGTCTTACGGTTTTCCTGTAAATTGCAAAAAACTAAAAAAAAACTTAATTTTCGCTTATTACTCGAAAACCAGATAAGATTGAATAACGGTCAATACGTCATTTGTTGCGTATTCTAGTGCTCTTTCATATGCAGTTGAGAGAATTCCGTAAAGTCTTACGGTTTTCCTGTAAATTGCAAAAAACTAAAAAAAAACTTAATTTTCGCTTATTACTCGAAAACCAGATAAGATTGAATAACGGTCAATACGTCATTTGTTGCGTATTCTAGTGCTCTTTCATATGCAGTTGAGAGAATTCCTTAAAGTCTTACGGTTTTGCTGTAAATTGCAAAAAACTGAAAAAAAACTTAATTTTCGCTTATTACTCGAAAACCAGATAAGATTGTATAACGTTCAATACGTCATTTGTTGCGTATTCTAGTGCTCTTTCATATGCAGTTGAGAGAATTCCGTAAAGTCTTACGGTTTTGCTGTAAATTGCAAAAAACTGAAAAAAAACTTAATTTTCGCTTATTACTCGAAAACCAGATAAGATTGAATAACGTTCAATACGTCATTTGTTGCGTATTCTAGTGCTCTTTCATATGCAGTTGAGAGAATTCCGTAAAGTCTTACGGTTTTCCTGTAAATTGCAAAAAACTAAAAAAAAACTTAATTTTCGCTTATTACTCGAAAACCAGATAAGATTGAATAACGTTCAATACGTCATTTGTTGCGTATTCTAGTGCTCTTTCATATGCAGTTGAGAGAATTCCGTAAAGTCTTACGGTTTTGCTGTAAATTGCAAAAAACTGAAAAAAAACTTAATTTTCGCTTATTACTCGAAAACCAGATAAGATTGAATAACGTTCAATACGTCATTTGTTGCGTATTCTAGTGCTCTTTCATAAGCAGTTGAGAGAATTACCTAAAGTCTTACGGTTTTCCTGTAAATTGCAAAAAACTAAAAAAAACTTAATTTTCGCTTATATCTCGAAAACCAGAAAAGATTGAATAACGCTCAATACGTCATTTGTTGCGAATTCTAGTGCTCTTTCATAAGCAGTTGAGAGAATTCGGTAAAGTCTTACGGTTTTGCTGTAAATTGCAAAAAACTGAAAAAAAACTTAATTTTCGCTTATTACTCGAAAACCAGATAAGATTGAATAACGTTCAATACGTCATTTGTTGCGTATTCTAGTGCTCTTTCATATGCAGTTGAGAGAATTCCGTAAAGTCTTACGGTTTTCCTGTAAATTGCAAAAAACTAAAAAAAAACTTAATTTTCGCTTATTACTCGAAAACCAGATAAGATTGAATAACGTTCAATACGTCATTTGTTGCGTATTCTAGTGCTCTTTCATATGCAGTTGAGATAATTCCGTAAAGTCTTACGGTTTTCCTGTAAATTGCAAAAAACTAAAAAAAAACTTAATTTTCGCTTATTACTCGAAAACCAGATAAGATTGAATAACGTTCAATACGTCATTTGTTGCGTATTCTAGTGCTCTTTCATAAGCAGTTGAGAGAATTACATAAAGTCTTACGGTTTTCCTGTAAATTGCAAAAAACTAAAAAAAAACTTAATTTTCGCTTATTACTCGAAAACCAGATAAGATTGAATAACGTTCAATACGTCATTTGTTGCGTATTCTAGTGCTCTTTCATATGCAGTTGAGAGAATTCCGTAAAGTCTTACGGTTTTCCTGTAAATTGCAAAAAACTAAAAAAAAACTTAATTTTCGCTTATTACTCGAAAACCAGATAAGATTGAATAACGGTCAATACGTCATTTGTTGCGTATTCTAGTGCTCTTTCATATGCAGTTGAGAGAATTCCGTAAAGTCTTACGGTTTTCCTGTAAATTGCAAAAAACTAAAAAAAAACTTAATTTTCGCTTATTACTCGAAAACCAGATAAGATTGAATAACGGTCAATACGTCATTTGTTGCGTATTCTAGTGCTCTTTCATAAGCAGTTGAGAGAATTCCTTAAAGTCTTACGGTTTTGCTGTAAATTGCAAAAAACTGAAAAAAAACTTAATTTTCGCTTATTACTCGAAAACCAGATAAGATTGAATAACGTTCAATACGTCATTTGTTGCGTATTCTAGTGCTCTTTCATATGCATTTGAGAGAATTCCGTAAAGTCTTACGGTTTTGCTGTAAATTGCAAAAAACTGAAAAAAAACTTAATTTTCGCTTATTACTCGAAAACCAGATAAGATTGAATAACGTTCAATACGTCATTTGTTGCGTATTCTAGTGCTCTTTCATATGCAGTTGAGAGAATTCCGTAAAGTCTTACGGTTTTCCTGTAAATTGCAAAAAACTAAAAAAAAACTTAATTTTCGCTTATTACTCGAAAACCAGATAAGATTGAATAACGTTCAATACGTCATTTGTTGCGTATTCTAGTGCTCTTTCATAAGCAGTTGAGAGAATTACCTAAAGTCTTACGGTTTTCCTGTAAATTGCAAAAAACTAAAAAAAACTTAATTTTCGCTTATATCTCGAAAACCAGAAAAGATTGAATAACGCTCAATACGTCATTTGTTGCGAATTCTAGTGCTCTTTCATAAGCAGTTGAGAGAATTCCGTAAAGTCTTACGGTTTTGCTGTAAATTGCAAAAAACTGAAAAAAAACTTAATTTTCGCTTATTACTCGAAAACCAGATAAGATTGAATAACGTTCAATACGTCATTTGTTGCGTATTCTAGTGCTCTTTCATATGCAGTTGAGAGAATTCCGTAAAGTCTTACGGTTTTGCTGTAAATTGCAAAAAACTGAAAAAAAACTTAATTTTCGCTTATTACTCGAAAACCAGATAAGATTGAATAACGGTCAATACGTCATTTGTTGCGTATTCTAGTGCTCTTTCATATGCAGTTGAGAGAATTCCGTAAAGTCTTACGGTTTTCCTGTAAATTGCAAAAAACTAAAAAAAAACTTAATTTTCGCTTATTACTCGAAAACCAGATAAGATTGAATAACGTTCAATACGTCATTTGTTGCGTATTCTAGTGCTCTTTCATATGCAGTTGAGAGAATTCCGTAAAGTCTTACGGTTTTCCTGTAAATTGCAAAAAACTAAAAAAAAACTTAATTTTCGCTTATTACTCGAAAACCAGATAAGATTGAATAACGTTCAATACGTCATTTGTTGCGTATTCTAGTGCTCTTTCATATGCAGTTGAGAGAATTCCGTAAAGTCTTACGGTTTTGCTGTAAATTGCAAAAAACTGAAAAAAAACTTAATTTTCGCTTATTACTCGAAAACCAGATAAGATTGAATAACGGTCAATACGTCATTTGTTGCGTATTCTAGTGCCCTTTCATATGCAGTTGAGAGAATTCCGTAAAGTCTTACGGTTTTCCTGTAAATTGCAAAAAACTAAAAAAAAACTTAATTTTCGCTTATTACTCGAAAACCAGATAAGATTGAATAACGTTCAATACGTCATTTGTTGCGTATTCTAGTGCTCTTTCATATGCAGTTGAGAGAATTCCGTAAAGTCTTACGGTTTTCCTGTAAATTGCAAAAAACTAAAAAAAAACTTAATTTTCGCTTATTACTCGAAAACCAGATAAGATTGAATAACGTTCAATACGTCATTTGTTGCGTATTCTAGTGCTCTTTCATATGCAGTTGAGAGAATTCCGTAAAGTCTTACGGTTTTGCTGTAAATTGCAAAAAACTGAAAAAAAACTTAATTTTCGCTTATTACTCGAAAACCAGATAAGATTGAATAACGGTCAATACGTCATTTGTTGCGTATTCTAGTGCTCTTTCATATGCAGTTGAGAGAATTCCGTAAAGTCTTACGGTTTTCCTGTAAATTGCAAAAAACTAAAAAAAAACTTAATTTTCGCTTATTACTCGAAAACCAGATAAGATTGAATAACGTTCAATACGTCATTTGTTGCGTATTCTAGTGCTCTTTCATATGCAGTTGAGAGAATTCCGTAAAGTCTTACGGTTTTCCTGTAAATTGCAAAAAACTAAAAAAAAACTTAATTTTCGCTTATTACTCGAAAACCAGATAAGATTGAATAACGGTCAATACGTCATTTGTTGCGTATTCTAGTGCTCTTTCATAAGCAGTTGAGAGAATTCCTTAAAGTCTTACGGTTTTGCTGTAAATTGCAAAAAACTGAAAAAAAACTTAATTTTCGCTTATTACTCGAAAACCAGATAAGAGTGTATAACGTTCAATACGTCATTTGTTGCGTATTCTAGTGCTCTTTCATATGCAGTTGAGAGAATTCCGTAAAGTCTTACGGTTTTGTTGTAAATTGCAAAAAACTAAAAAAAAACTTAATTTTCGCTTATTACTCGAAAACCAGATAAGATTGAATAACGTTCAATACGTCATTTGTTGCGTATTCTAGTGCTCTTTCATATGCAGTTGAGAGAATTCCGCAAAGTCTTACGGTTTTCCTGTAAATTGCAAAAAACTAAAAAAAAACTTAATTTTCGCTTATTACTCGAAAACCAGATAAGATTGAATAACGTTCAATACGTCATTTGTTGCGTATTCTAGTGCTCTTTCATATGCAGTTGAGAGAATTCCGTAAAGTCTTACGGTTTTGCTGTAAATTGCAAAAAACTGAAAAAAAACTTAATTTTCGCTTATTACTCGAAAACCAGATAAGATTGAATAACGGTCAATACGTCATTTGTTGCGTATTCTAGTGCTCTTTCATATGCAGTTGAGAGAATTCCGTAAAGTCTTACGGTTTTCCTGTAAATTGCAAAAAACTAAAAAAAAACTTAATTTTCGCTTATTACTCGAAAACCAGATAAGATTGAATAACGTTCAATACGTCATTTGTTGCGTATTCTAGTGCTCTTTCATATGCAGTTGAGAGAATTCCGTAAAGTCTTACGGTTTTCCTGTAAATTGCAAAAAACTAAAAAAAAACTTAATTTTCGCTTATTACTCGAAAACCAGATAAGATTGAATAACGGTCAATACGTCATTTGTTGCGTATTCTAGTGCTCTTTCATAAGCAGTTGAGAGAATTCCTTAAAGTCTTACGGTTTTGCTGTAAATTGCAAAAAACTGAAAAAAAACTTAATTTTCGCTTATTACTCGAAAACCAGATAAGAGTGTATAACGTTCAATACGTCATTTGTTGCGTATTCTAGTGCTCTTTCATATGCAGTTGAGAGAATTCCGTAAAGTCTTACGGTTTTGTTGTAAATTGCAAAAAACTAAAAAAAAACTTAATTTTCGCTTATTACTCGAAAACCAGATAAGATTGAATAACGTTCAATACGTCATTTGTTGCGTATTCTAGTGCTCTTTCATATGCAGTTGAGAGAATTCCGCAAAGTCTTACGGTTTTCCTGTAAATTGCAAAAAACTAAAAAAAAACTTAATTTTCGCTTATTACTCGAAAACCAGATAAGATTGAATAACGGTCAATACGTCATTTGTTGCGTATTCTAGTGCTCTTTCATATGCAGTTGAGAGAATTCCGTAAAGTCTTACGGTTTTCCTGTAAATTGCAAAAAACTAAAAAAAAACTTAATTTTCGCTTATTACTCGAAAACCAGATAAGATTGAATAACGGTCAATACGTCATTTGTTGCGTATTCTAGTGCTCTTTCATAAGCAGTTGAGAGAATTCCTTAAAGTCTTACGGTTTTGCTGTAAATTGCAAAAAACTGAAAAAAAACTTAATTTTCGCTTATTACTCGAAAACCAGATAAGATTGTATAACGTTCAATACGTCATTTGTTGCGTATTCTAGTGCTCTTTCATATGCATTTGAGAGAATTCCGTAAAGTCTTACGGTTTTGCTGTAAATTGCAAAAAACTGAAAAAAAACTTAATTTTCGCTTATTACTCGAAAACCAGATAAGATTGAATAACGTTCAATACGTCATTTGTTGCGTATTCTAGTGCTCTTTCATATGCAGTTGAGAGAATTCCGTAAAGTCTTACGGTTTTCCTGTAAATTGCAAAAAACTAAAAAAAAACTTAATTTTCGCTTATTACTCGAAAACCAGATAAGATTGAATAACGTTCAATACGTCATTTGTTGCGTATTCTAGTGCTCTTTCATATGCAGTTGAGAGAATTCCGTAAAGTCTTACGGTTTTGCTGTAAATTGCAAAAAACTGAAAAAAAACTTAATTTTCGCTTATTACTCGAAAACCAGATAAGATTGAATAACGTTCAATACGTCATTTGTTGCGTATTCTAGTGCTCTTTCATAAGCAGTTGAGAGAATTACCTAAAGTCTTACGGTTTTCCTGTAAATTGCAAAAAACTAAAAAAAACTTAATTTTCGCTTATATCTCGAAAACCAGAAAAGATTGAATAACGCTCAATACGTCATTTGTTGCGAATTCTAGTGCTCTTTCATAAGCAGTTGAGAGAATTCCGTAAAGTCTTACGGTTTTGCTGTAAATTGCAAAAAACTGAAAAAAAACTTAATTTTCGCTTATTATTCGAAAACCAGATAAGATTGAATAACGTTCAATACGTCATTTGTTGCGTATTCTAGTGCTCTTTCATATGCATTTGAGAGAATTCCGTAAAGTCTTACGGTTTTGCTGTAAATTGCAAAAAACTGAAAAAAAACTTAATTTTCGCTTATTACTCGAAAACCAGATAAGATTGAATAACGTTCAATACGTCATTTGTTGCGTATTCTAGTGCTCTTTCATATGCAGTTGAGAGAATTCCGTAAAGTCTTACGGTTTTCCTGTAAATTGCAAAAAACTAAAAAAAAACTTAATTTTCGCTTATTACTCGAAAACCAGATAAGATTGAATAACGTTCAATACGTCATTTGTTGCGTATTCTAGTGCTCTTTCATATGCAGTTGAGAGAATTCCGTAAAGTCTTACGGTTTTGCTGTAAATTGCAAAAAACTGAAAAAAAACTTAATTTTCGCTTATTACTCGAAAACCAGATAAGATTGAATAACGTTCAATACGTCATTTGTTGCGTATTCTAGTGCTCTTTCATAAGCAGTTGAGAGAATTACCTAAAGTCTTACGGTTTTCCTGTAAATTGCAAAAAACTAAAAAAAACTTAATTTTCGCTTATATCTCGAAAACCAGAAAAGATTGAATAACGCTCAATACGTCATTTGTTGCGAATTCTAGTGCTCTTTCATAAGCAGTTGAGAGAATTCCGTAAAGTCTTACGGTTTTGCTGTAAATTGCAAAAAACTGAAAAAAAACTTAATTTTCGCTTATTACTCGAAAACCAGATAAGATTGAATAACGTTCAATACGTCATTTGTTGCGTATTCTAGTGCTCTTTCATATGCAGTTGAGAGAATTCCGTAAAGTCTTACGGTTTTCCTGTAAATTGCAAAAAACTAAAAAAAAACTTAATTTTCGCTTATTACTCGAAAACCAGATAAGATTGAATAACGTTCAATACGTCATTTGTTGCGTATTCTAGTGCTCTTTCATATGCAGTTGAGAGAATTCCGTAAAGTCTTACGGTTTTCCTGTAAATTGCAAAAAACTAAAAAAAAACTTAATTTTCGCTTATTACTCGAAAACCAGATAAGATTGAATAACGTTCAATACGTCATTTGTTGCGTATTCTAGTGCTCTTTCATATGCAGTTGAGAGAATTCCGTAAAGTCTTACGGTTTTCCTGTAAATTGCAAAAAAATAAAAAAAAACTTAATTTTCGCTTATTACTCGAAAACCAGATAAGATTGAATAACGTTCAATACGTCATTTGTTGCGTATTCTAGTGCTCTTTCATAAGCAGTTGAGAGAATTACATAAAGTCTTACGGTTTTGCTGTAAATTGCAAAAAACTAAAAAAAAACTTAATTTTCGCTTATTGCTCGAAAACCAGATAAGATTGAATAACGTTCAATACGTCATTTGTTGCGTATTCTAGTGCTCTTTCATATGCAGTTGAGAGAATTCCGTAAAGTCTTACGGTTTTCCTGTAAATTGCAAAAAACTAAAAAAAAACTTAATTTTCGCTTATTACTCGAAAACCAGATAAGATTGAATAACGGTCAATACGTCATTTGTTGCGTATTCTAGTGCTCTTTCATATGCAGTTGAGAGAATTCCGTAAAGTCTTACGGTTTTCCTGTAAATTGCAAAAAACTAAAAAAAAACTTAATTTTCGCTTATTACTCGAAAACCAGATAAGATTGAATAACGGTCAATACGTCATTTGTTGCGTATTCTAGTGCTCTTTCATATGCAGTTGAGAGAATTCCGTAAAGTCTTACGGTTTTGCTGTAAATTGCAAAAAACTAAAAAAAAACTTAATTTTCGCTTATTACTCGAAAACCAGATAAGATTGAATAACGTTCAATAAGTCATTTGTTGCGTATTCTAGTGCTCTTTCATATGCAGTTGAGAGAATTCCGTAAAGTCTTACGGTTTTGCTGTAAATTGCAAAAAACTGAAAAAAAACTTAATTTTCCCTTATTACTCGAAAACCAGATAAGATTGAATAACGTTCAATACGTCATTTGTTGCGTATTCTAGTGCTCTTTCATATGCATTTGAGAGAATTCCGTATAGTCTTACGGTTTTGTTGTAAATTGCAAAAAAACTAAAAAAAAACTTAATTTTCGCTTATTACTCGAAAACCAGATAAGATTGAATAACGTTCAATACGTCATTTGTTGCGTATTCTAGTGCTCTTTCATATGCAGTTGAGAGAATTCCATAAAGTCTTACGGTTTTGCTGTAAATTGCAAAAAACTAAAAAAAAACTTAATTTTCGCTTATTACTCGAAAACCAGATAAGATTGAATAACGTTCAATACGTCATTTGTTGCGTATTCTAGTGCTCTTTCATATGCAGTTGAGAGAATTCCGTAAAGTCTTACGGTTTTCCTGTAAATTGCAAAAAAATAAAAAAAAACTTAATTTTCGCTTATTACTCGAAAACCAGATAAGATTGAATAACGTTCAATACGTCATTTGTTGCGTATTCTAGTGCTCTTTCATAAGCAGTTGAGAGAATTACATAAAGTCTTACGGTTTTGCTGTAAATTGCAAAAAACTAAAAAAAAACTTAATTTTCGCTTATTGCTCGAAAACCAGATAAGATTGAATAACGTTCAATACGTCATTTGTTGCGTATTCTAGTGCTCTTTCATATGCAGTTGAGAGAATTCCGTAAAGTCTTACGGTTTTCCTGTAAATTGCAAAAAACTAAAAAAAAACTTAATTTTCGCTTATTACTCGAAAACCAGATAAGATTGAATAACGGTCAATACGTCATTTGTTGCGTATTCTAGTGCTCTTTCATATGCAGTTGAGAGAATTCCGTAAAGTCTTACGGTTTTCCTGTAAATTGCAAAAAACTAAAAAAAAACTTAATTTTCGCTTATTACTCGAAAACCAGATAAGATTGAATAACGGTCAATACGTCATTTGTTGCGTATTCTAGTGCTCTTTCATATGCAGTTGAGAGAATTCCGTAAAGTCTTACGGTTTTGCTGTAAATTGCAAAAAACTAAAAAAAAACTTAATTTTCGCTTATTACTCGAAAACCAGATAAGATTGAATAACGTTCAATAAGTCATTTGTTGCGTATTCTAGTGCTCTTTCATATGCAGTTGAGAGAATTCCGTAAAGTCTTACGGTTTTGCTGTAAATTGCAAAAAACTGAAAAAAAACTTAATTTTCCCTTATTACTCGAAAACCAGATAAGATTGAATAACGTTCAATACGTCATTTGTTGCGTATTCTAGTGCTCTTTCATATGCATTTGAGAGAATTCCGTATAGTCTTACGGTTTTGTTGTAAATTGCAAAAAAACTAAAAAAAAACTTAATTTTCGCTTATTACTCGAAAACCAGATAAGATTGAATAACGTTCAATACGTCATTTGTTGCGTATTCTAGTGCTCTTTCATATGCAGTTGAGAGAATTCCGTAAAGTCTTACGGTTTTGCTGTAAATTGCAAAAAACTAAAAAAAAACTTAATTTTCGCTTATTACTCGAAAACCAGATAAGATTGAATAACGTTCAATACGTCATTTGTTGCGCATTCTTGTGCTCTTTCATATGCAATTGAGAGAATTCCATAAAGTCTTACGGTTTTGCTGTAAATTGCAAAAAACTGAAAAAAAACTTAATTTTCCCTTATTACTCGAAAACCAGATAAGATTGAATAACGTTCAATACGTCATTTGTTGCGTATTCTAGTGCTCTTTCATATGCATTTGAGAGAATTCCGTAAAGTCTTACGGTTTTGCTGTAAATTGCAAAAAACTGAAAAAAAACTTAATTTTCGCTTATTACTCGAAAACCAGATAAGATTGAATAACGTTCAATACGTCATTTGTTGCGCATTCTTGTGCTCTTTCATATGCAATTGAGAGAATTCCGTAAAGTCTTACGGTTTTGCTGTAAATTGCAAAAAACTGAAAAAAAACTTAATTTTCGCTTATTACTCGAAAACCAGATAAGATTGAATAACGTTCAATACGTCATTTGTTGCGTATTCTAGTGCTCTTTCATATGCATTTGAGAGAATTCCGTAAAGTCTTACGGTTTTGCTGTAAATTGCAAAAAACTGAAAAAAAACTTAATTTTCGCTTATTACTCGAAAACCAGATAAGATTGAATAACGTTCAATACGTCATTTATTGCGTATTCTAGTGCTCTTTCATAAGCAGTTGATAGAATTACATAAAGTCTTACGGTTTTCCTGTAAATTGCAAAAAACTGAAAAAAAACTTAATTTTCGCTTATTACTCGAAAACCAGATAAGATTGAATAACGTTCAATACGTCATTTATTGCGTATTCTAGTGCTCTTTCATATGCATTTGAGAGAATTCCGTATAGTCTTACGGTTTTGCTGTAAATTGCAAAAAACTGAAAAAAAACTTAATTTTCGCTTATTATTCGAAAACCAGATAAGATTGAATAACGTTCAATACGTCATTTGTTGCGTATTCTAGTGCTCTTTCATATGCATTTGAGAGAATTCCGTAAAGTCTTACGGTTTTGCTGTAAATTGCAAAAAACTGAAAAAAAACTTAATTTTCGCTTATTACTCGAAAACCAGATAAGATTGAATAACGTTCAATACGTCATTTGTTGCGCATTCTTGTGCTCTTTCATATGCAATTGAGAGAATTCCGTAAAGTCTTACGGTTTTGCTGTAAATTGCAAAAAACTGAAAAAAAACTTAATTTTCCCTTATTACTCGAAAACCAGATAAGATTGAATAACGTTCGATACGTCATTTGTTGCGTATTCTAGTGCTCTTTCATATGCATTTGAGAGAATTCCGTATAGTCTTACGGTTTTGCTGTAAATTGCAAAAAACTGAAAAAAAACTTAATTTTCGCTTATAACTCGAAAACCAGATAAGATTGAATAACGTTCAATACGTCATTTGTTGCGCATTCTTGTGCTCTTTCATATGCAGTTGAGAGAATTACGTAAAGTCTTACGGTTTTGCTGTAAATTGCAAAAAACTGAAAAAAAACTTAATTTTCCCTTATTACTCGAAAACCAGATAAGATTGAATAACGTTCAATACGTCATTTGTTGCGTATTCTAGTGCTCTTTCATATGCATTTGAGAGAATTCCGTATAGTCTTACGGTTTTGCTGTAAATTGCAAAAAACTGAAAAAAAACTTAATTTTCGCTTATTATTCGAAAACCAGATAAGATTGAATAACGTTCAATACGTCATTTGTTGCGTATTCTAGTGCTCTTTCATATGCATTTGAGAGAATTCCGTAAAGTCTTACGGTTTTGCTGTAAATTGCAAAAAACTGAAAAAAAACTTAATTTTCGCTTATTACTCGAAAACCAGATAAGATTGAATAACGTTCAATACGTCATTTGTTGCGCATTCTTGTGCTCTTTCATATGCAATTGAGAGAATTCCGTAAAGTCTTACGGTTTTGCTGTAAATTGCAAAAAACTGAAAAAAAACTTAATTTTCCCTTATTACTCGAAAACCAGATAAGATTGAATAACGTTCAATACGTCATTTGTTGCGTATTCTAGTGCTCTTTCATATGCATTTGAGAGAATTCCGTATAGTCTTACGGTTTTGCTGTAAATTGCAAAAAACTGAAAAAAAACTTAATTTTCGCTTATAACTCGAAAACCAGATAAGATTGAATAACGTTCAATACGTCATTTGTTGCATCTTCTAGTGCTCTTTCTTATGCAGTTGAGAGAATTACGTAAAGTCTTACGGTTTTGCTGTAAATTGCAAAAAACTGAAAAAAAACTTAATTTTCGCTTATTACTCGAAAACCAGATAAGATTGAATAACGTTCAATACGTCATTTGTTGCGTATTCTAGTGCTCTTTCATAAGCAGTTGAGAGAATTCCGTAAAGTCTTACGGTTTTGTTGTAAATTGCAAAAAACTAAAAAAAAACTTAATTTTCGCTTATTACTCGAAAACCAGATAAGATTGAATAACGGTCAATACGTCATTTGTTGCGTATTCTAGTGCTCTTTCATAAGCAGTTGAGAGAATTCCTTAAAGTCTTACGGTTTTGCTAAATTGCAAAAAACTGAAAAAAAACTTAATTTTCGCTTATTACTCGAAAACCAGATAAGATTGAATAACGTTCAATACGTCATTTGTTGCGTATTCTAGTGCTCTTTCATATGCAGTTGAGAGAATTCCGTAAAGTCTTACGGTTTTGCTGTAAATTGCAAAAAACTGAAAAAAAACTTAATTTTCGCTTATTACTCGAAAACCAGATAAGATTGAATAACGGTCAATACGTCATTTGTTGCGTATTCTAGTGCTCTTTCATATGCAGTTGAGAGAATTCCGTAAAGTCTTACGGTTTTCCTGTAAATTGCAAAAAACTAAAAAAAAACTTAATTTTCGCTTATTACTCGAAAACCAGATAAGATTGAATAACGTTCAATACGTCATTTGTTGCGTATTCTAGTGCTCTTTCATATGCAGTTGAGAGAATTCCGTAAAGTCTTACGGTTTTGCTGTAAATTGCAAAAAACTAAAAAAAAACTTAATTTTCGCTTATTACTCGAAAACCAGATAAGATTGAATAACGTTCAATACGTCATTTGTTGCGTATTCTAGTGCTCTTTCATATGCAGTTGAGAGAATTCCGTAAAGTCTTACGGTTTTGCTGTAAATTGCAAAAAACTGAAAAAAAACTTAATTTTCGCTTATTACTCGAAAACCAGATAAGATTGAATAACGGTCAATACGTCATTTGTTGCGTATTCTAGTGCTCTTTCATATGCAGTTGAGAGAATTCCGTAAAGTCTTACGGTTTTCCTGTAAATTGCAAAAAACTAAAAAAAAACTTAATTTTCGCTTATTACTCGAAAACCAGATAAGATTGAATAACGTTCAATACGTCATTTGTTGCGTATTCTAGTGCTCTTTCATATGCAGTTGAGAGAATTCCGTAAAGTCTTACGGTTTTGCTGTAAATTGCAAAAAACTAAAAAAAAACTTAATTTTCGCTTATTACTCGAAAACCAGATAAGATTGAATAACGTTCAATACGTCATTTGTTGCGTATTCTAGTGCTCTTTCATATGCAGTTGAGAGAATTCCGTAAAGTCTTACGGTTTTGCTGTAAATTGCAAAAAACTGAAAAAAAACTTAATTTTCGCTTATTACTCGAAAACCAGATAAGATTGAATAACGGTCAATACGTCATTTGTTGCGTATTCTAGTGCTCTTTCATATGCAGTTGAGAGAATTCCGTAAAGTCTTACGGTTTTCCTGTAAATTGCAAAAAACTAAAAAAAAACTTAATTTTCGCTTATTACTCGAAAACCAGATAAGATTGAATAACGTTCAATACGTCATTTGTTGCGTATTCTAGTGCTCTTTCATATGCAGTTGAGAGAATTCCGTAAAGTCTTACGGTTTTCCTGTAAATTGCAAAAAACTAAAAAAAAACTTAATTTTCGCTTATTACTCGAAAACCAGATAAGATTGAATAACGGTCAATACGTCATTTGTTGCGTATTCTAGTGCTCTTTCATAAGCAGTTGAGAGAATTCCTTAAAGTCTTACGGTTTTGCTGTAAATTGCAAAAAACTGAAAAAAAACTTAATTTTCGCTTATTACTCGAAAACCAGATAAGAGTGTATAACGTTCAATACGTCATTTGTTGCGTATTCTAGTGCTCTTTCATATGCATTTGAGAGAATTCCGTAAAGTCTTACGGTTTTGCTGTAAATTGCAAAAAACTGAAAAAAAACTTAATTTTCGCTTATTACTCGAAAACCAGATAAGATTGAATAACGTTCAATACGTCATTTGTTGCGTATTCTAGTGCTCTTTCATATGCAGTTGAGAGAATTCCGTAAAGTCTTACGGTTTTGCTGTAAATTGCAAAAAACTGAAAAAAAACTTAATTTTCGCTTATTACTCGAAAACCAGATAAGATTGAATAACGTTCAATACGTCATTTGTTGCGTATTCTAGTGCTCTTTCATAAGCAGTTGAGAGAATTACCTAAAGTCTTACGGTTTTCCTGTAAATTGCAAAAAACTAAAAAAAACTTAATTTTCGCTTATATCTCGAAAACCAGAAAAGATTGAATAACGCTCAATACGTCATTTGTTGCGAATTCTAGTGCTCTTTCATAAGCAGTTGAGAGAATTCCGTAAAGTCTTACGGTTTTGCTGTAAATTGCAAAAAACTGAAAAAAAACTTAATTTTCGCTTATTACTCGAAAACCAGATAAGATTGAATAACGTTCAATACGTCATTTGTTGCGTATTCTAGTGCTCTTTCATATGCAGTTGAGAGAATTCCGTAAAGTCTTACGGTTTTGTTGTAAATTGCAAAAAACTAAAAAAAAACTTAATTTTCGCTTATTACTCGAAAACCAGATAAGATTGAATAACGTTCAATAAGTCATTTGTTGCGTATTCTAGTGCTCTTTCATATGCAGTTGAGAGAATTCCGTAAAGTCTTACGGTTTTCCTGTAAATAGCAAAAAAATAAAAAAAAACTTAATTTTCGCTTATTACTCGAAAACCAGATAAGATTGAATAACGTTCAATACGTCATTTGTTGCATATTCTAGTGCTCTTTCATAAGCAGTTGAGAGAATTACATAAAGTCTTACGGTTTTGCTGTAAATTGCAAAAAACTAAAAAAAAACTTAATTTTCGCTTATTACTCGAAAACCAGATAAGATTGAATAACGTTCAATACGTCATTTGTTGCGTATTCTAGTGCTCTTTCATATGCAGTTGAGAGAATTCCGTAAAGTCTTACGGTTTTCCTGTAAATTGCAAAAAACTAAAAAAAAACTTAATTTTCGCTTATTACTCGAAAACCAGATAAGATTGAATAACGGTCAATACGTCATTTGTTGCGTATTCTAGTGCTCTTTCATAAGCAGTTGAGAGAATTCCTTAAAGTCTTACGGTTTTGCTGTAAATTGCAAAAAACTGAAAAAAAACTTAATTTTCGCTTATTACTCGAAAACCAGATAAGATTGTATAACGTTCAATACGTCATTTGTTGCGTATTCTAGTGCTCTTTCATATGCATTTGAGAGAATTCCGTAAAGTCTTACGGTTTTGCTGTAAATTGCAAAAAACTGAAAAAAAACTTAATTTTCGCTTATTACTCGAAAACCAGATAAGATTGAATAACGTTCAATACGTCATTTGTTGCGTATTCTAGTGCTCTTTCATATGCAGTTGAGAGAATTCCGTAAAGTCTTACGGTTTTCCTGTAAATTGCAAAAAACTAAAAAAAAACTTAATTTTCGCTTATATCTCGAAAACCAGATAAGATTGAATAACGTTCAATACGTCATTTGTTGCGTATTCTAGTGCTCTTTCATAAGCAGTTGAGAGAATTACCTAAAGTCTTACGGTTTTCCTGTAAATTGCAAAAAACTAAAAAAAACTTAATTTTCGCTTATATCTCGAAAACCAGAAAAGATTGAATAACGCTCAATACGTCATTTGTTGCGAATTCTAGTGCTCTTTCATAAGCAGTTGAGAGAATTCCGTAAAGTCTTACGGTTTTGCTGTAAATTGCAAAAAACTGAAAAAAAACTTAATTTTCGCTTATTACTCGAAAACCAGATAAGATTGAATAACGTTCAATACGTCATTTGTTGCGTATTCTAGTGCTCTTTCATATGCAGTTGAGAGAATTCCGTAAAGTCTTACGGTTTTCCTGTAAATTGCAAAAAACTAAAAAAAAACTTAATTTTCGCTTATTACTCGAAAACCAGATAAGATTGAATAACGTTCAATACGTCATTTGTTGCGTATTCTAGTGCTCTTTCATATGCAGTTGAGAGAATTCCGTAAAGTCTTACGGTTTTCCTGTAAATTGCAAAAAACTAAAAAAAAACTTAATTTTCGCTTATTACTCGAAAACCAGATAAGATTGAATAACGTTCAATACGTCATTTGTTGCGTATTCTAGTGCTCTTTCATATGCAGTTGAGAGAATTCCGTAAAGTCTTACGGTTTTCCTGTAAATTGCAAAAAACTAAAAAAAAACTTAATTTTCGCTTATTACTCGAAAACCAGATAAGATTGAATAACGTTCAATACGTCATTTGTTGCGTATTCTAGTGCTCTTTCATATGCAGTTGAGAGAATTCCGTAAAGTCTTACGGTTTTCCTGTAAATTGCAAAAAACTAAAAAAAAACTTAATTTTCGCTTATTACTCGAAAACCAGATAAGATTGAATAACGTTCAATACGTCATTTGTTGCGTATTCTAGTGCTCTTTCATATGCAGTTGAGAGAATTCCGTAAAGTCTTACGGTTTTCCTGTAAATTGCAAAAAAATAAAAAAAAACTTAATTTTCGCTTATTACTCGAAAACCAGATAAGATTGAATAACGTTCAATACGTCATTTGTTGCGTATTCTAGTGCTCTTTCATATGCAGTTGAGAGAATTCCGTAAAGTCTTACGGTTTTCCTGTAAATTGCAAAAAACTAAAAAAAAACTTAATTTTCGCTTATTACTCGAAAACCAGATAAGATTGAATAACGTTCAATACGTCATTTGTTGCGTATTCTAGTGCTCTTTTATAAGCAGTTGAGAGAATTACATAAAGTCTTACGGTTTTCCTGTAAATTGCAAAAAACTAAAAAAAAAACTTAATTTTCGCTTATTACTCGAAAATCAGATAAGATTGAATAACGTTCAATACGTCATTTGTTGCGTATTCTAGTGCTCTTTCATAAGCAGTTGAGAGAATTACAAAAAGTCTTACGGTTTTCCTGTAAATTGCAAAAAACTAAAAAAAAACTTAATTTTCGCTTATTACTCGAAAACCAGATAAGATTGAATAACGTTCAATACGTCATTTGTTGCGTATTCTAGTGCTCTTTCATAAGCAGTTGAGAGAATTACGTAAAGTCTTACGGTTTTGCTGTAAATTGCAAAAAACTGAAAAAAAACTTAATTTTCGCTTATTACTCGAAAACCAGATAAGATTGAATAACGTTCAATACGTCATTTGTTGCGTATTCTAGTGCTCTTTCATATGCAGTTGAGAGAATTCCGTAAAGTCTAAGGTTTTCCTGTAAATTGCAAAAAAACTAAAAAAAAACTTAATTTTCGCTTATTACTCGAAAACCAGATAAGATTGAATAACGTTCAATACGTCATTTGTTGCGTATTCTAGTGCTCTTTCATATGCAGTTGAGAGAATTCCGTAAAGTCTTACGGTTTTCCTGTAAATTGCAAAAAACTAAAAAAAAACTTAATTTTCGCTTATTACTCGAAAACCAGATAAGATTGAATAACGTTCAATACGTCATTTGTTGCGTATTCTAGTGCTCTTTCATATGCAGTTGAGAGAATTCCGTAAAGTCTTACGGTTTTGCTGTAAATTGCAAAAAACTGAAAAAAAACTTAATTTTCGCTTATTACTCGAAAACCAGATAAGATTGAATAACGTTCAATACGTCATTTGTTGCGTATTCTAGTGCTCTTTCATATGCAGTTGAGAGAATTCCGTAAAGTCTTACGGTTTTGCTGTAAATTGCAAAAAACTGAAAAAAAACTTAATTTTCGCTTATTACTCGAAAACCAGATAAGATTGAATAACGTTCAATACGTCATTTGTTGCGTATTCTAGTGCTCTTTCATATGCAGTTGAGAGAATTCCGTAAAGTCTTACGGTTTTGCTGTAAATTGCAAAAAACTGAAAAAAAACTTAATTTTCGCTTATTACTCGAAAACCAGATAAGATTGAATAACGGTCAATACGTCATTTGTTGCGTATTCTAGTGCTCTTTCATATGCAGTTGAGAGAATTCCGCAAAGTCTTACGGTTTTCCTGTAAATTGCAAAAAACTAAAAAAAAACTTAATTTTCCCTTATTACTCGAAAACCAGATAAGATTGAATAACGGTCAATACGTCATTTGTTGCGTATTCTAGTGCTCTTTCATATGCAGTTGAGAGAATTCCGTAAAGTCTTACGGTTTTCCTGTAAATTGCAAAAAACTAAAAAAAAACTTAATTTTCGCTTATTACTCGAAAACCAGATAAGATTGAATAACGGTCAATACGTCATTTGTTGCGTATTCTAGTGCTCTTTCATAAGCAGTTGAGAGAATTCCTTAAAGTCTTACGGTTTTGCTGTAAATTGCAAAAAACTGAAAAAAAACTTAATTTTCGCTTATTACTCGAAAACCAGATAAGATTGAATAACGTTCAATACGTCATTTGTTGCGTATTCTAGTGCTCTTTCATATGCATTTGAGAGAATTCCGTAAAGTCTTACGGTTTTGCTGTAAATTGCAAAAAACTGAAAAAAAACTTAATTTTCGCTTATTACTCGAAAACCAGATAAGATTGAATAACGTTCAATACGTCATTTGTTGCGTATTCTAGTGCTCTTTCATATGCAGTTGAGAGAATTCCGTAAAGTCTTACGGTTTTCCTGTAAATTGCAAAAAACTAAAAAAAAACTTAATTTTCGCTTATTACTCGAAAACCAGATAAGATTGAATAACGTTCAATACGTCATTTGTTGCGTATTCTAGTGCTCTTTCATAAGCAGTTGAGAGAATTACCTAAAGTCTTACGGTTTTCCTGTAAATTGCAAAAAACTAAAAAAAACTTAATTTTCGCTTATATCTCGAAAACCAGAAAAGATTGAATAACGCTCAATACGTCATTTGTTGCGAATTCTAGTGCTCTTTCATAAGCAGTTGAGAGAATTCCGTAAAGTCTTACGGTTTTGCTGTAAATTGCAAAAAACTGAAAAAAAACTTAATTTTCGCTTATTACTCGAAAACCAGATAAGATTGAATAACGTTCAATACGTCATTTGTTGCGTATTCTAGTGCTCTTTCATATGCAATTGAGAAAATTCCGTAAAGTCTTACGGTTTTGCTGTAAATTGCAAAAAACTGAAAAAAAACTTAATTTTCGCTTATTACTCGAAAACCAGATAAGATTGAATAACGGTCAATACGTCATTTGTTGCGTATTCTAGTGCTCTTTCATATGCAGTTGAGAGAATTCCGTAAAGTCTTACGGTTTTCCTGTAAATTGCAAAAAACTAAAAAAAAACTTAATTTTCGCTTATTACTCGAAAACCAGATAAGATTGAATAACGTTCAATACGTTATTTGTTGCGTATTCTAGTGCTCTTTCATATGCAGTTGAGAGAATTCCGTAAAGTCTTACGGTTTTGCTGTAAATTGCAAAAAACTAAAAAAAAACTTAATTTTCGCTTATTACTCGAAAACCAGATAAGATTGAATAACGTTCAATACGTCATTTGTTGCGTATTCTAGTGCTCTTTCATATGCAGTTGAGAGAATTCCGTAAAGTCTTACGGTTTTGCTGTAAATTGCAAAAAACTGAAAAAAAACTTAATTTTCGCTTATTACTCGAAAACCAGATAAGATTGAATAACGTTCAATACGTCATTTGTTGCGTATTCTAGTGCTCTTTCATATGCAGTTGAGAGAATTCCGTAAAGTCTTACGGTTTTGTTGTAAATTGCAAAAAACTAAAAAAAAACTTAATTTTCGCTTATTACTCGAAAACCAGATAAGATTGAATAACGTTCAATACGTCATTTGTTGCGTATTCTAGTGCTCTTTCATAAGCAGTTGAGAGAATTCCGTAAAGTCTTACGGTTTTGCTGTAAATTGCAAAAAACTGAAAAAAAACTTAATTTTCGCTTATTACTCGAAAACCAGATAAGATTGAATAACGTTCAATACGTCATTTGTTGCGTATTCTAGTGCTCTTTCATATGCAGTTGAGAGAATTCCGTAAAGTCTTACGGTTTTCCTGTAAATTGCAAAAAACTAAAAAAAAACTTAATTTTCGCTTATTACTCGAAAACCAGATAAGATTGAATAACGTTCAATACGTTATTTGTTGCGTATTCTAGTGCTCTTTCATATGCAGTTGAGAGAATTCCGTAAAGTCTTACGGTTTTGCTGTAAATTGCAAAAAACTAAAAAAAAACTTAATTTTCGCTTATTACTCGAAAACCAGATAAGATTGAATAACGTTCAATACGTCATTTGTTGCGTATTCTAGTGCTCTTTCATATGCAGTTGAGAGAATTCCGTAAAGTCTTACGGTTTTGCTGTAAATTGCAAAAAACTGAAAAAAAACTTAATTTTCGCTTATTACTCGAAAACCAGATAAGATTGAATAACGTTCAATACGTCATTTGTTGCGTATTCTAGTGCTCTTTCATATGCAGTTGAGAGAATTCCGTAAAGTCTTACGGTTTTGTTGTAAATTGCAAAAAACTAAAAAAAAACTTAATTTTCGCTTATTACTCGAAAACCAGATAAGATTGAATAACGTTCAATACGTCATTTGTTGCGTATTCTAGTGCTCTTTCATATGCAGTTAAGAGAATTCCGCAAAGTCTTACGGTTTTCCTGTAAATTGCAAAAAACTAAAAAAAAACTTAATTTTCGCTTATTACTCGAAAACCAGATAAGATTGAATAACGGTCAATACGTCATTTGTTGCGTATTCTAGTGCTCTTTCATATGCAGTTGAGAGAATTCCGTAAAGTCTTACGGTTTTCCTGTAAATTGCAAAAAACTAAAAAAAAACTTAATTTTCGCTTATTACTCGAAAACCAGATAAGATTGAATAACGTTCAATACGTCATTTGTTGCGTATTCTAGTGCTCTTTCATATGCAGTTGAGAGAATTCCGTAAAGTCTTACGGTTTTCCTGTAAATTGCAAAAAACTAAAAAAAAACTTAATTTTCGCTTATTACTCGAAAACCAGATAAGATTGAATAACGGTCAATACGTCATTTGTTGCGTATTCTAGTGCTCTTTCATATGCAGTTGAGAGAATTCCGTAAAGTCTTACGGTTTTCCTGTAAATTGCAAAAAACTAAAAAAAAACTTAATTTTCGCTTATTACTCGAAAACCAGATAAGATTGAATAACGGTCAATACGTCATTTGTTGCGTATTCTAGTGCTCTTTCATATGCAGTTGAGAGAATTCCGTAAAGTCTTACGGTTTTGTTGTAAATTGCAAAAAACTAAAAAAAAACTTAATTTTCGCTTATTACTCGAAAACCAGATAAGATTGAATAACGTTCAATACGTCATTTGTTGCGTATTCTAGTGCTCTTTCATATGCAGTTGAGAGAATTCCGTAAAGTCTTACGGTTTTGCTGTAAATTGCAAAAAACTGAAAAAAAACTTAATTTTCGCTTATTACTCGAAAACCAGATAAGATTGAATAACGTTCAATACGTCATTTGTTGCGTATTCTAGTGCTCTTTCATATGCAGTTGAGAGAATTCCGTAAAGTCTTACGGTTTTCCTGTAAATTGCAAAAAACTAAAAAAAAACTTAATTTTCGCTTATTACTCGAAAACCAGATAAGATTGAATAACGTTCAATACGTTATTTGTTGCGTATTCTAGTGCTCTTTCATATGCAGTTGAGAGAATTCCGTAAAGTCTTACGGTTTTGCTGTAAATTGCAAAAAACTAAAAAAAAACTTAATTTTCGCTTATTACTCGAAAACCAGATAAGATTGAATAACGTTCAATACGTCATTTGTTGCGTATTCTAGTGCTCTTTCATATGCAGTTGAGAGAATTCCGTAAAGTCTTACGGTTTTGCTGTAAATTGCAAAAAACTGAAAAAAAACTTAATTTTCGCTTATTACTCGAAAACCAGATAAGATTGAATAACGTTCAATACGTCATTTGTTGCGTATTCTAGTGCTCTTTCATATGCAGTTGAGAGAATTCCGTAAAGTCTTACGGTTTTCCTGTAAATTGCAAAAAACTAAAAAAAAACTTAATTTTCGCTTATTACTCGAAAACCAGATAAGATTGAATAACGTTCAATACGTCATTTGTTGCGTATTCTAGTGCTCTTTCATATGCAGTTGAGAGAATTCCGTAAAGTCTTACGGTTTTGCTGTAAATTGCAAAAAACTGAAAAAAAACTTAATTTTCGCTTATTACTCGAAAACCAGATAAGATTGAATAACGTTCAATACGTCATTTGTTGCGTATTCTAGTGCTCTTTCATATGCAGTTGAGAGAATTCCGTAAAGTCTTACGGTTTTCCTGTAAATTGCAAAAAACTAAAAAAAAACTTAATTTTCGCTTATTACTCGAAAACCAGATAAGATTGAATAACGTTCAATACGTCATTTGTTGCGTATTCTAGTGCTCTTTCATATGCAGTTGAGAGAATTCCGTAAAGTCTTACGGTTTTGCTGTAAATTGCAAAAAACTGAAAAAAAACTTAATTTTCGCTTATTACTCGAAAACCAGATAAGATTGAATAACGTTCAATACGTCATTTGTTGCGTATTCTAGTGCTCTTTCATATGCAGTTGAGAGAATTCCGTAAAGTCTTACGGTTTTCCTGTAAATTGCAAAAAACTAAAAAAAAACTTAATTTTCGCTTATTACTCGAAAACCAGATAAGATTGAATAACGTTCAATACGTTATTTGTTGCGTATTCTAGTGCTCTTTCATATGCAGTTGAGAGAATTCCGTAAAGTCTTACGGTTTTCCTGTAAATTGCAAAAAACTAAAAAAAAACTTAATTTTCGCTTATTACTCGAAAACCAGATAAGATTGAATAACGTTCAATACGTCATTTGTTGCGTATTCTAGTGCTCTTTCATATGCAGTTGAGAGAATTCCGTAAAGTCTTACGGTTTTCCTGTAAATTGCAAAAAACTAAAAAAAAACTTAATTTTCGCTTATTACTCGAAAACCAGATAAGATTGAATAACGTTCAATACGTCATTTGTTGCGTATTCTAGTGCTCTTTCATATGCAGTTGAGAGAATTCCGTAAAGTCTTACGGTTTTGCTGTAAATTGCAAAAAACTAAAAAAAAACTTAATTTTCGCTTATTACTCGAAAACCAGATAAGATTGAATAACGTTCAATACGTCATTTGTTGCGTATTCTAGTGCTCTTTCATATGCAGTTGAGAGAATTCCGTAAAGTCTTACGGTTTTCCTGTAAATTGCAAAAAACTAAAAAAAAACTTAATTTTCGCTTATTACTCGAAAACCAGATAAGATTGAATAACGTTCAATACGTCATTTGTTGCGTATTCTAGTGCTCTTTCATATGCAGTTGAGAGAATTCCGTAAAGTCTTACGGTTTTGCTGTAAATTGCAAAAAACTGAAAAAAAACTTAATTTTCGCTTATTACTCGAAAACCAGATAAGATTGAATAACGTTCAATACGTCATTTGTTGCGTATTCTAGTGCTCTTTCATATGCAGTTGAGAGAATTCCGTAAAGTCTTACGGTTTTCCTGTAAATTGCAAAAAACTAAAAAAAAACTTAATTTTCGCTTATTACTCGAAAACCAGATAAGATTGAATAACGTTCAATACGTCATTTGTTGCGTATTCTAGTGCTCTTTCATATGCAGTTGAGAGAATTCCGTAAAGTCTTACGGTTTTGCTGTAAATTGCAAAAAACTGAAAAAAAACTTAATTTTCGCTTATTACTCGAAAACCAGATAAGATTGAATAACGTTCAATACGTCATTTGTTGCGTATTCTAGTGCTCTTTCATATGCAGTTGAGAGAATTCCGTAAAGTCTTACGGTTTTCCTGTAAATTGCAAAAAACTAAAAAAAAACTTAATTTTCGCTTATTACTCGAAAACCAGATAAGATTGAATAACGTTCAATACGTTATTTGTTGCGTATTCTAGTGCTCTTTCATATGCAGTTGAGAGAATTCCGTAAAGTCTTACGGTTTTGCTGTAAATTGCAAAAAACTAAAAAAAAACTTAATTTTCGCTTATTACTCGAAAACCAGATAAGATTGAATAACGGTCAATACGTCATTTGTTGCGTATTCTAGTGCTCTTTCATATGCAGTTGAGAGAATTCCGTAAAGTCTTACGGTTTTGTTGTAAATTGCAAAAAACTAAAAAAAAACTTAAATTTCGCTTATTACTCGAAAACCAGATAAGATTGAATAACGTTCAATACGTCATTTGTTGCGTATTCTAGTGCTCTTTCATATGCAGTTGAGAGAATTCCGTAAAGTCTTACGGTTTTGCTGTAAATTGCAAAAAACTGAAAAAAAACTTAATTTTCGCTTATTACTCGAAAACCAGATAAGATTGAATAACGTTCAATACGTCATTTGTTGCGTATTCTAGTGCTCTTTCATATGCAGTTGAGAGAATTCCGTAAAGTCTTACGGTTTTGCTGTAAATTGCAAAAAACTAAAAAAAAACTTAATTTTCGCTTATTACTCGAAAACCAGATAAGATTGAATAACGGTCAATACGTCATTTGTTGCGTATTCTAGTGCTCTTTCATATGCAGTTGAGAGAATTCCGTAAAGTCTTACGGTTTTGTTGTAAATTGCAAAAAACTAAAAAAAAACTTAAATTTCGCTTATTACTCGAAAACCAGATAAGATTGAATAACGTTCAATACGTCATTTGTTGCGTATTCTAGTGCTCTTTCATATGCAGTTGAGAGAATTCCGTAAAGTCTTACGGTTTTGCTGTAAATTGCAAAAAACTGAAAAAAAACTTAATTTTCGCTTATTACTCGAAAACCAGATAAGATTGAATAACGTTCAATACGTCATTTGTTGCGTATTCTAGTGCTCTTTCATATGCAGTTGAGAGAATTCCGTAAAGTCTTACGGTTTTCCTGTAAATTGCAAAAAACTAAAAAAAAACTTAATTTTCGCTTATTACTCGAAAACCAGATAAGATTGAATAACGTTCAATACGTCATTTGTTGCGTATTCTAGTGCTCTTTCATATGCAGTTGAGAGAATTCCGTAAAGTCTTACGGTTTTCCTGTAAATTGCAAAAAACTAAAAAAAAACTTAATTTTCGCTTATTACTCGAAAACCAGATAAGATTGAATAACGTTCAATACGTTATTTGTTGCGTATTCTAGTGCTCTTTCATATGCAGTTGAGAGAATTCCGTAAAGTCTTACGGTTTTGCTGTAAATTGCAAAAAACTAAAAAAAAACTTAATTTTCGCTTATTACTCGAAAACCAGATAAGATTGAATAACGGTCAATACGTCATTTGTTGCGTATTCTAGTGCTCTTTCATATGCAGTTGAGAGAATTCCGTAAAGTCTTACGGTTTTGTTGTAAATTGCAAAAAACTAAAAAAAAACTTAAATTTCGCTTATTACTCGAAAACCAGATAAGATTGAATAACGTTCAATACGTCATTTGTTGCGTATTCTAGTGCTCTTTCATATGCAGTTGAGAGAATTCCGTAAAGTCTTACGGTTTTGCTGTAAATTGCAAAAAACTGAAAAAAAACTTAATTTTCGCTTATTACTCGAAAACCAGATAAGATTGAATAACGTTCAATACGTCATTTGTTGCGTATTCTAGTGCTCTTTCATATGCAGTTGAGAGAATTCCGTAAAGTCTTACGGTTTTCCTGTAAATTGCAAAAAACTAAAAAAAAACTTAATTTTCGCTTATTACTCGAAAACCAGATAAGATTGAATAACGTTCAATACGTTATTTGTTGCGTATTCTAGTGCTCTTTCATATGCAGTTGAGAGAATTCCGTAAAGTCTTACGGTTTTGCTGTAAATTGCAAAAAACTAAAAAAAAACTTAATTTTCGCTTATTACTCGAAAACCAGATAAGATTGAATAACGTTCAATACGTCATTTGTTGCGTATTCTAGTGCTCTTTCATATGCAGTTGAGAGAATTCCGTAAAGTCTTACGGTTTTGCTGTAAATTGCAAAAAACTGAAAAAAAACTTAATTTTCGCTTATTACTCGAAAACCAGATAAGATTGAATAACGTTCAATACGTCATTTGTTGCGTATTCTAGTGCTCTTTCATATGCAGTTGAGAGAATTCCGTAAAGTCTTACGGTTTTCCTGTAAATTGCAAAAAACTAAAAAAAAACTTAATTTTCGCTTATTACTCGAAAACCAGATAAGATTGAATAACGTTCAATACGTCATTTGTTGCGTATTCTAGTGCTCTTTCATATGCAGTTGAGAGAATTCCGTAAAGTCTTACGGTTTTGCTGTAAATTGCAAAAAACTGAAAAAAAACTTAATTTTCGCTTATTACTCGAAAACCAGATAAGATTGAATAACGTTCAATACGTCATTTGTTGCGTATTCTAGTGCTCTTTCATATGCAGTTGAGAGAATTCCGAAAAGTCTTACGGTTTTGCTGTAAATTGCAAAAAACTAAAAAAAAACTTAATTTTCGCTTATTACTCGAAAACCAGATAAGATTGAATAACGGTCAATACGTCATTTGTTGCGTATTCTAGTGCTCTTTCATATGCAGTTGAGAGAATTCCGTAAAGTCTTACGGTTTTCCTGTAAATTGCAAAAAACTAAAAAAAAACTTAATTTTCGCTTATTACTCGAAAACCAGATAAGATTGAATAACGGTCAATACGTCATTTGTTGCGTATTCTAGTGCTCTTTCATATGCAGTTGAGAGAATTCCGTAAAGTCTTACGGTTTTCCTGTAAATTGCAAAAAACTAAAAAAAAACTTAATTTTCGCTTATTACTCGAAAACCAGATAAGATTGAATAACGTTCAATACGTCATTTGTTGCGTATTCTAGTGCTCTTTCATATGCAGTTGAGAGAATTCCGTAAAGTCTTACGGTTTTGCTGTAAATTGCAAAAAACTGAAAAAAAACTTAATTTTCGCTTATTACTCGAAAACCAGATAAGATTGAATAACGTTCAATACGTCATTTGTTGCGTATTCTAGTGCTCTTTCATATGCAGTTGAGAGAATTCCGTAAAGTCTTACGGTTTTCCTGTAAATTGCAAAAAAACTAAAAAAAAACTTAATTTTCGCTTATTACTCGAAAACCAGATAAGATTGAATAACGTTCAATACGTCATTTGTTGCGTATTCTAGTGCTCTTTCATATGCAGTTGAGAGAATTCCGTAAAGTCTTACGGTTTTGCTGTAAATTGCAAAAAACTAAAAAAAACTTAATTTTCGCTTATTACTCGAAAACCAGATAAGATTGAATAACGTTCAATACGTCATTTGTTGCGTATTCTAGTGCTCTTTCATATGCAGTTGAGAGAATTCCGCAAAGTCTTACGGTTTTCCTGTAAATTGCAAAAAACTAAAAAAAAACTTAATTTTCGCTTATTACTCGAAAACCAGATAAGATTGAATAACGTTCAATACGTCATTTGTTGCGTATTCTAGTGCTCTTTCATATGCAGTTGAGAGAATTCCGCAAAGTCTTACGGTTTTCCTGTAAATTGCAAAAAACTAAAAAAAAACTTAATTTTCGCTTATTACTCGAAAACCAGATAAGATTGAATAACGGTCAATACGTCATTTGTTGCGTATTCTAGTGCTCTTTCATATGCAGTTGAGAGAATTCCGTAAAGTCTTACGGTTTTCCTGTAAATTGCAAAAAACTAAAAAAAAACTTAATTTTCGCTTATTACTCGAAAACCAGATAAGATTGAATAACGTTCAATACGTCATTTGTTGCGTATTCTAGTGCTCTTTCATATGCAGTTGAGAGAATTCCGTAAAGTCTTACGGTTTTCCTGTAAATTGCAAAAAACTAAAAAAAAACTTAATTTTCGCTTATTACTCGAAAACCAGATAAGATTGAATAACGGTCAATACGTCATTTGTTGCGTATTCTAGTGCTCTTTCATATGCAGTTGAGAGAATTCCGTAAAGTCTTACGGTTTTCCTGTAAATTGCAAAAAACTAAAAAAAAACTTAATTTTCGCTTATTACTCGAAAACCAGATAAGATTGAATAACGTTCAATACGTCATTTGTTGCGTATTCTAGTGCTCTTTCATATGCAGTTGAGAGAATTCGGTAAAGTCTTACGGTTTTCCTGTAAATTGCAAAAAACTAAAAAAAAACTTAATTTTCGCTTATTACTCGAAAACCAGATAAGATTGAATAACGTTCAATACGTCATTTGTTGCGTATTCTAGTGCTCTTTCATATGCAGTTGAGAGAATTCCGTAAAGTCTTACGGTTTTGCTGTAAATTGCAAAAAACTGAAAAAAAACTTAATTTTCGCTTATTACTCGAAAACCAGATAAGATTGAATAACGTTCAATACGTCATTTGTTGCGTATTCTAGTGCTCTTTCATATGCAGTTGAGAGAATTCCGTAAAGTCTTACGGTTTTGCTGTAAATTGCAAAAAACTGAAAAAAAACTTAATTTTCGCTTATTACTCGAAAACCAGATAAGATTGAATAACGGTCAATACGTCATTTGTTGCGTATTCTAGTGCTCTTTCATATGCAGTTGAGAGAATTCCGCAAAGTCTTACGGTTTTCCTGTAAATTGCAAAAAACTAAAAAAAAACTTAATTTTCGCTTATTACTCGAAAACCAGATAAGATTGAATAACGGTCAATACGTCATTTGTTGCGTATTCTAGTGCTCTTTCATATGCAGTTGAGAGAATTCCGTAAAGTCTTACGGTTTTCCTGTAAATTGCAAAAAACTAAAAAAAAACTTAATTTTCGCTTATTACTCGAAAACCAGATAAGATTGAATAACGTTCAATACGTCATTTGTTGCGTATTCTAGTGCTCTTTCATATGCAGTTGAGAGAATTCCGTAAAGTCTTACGGTTTTGCTGTAAATTGCAAAAAACTGAAAAAAAACTTAATTTTCGCTTATTACTCGAAAACCAGATAAGATTGAATAACGGTCAATACGTCATTTGTTGCGTATTCTAGTGCTCTTTCATATGCAGTTGAGAGAATTCCGTAAAGTCTTACGGTTTTGCTGTAAATTGCAAAAAACTGAAAAAAAACTTAATTTTCGCTTATTACTCGAAAACCAGATAAGATTGAATAACGGTCAATACGTCATTTGTTGCGTATTCTAGTGCTCTTTCATATGCAGTTGAGAGAATTCCGCAAAGTCTTACGGTTTTCCTGTAAATTGCAAAAAAACTAAAAAAAAACTTAATTTTCGCTTATTACTCGAAAACCAGATAAGATTGAATAACGTTCAATACGTCATTTGTTGCGTATTCTAGTGCTCTTTCATATGCAGTTGAGAGAATTCCGTAAAGTCTTACGGTTTTGCTGTAAATTGCAAAAAACTGAAAAAAAACTTAATTTTCGCTTATTACTCGAAAACCAGATAAGATTGAATAACGGTCAATACGTCATTTGTTGCGTATTCTAGTGCTCTTTCATATGCAGTTGAGAGAATTCCGTAAAGTCTTACGGTTTTGCTGTAAATTGCAAAAAACTGAAAAAAAACTTAATTTTCGCTTATTACTCGAAAACCAGATAAGATTGAATAACGTTCAATACGTCATTTGTTGCGTATTCTAGTGCTCTTTCATATGCAGTTGAGAGAATTCCGTAAAGTCTTACGGTTTTGTTGTAAATTGCAAAAAACTAAAAAAAAACTTAATTTTCGCTTATTACTCGAAAACCAGATAAGATTGAATAACGTTCAATACGTCATTTGTTGCGTATTCTAGTGCTCTTTCATATGCAGTTGAGAGAATTCCGTAAAGTCTTACGGTTTTGCTGTAAATTGCAAAAAACTGAAAAAAAACTTAATTTTCGCTTATTACTCGAAAACCAGATAAGATTGAATAACGGTCAATACGTCATTTGTTGCGTATTCTAGTGCTCTTTCATATGCAGTTGAGAGAATTCCGTAAAGTCTTACGGTTTTGCTGTAAATTGCAAAAAACTGAAAAAAAACTTAATTTTCGCTTATTACTCGAAAACCAGATAAGATTGAATAACGTTCAATACGTCATTTGTTGCGTATTCTAGTGCTCTTTCATATGCAGTTGAGAGAATTCCGTAAAGTCTTACGGTTTTGCTGTAAATTGCAAAAAACTGAAAAAAAACTTAATTTTCGCTTATTACTCGAAAACCAGATAAGATTGAATAACGGTCAATACGTCATTTGTTGCGTATTCTAGTGCTCTTTCATATGCAGTTGAGAGAATTCCGCAAAGTCTTACGGTTTTCCTGTAAATTGCAAAAAACTAAAAAAAAACTTAATTTTCGCTTATTACTCGAAAACCAGATAAGATTGAATAACGGTCAATACGTCATTTGTTGCGTATTCTAGTGCTCTTTCATATGCAGTTGAGAGAATTCCGTAAAGTCTTACGGTTTTCCTGTAAATTGCAAAAAACTAAAAAAAAACTTAATTTTCGCTTATTACTCGAAAACCAGATAAGATTGAATAACGTTCAATACGTCATTTGTTGCGTATTCTAGTGCTCTTTCATATGCAGTTGAGAGAATTCCGTAAAGTCTTACGGTTTTCCTGTAAATTGCAAAAAACTAAAAAAAAACTTAATTTTCGCTTATTACTCGAAAACCAGATAAGATTGAATAACGTTCAATACGTCATTTGTTGCGTATTCTAGTGCTCTTTCATATGCAGTTGAGAGAATTCCGTAAAGTCTTACGGTTTTCCTGTAAATTGCAAAAAACTAAAAAAAAACTTAATTTTCGCTTATTACTCGAAAACCAGATAAGATTGAATAACGGTCAATACGTCATTTGTTGCGTATTCTAGTGCTCTTTCATATGCAGTTGAGAGAATTCCGTAAAGTCTTACGGTTTTCCTGTAAATTGCAAAAAACTAAAAAAAAACTTAATTTTCGCTTATTACTCGAAAACCAGATAAGATTGAATAACGTTCAATACGTCATTTGTTGCGTATTCTAGTGCTCTTTCATATGCAGTTGAGAGAATTCCGTAAAGTCTTACGGTTTTGCTGTAAATTGCAAAAAACTGAAAAAAAACTTAATTTTCGCTTATTACTCGAAAACCAGATAAGATTGAATAACGTTCAATACGTCATTTGTTGCGTATTCTAGTGCTCTTTCATATGCAGTTGAGAGAATTCCGTAAAGTCTTACGGTTTTCCTGTAAATTGCAAAAAACTAAAAAAAAACTTAATTTTCGCTTATTACTCGAAAACCAGATAAGATTGAATAACGGTCAATACGTCATTTGTTGCGTATTCTAGTGCTCTTTCATATGCAGTTGAGAGAATTCCGTAAAGTCTTACGGTTTTCCTGTAAATTGCAAAAAACTAAAAAAAAACTTAATTTTCGCTTATTACTCGAAAACCAGATAAGATTGAATAACGTTCAATACGTCATTTGTTGCGTATTCTAGTGCTCTTTCATATGCAGTTGAGAGAATTCCGTAAAGTCTTACGGTTTTCCTGTAAATTGCAAAAAACTAAAAAAAAACTTAATTTTCGCTTATTACTCGAAAACCAGATAAGATTGAATAACGGTCAATACGTCATTTGTTGCGTATTCTAGTGCTCTTTCATATGCAGTTGAGAGAATTCCGTAAAGTCTTACGGTTTTGCTGTAAATTGCAAAAAACTGAAAAAAAACTTAATTTTCGCTTATTACTCGAAAACCAGATAAGATTGAATAACGTTCAATACGTCATTTGTTGCGTATTCTAGTGCTCTTTCATATGCAGTTGAGAGAATTCCGTAAAGTCTTACGGTTTTGCTGTAAATTGCAAAAAACTGAAAAAAAACTTAATTTTCGCTTATTACTCGAAAACCAGATAAGATTGAATAACGGTCAATACGCCATTTGTTGCGTATTCTAGTGCTCTTTCATATGCAGTTGAGAGAATTCCGCAAAGTCTTACGGTTTTCCTGTAAATTGCAAAAAACTAAAAAAAAACTTAATTTTCGCTTATTACTCGAAAACCAGATAAGATTGAATAACGGTCAATACGTCATTTGTTGCGTATTCTAGTGCTCTTTCATATGCAGTTGAGAGAATTCCGTAAAGTCTTACGGTTTTCCTGTAAATTGCAAAAAACTAAAAAAAAACTTAATTTTCGCTTATTACTCGAAAACCAGATAAGATTGAATAACGTTCAATACGTCATTTGTTGCGTATTCTAGTGCTCTTTCATATGCAGTTGAGAGAATTCCGTAAAGTCTTACGGTTTTCCTGTAAATTGCAAAAAACTAAAAAAAAACTTAATTTTCGCTTATTACTCGAAAACCAGATAAGATTGAATAACGTTCAATACGTCATTTGTTGCGTATTCTAGTGCTCTTTCATATGCAGTTGAGAGAATTCCGTAAAGTCTTACGGTTTTCCTGTAAATTGCAAAAAACTAAAAAAAAACTTAATTTTCGCTTATTACTCGAAAACCAGATAAGATTGAATAACGGTCAATACGTCATTTGTTGCGTATTCTAGTGCTCTTTCATATGCAGTTGAGAGAATTCCGTAAAGTCTTACGGTTTTCCTGTAAATTGCAAAAAACTAAAAAAAAACTTAATTTTCGCTTATTACTCGAAAACCAGATAAGATTGAATAACGTTCAATACGTCATTTGTTGCGTATTCTAGTGCTCTTTCATATGCAGTTGAGAGAATTCCGTAAAGTCTTACGGTTTTGCTGTAAATTGCAAAAAACTGAAAAAAAACTTAATTTTCGCTTATTACTCGAAAACCAGATAAGATTGAATAACGGTCAATACGTCATTTGTTGCGTATTCTAGTGCTCTTTCATATGCAGTTGAGAGAATTCCGTAAAGTCTTACGGTTTTGCTGTAAATTGCAAAAAACTGAAAAAAAACTTAATTTTCGCTTATTACTCGAAAACCAGATAAGATTGAATAACGTTCAATACGTCATTTGTTGCGTATTCTAGTGCTCTTTCATATGCAGTTGAGAGAATTCCGTAAAGTCTTACGGTTTTGTTGTAAATTGCAAAAAACTAAAAAAAAACTTAATTTTCGCTTATTACTCGAAAACCAGATAAGATTGAATAACGTTCAATACGTCATTTGTTGCGTATTCTAGTGCTCTTTCATATGCAGTTGAGAGAATTCCGTAAAGTCTTACGGTTTTGCTGTAAATTGCAAAAAACTGAAAAAAAACTTAATTTTCGCTTATTACTCGAAAACCAGATAAGATTGAATAACGGTCAATACGTCATTTGTTGCGTATTCTAGTGCTCTTTCATATGCAGTTGAGAGAATTCCGTAAAGTCTTACGGTTTTGCTGTAAATTGCAAAAAACTGAAAAAAAACTTAATTTTCGCTTATTACTCGAAAACCAGATAAGATTGAATAACGTTCAATACGTCATTTGTTGCGTATTCTAGTGCTCTTTCATATGCAGTTGAGAGAATTCCGTAAAGTCTTACGGTTTTGCTGTAAATTGCAAAAAACTGAAAAAAAACTTAATTTTCGCTTATTACTCGAAAACCAGATAAGATTGTATAACGGTCAATACGTCATTTGTTGCGTATTCTAGTGCTCTTTCATATGCAGTTGAGAGAATTCCGCAAAGTCTTACGGTTTTCCTGTAAATTGCAAAAAACTAAAAAAAAACTTAATTTTCGCTTATTACTCGAAAACCAGATAAGATTGAATAACGGTCAATACGTCATTTGTTGCGTATTCTAGTGCTCTTTCATATGCAGTTGAGAGAATTCCGTAAAGTCTTACGGTTTTCCTGTAAATTGCAAAAAACTAAAAAAAAACTTAATTTTCGCTTATTACTCGAAAACCAGATAAGATTGAATAACGTTCAATACGTCATTTGTTGCGTATTCTAGTGCTCTTTCATATGCAGTTGAGAGAATTCCGTAAAGTCTTACGGTTTTCCTGTAAATTGCAAAAAACTAAAAAAAAACTTAATTTTCGCTTATTACTCGAAAACCAGATAAGATTGAATAACGTTCAATACGTCATTTGTTGCGTATTCTAGTGCTCTTTCATATGCAGTTGAGAGAATTCCGTAAAGTCTTACGGTTTTCCTGTAAATTGCAAAAAACTAAAAAAAAACTTAATTTTCGCTTATTACTCGAAAACCAGATAAGATTGAATAACGGTCAATACGTCATTTGTTGCGTATTCTAGTGCTCTTTCATATGCAGTTGAGAGAATTCCGTAAAGTCTTACGGTTTTCCTGTAAATTGCAAAAAACTAAAAAAAAACTTAATTTTCGCTTATTACTCGAAAACCAGATAAGATTGAATAACGTTCAATACGTCATTTGTTGCGTATTCTAGTGCTCTTTCATATGCAGTTGAGAGAATTCCGTAAAGTCTTACGGTTTTCCTGTAAATTGCAAAAAACTAAAAAAAAACTTAATTTTCGCTTATTACTCGAAAACCAGATAAGATTGAATAACGTTCAATACGTCATTTGTTGCGTATTCTAGTGCTCTTTCATATGCAGTTGAGAGAATTCCGTAAAGTCTTACGGTTTTCCTGTAAATTGCAAAAAACTAAAAAAAAACTTAATTTTCGCTTATTACTCGAAAACCAGATAAGATTGAATAACGGTCAATACGTCATTTGTTGCGTATTCTAGTGCTCTTTCATATGCAGTTGAGAGAATTCCGTAAAGTCTTACGGTTTTCCTGTAAATTGCAAAAAACTAAAAAAAAACTTAATTTTCGCTTATTACTCGAAAACCAGATAAGATTGAATAACGTTCAATACGTCATTTGTTGCGTATTCTAGTGCTCTTTCATATGCAGTTGAGAGAATTCCGTAAAGTCTTACGGTTTTCCTGTAAATTGCAAAAAACTAAAAAAAAACTTAATTTTCGCTTATTACTCGAAAACCAGATAAGATTGAATAACGTTCAATACGTCATTTGTTGCGTATTCTAGTGCTCTTTCATATGCAGTTGAGAGAATTCCGTAAAGTCTTACGGTTTTCCTGTAAATTGCAAAAAACTAAAAAAAAACTTAATTTTCGCTTATTACTCGAAAACCAGATAAGATTGAATAACGTTCAATACGTCATTTGTTGCGTATTCTAGTGCTCTTTCATATGCAGTTGAGAGAATTCCGTAAAGTCTTACGGTTTTCCTGTAAATTGCAAAAAACTAAAAAAAAACTTAATTTTCGCTTATATCTCGAAAACCAGATAAGATTGAATAACGTTCAATACGTCATTTGTTGCGTATTCTAGTGCTCTTTCATATGCAGTTGAGAGAATTCCGTAAAGTCTTACGGTTTTGCTGTAAATTGCAAAAAACTGAAAAAAAACTTAATTTTCGCTTATATCTCGAAAACCAGATAAGATTGAATAACGTTCAATACGTCATTTGTTGCGTATTCTAATGCTCTTTCATAAGCAGTTGAGAGAATTACATAAAGTCTTACGGTTTTCCTGAAAATTGCAAAAAACAAAAAAAAAAAAGTTAATAGGATTTGGCGAAACTCTTAATTATCGCTTATATCTCGCGAACCAGGTAAGATTGAATAACCATCAATACGTCATTAGTTGCGTATTCTAATGCTCTTTCATAGGCAGTTGAGAGAATTACATAAAGTCTTACGGTTTTCCTGAAAATTGCAAAAAACAAAAAAAAAAAAGTTAATAGGATTTGGCGAAACTTTTAATTATCGCTTATATCTCGAGAACCAGGTAAGATTGAATAACGTTCAATACGGCATTAGTTGCGTATTCTAATGCTCTTTCATAAGCAGTAGAGAAAATTACATAAAGTCTTACGGTTTTCCTGAAAATTGCAAAAAACGAAAACTACGGTGCTAAAATTTATAGCAATTTTTGAAAAATCAAAAGTTAATAGGATTTGGCCAAACTCTTAATTATCGCTTATAACTCGAGAACCAGGTAAGATTGAATAACCTTCAATACGTCATTTGTTGCGTATTCTAATGCTCTTTCATAAGCAGTTGAGGGAATTACATAAAGTCTTAAGGTTTTCCTGAAAATTGCAAAAAACTAAAAATTCTCTTAATTTTCGTTTATAACTCGAGAACCAGGTAAGATTGAACAATGTTCAATACGTCATTTGTTGCGTATACTAATGCTCTTTCATAAGCAGTTGAGAGAATTACATAAAGTCTTACGGTTTTGCTGAAAATTGCAAAAAACTAAAAAAAAACTTAATTTTCGCTTATAACTCGAGAACCAGGTAAGATTGAATAACCTTCAATACGTCATTTGTTGCGTATTCTAATGCTCTTTCATAAGCAGTTGAGAAAATTACATAAAGTCTTGCGGTTTTCCTGAAAATTGCAAAAAACGAAAAAAAAAAAAGTTAATAGGATTTGGCGAAACTCTTAATTATCGCTTATATCTCGAGAACCAGGTAAGATTGAATAACGTTCAATACGGCATTAGTTGCGTATTCTAATGCTCTTTCATAAGCAGTTGAGAAAATTACATAAAGTCTTGCGGTTTTTCTGAAAATTGCAAAAAACGAAAAAAAAAAAAGTTAATAGGATTTGGCGAAACTCTTAATTATCGCTTATATCTCGAGAACCAGGTAAGATTGAATAACGTTCAATACGGCATTAGTTGCGTATTCTAATGCTCTTTCATAAGCAGTAGAGAAAATTACATAAAGTCTTACGGTTTTCCTGAAAATTACAAAAAACTAAAACTACGGTGCTAAAATTTATAGCGATTTTTGAAAAATAAAAAGTTAATAGGATTCGGCCAAACTCTTAATTTTCGCTTATATCTCGCGAACCAGGTAAGATTGAATAACCATCAATACGTCATTAGTTGCGTATTCTAATGCTCTTTCATAGGCAGTTGAGAGAATTACATAAAGTCTTACGGTTTTCCTGAAAATTGCAAAAAACCAAAAAAAAAAAGTTAATAGGATTTGGCGAAACTTTTAATTATCGCTTATATCTCGAGAACCAGGTAAGATTGAATAACGTTCAATACGGCATTAGTTGCGTATTCTAATGCTCTTTCATAAGCAGTAGAGAAAATTACATAAAGTCTTACGGTTTTCCTGAAAATTGCAAAAAACGAAAACTACGGTGCTAAAATTTATAGCAATTTTTGAAAAATCAAAAGTTAATAGGATTCGGCCAAACTCTTAATTTTCGCTTATAACTCGAGAACCAGGTAAGATTGAATAACCTTCAATACGTCATTTGTTGCGTATTCTAATGCTCTTTCATAAGCAGTTGAGGGAATTACATAAAGTCTTAAGGTTTTCCTGAAAATTGCAAAAAACTAAAAATTCTCTTAATTTTCGTTTATAACTCGAGAACCAGGTAAGATTGAACAATGTTCAATACGTCATTTGTTGCGTATACTAATGCTCTTTCATAAGCAGTTGAGAGAATTACATAAAGTCTTACGGTTTTGCTGAAAATTGCAAAAAACTAAAAAAAAACTTAATTTTCGCTTATAACTCGAGAACCAGGTAAGATTGAATAACCTTCAATACGGCATTAGTTGCGTATTCTAATGCTCTTTCATAAGCAGTAGAGAAAATTACATAAAGTCTTACGGTTTTCCTGAAAATTCAAATTTTTAAATTACATTTTTCAGCTGTCGATCTATAAGATAATTCGAACGTCTATAACTCCATAATAAGGTAATTATAAATATACTATTTATATAATTTGCACCACAAATCTAGAATTAACGTTTTAGTAAATAAGAATTTCTAATTAAGGTTGTAATTATAAAGTCAAGATTGGAACAGCGCTAACATGGCTGAACTATACGCTTTGATATATAATCTGCAGAGGGCCTAAAAAAATATATTATAGTCTAGTTACCAACCCCTATGCGATGCGAATATGAGAGGATACGGATTTAAGTTGGCAGTACCTAAGAATGAGAATGTGTAAGTGAATGTGTGAGAACTGTCATACTTGTCAGTGAGTTGTCACAAATTAAGGACAAGTGCCTTTATTGGATTTCTTCATCATTCTGCAATGTCCTGAATGCAGACTGAATGAAAAACGTGCTTCATTGCTTCCTCCTTGTGTTTCCTTGCATGGCAGACTTTTCCTTGAACGCTTCATTTCACTTCAGGTAAGTAGTACTACTCCAACATGTAAACAACCATCGATCTCTAAAGTTGTTTGCTTTTCTAATAGATACATAGATGCTGTGATGCTAAGGAAAATGCTCAAATACTTTTTGGTAACAACACATCAAAGACAATTCATATACCTGGTACCTGCATTAATGGATAGTAACCAAAAGTTAAATAGTCGCACTTGTCAACAATCGATTGGAGAACATGTTATTCTTATAGGTGATGCTCCTGCAACCAGGATATGTGCAAAGTTGACTTCCTTTATTTGCAAAGAAAGTGGATGACATTACAAAATGCTAGTTGGAGTGAAAATATTGGAAAAAGTAAAAATATAAATTTTTCACCGGAAACCAATAGAGACTACAAGTATTTCTTTTTTCAACAGGACCCAGCAACACCCAAAAACCAATTCTTCCATTCTACATGATCCTTAGGGATATTATAACACATTTCAGTACTAGTTGCAGTGTAAGTATTTGAAAAAATAGAAAATAGCATTTTTCATCAATAACCTGGAGAGACTAAAAGTATTTCTTTTTTCAACAGGACCCAGCAACACCCAAGCATCTATTCTTGCATTCTACATGATACATAGGCATAGTATTACACATCTGAGTGTCAGTTACAGTGAAAATACTTCAATAAGTAAAAATACTATTTTTCATCATAAGCCCGGAGAGACTAAAAGTATTTCTTTTTTCAGGTGAACCCAGCAAGTCGCAAGAATCTATTTTTGCATTCTACATGATCCTTAGGCATAGTATTACACATCTGAGTGTCAGTTACAGTGAAAATACTTCAAAAAGTAAAAATACTATTTTTCATCATAAGCCCGGAGAGACTAAAAGTATTTCTTTTTTCAGGTGAACCCAGCAAGTCGCAAGAATCTATTTTTGCATTCTACATGATCCTTAGGCATAGTATTACACATCTGAGTGTCAGTTACAGTGAAAATACTTCAAAAAGTAAAAATACTATTTTTCATCATAAGCCCGGAGAGACTAAAAGTATTTCTTTTTTCAACAGGACCCAGCAACACCCAAGCATCTATTCTTGCATTCTACATGATACATAGGCATAGTATTACACATCTGAGTGTCAGTTACAGTGAAAATACTTCAAAAAGTAAAAATACTATTTTTCATCATAAGCCCGGAGAGACTAAAAGTATTTCTTTTTTCAACAGGACCCAGCAACACCCAAGCATCTATTCTTGCATTCTACATGATACACAGGCATAGTATTACACATCTGAGTGTGAGTTACAGTGAAAATACTTCAAAAAGTAAAAATACTATTTTTCATCATAAGCCCGGAGAGACTAAAAGTATTTCTTTTTTCAACAGGACCCAGCAAGTCGCAAGTATATATTTTTGCAATCTACATGATCATTGGAGATAGTGTAACACATTTGAGTACCAGTAGCAGTGAAAATACTTGAAAAAGTAAAAATTCCATTTTTCACCAAAAACCTGGAGAGACTAAAAGTATTTCTTCTCTCAGGAGGACCCAGCAACACCCAAGAATCTATTGTTGTTTCCTGCATAATCTTTACAGATAGTATAACACATATAAGTGACAATAGTAATGAAAATACTGGTAAAAATACAACTACAAATTTTCATAAAAAAAAAAATGAGAAATGAGAAACTAAAATTATTTCTTCTTTCAGGAGGACCCAGCAAAACCTAGGAATCTATTCTTGCTTTCTACATGATCCTAAGGGATAGTATAACACATCTGATGACCAGTTGCAGTGAAACTGCTGAAAAGTCTAACATACAAATAGTATAACAGCTAGCATAGTATATGAGCTTGTTATAGACGAATGGCTTAAGGCACGAATTTACCAGTGGGCTCATTGGATAGGCCATACTTTTTCCTTTAAATTTGCATATTCGCTGATCAATTAACACGAATATTTATCGATTACTTAAGAGAAAACATGCTTGTATTGTACCGACTTGTAAAAATTGCTAAATAAATGATAATTTACAAACTTGTTTGAAAATATTTATTTATAGTCTTAAAGAATGATCCTTTCCCTTTCGGTTGCTTCCAAATTCATCAATATTGGTGAACTAATAAGAAAGTTATTAAACTTTTATGCGACGACGGTTAACGCTCATCGCATCGCATGTTCCCAATCATATCATAGTATTAAACCTTTTTTAGGCGAAAAGCTTACAAATCACAAATCTACCAATAGGCTCATTGGATGGGCCATACTTTTACCTTTAAAATTGCATATTCGCTGATCAATTGCCAGGAATAGTTATCTATTAATTAAAGAATAAGTAAATAGTAATTTACAAATTTTATAATAATAATAATAATGGAAGGGGTTGGTAACTAGACTATAATATATTTTTTTAGGCCCTCTGCAGATTATATATCAAAGCGTATAGTTCAGCCATTTTGGCGCTGTTCCAATCTTGACTTTTTAATTAGAACCTTAATTCGAAATTCTTATTTACTAAAGTATTCATTATAGATTTAGCAAGCTAATTATATAAATAGTTGATTTGTAATTGCCTTACTAATGGAGTTATAGACGTTTAAATTACCTTACGCAGTGACACCTATTTATATTATAAAACATAATATCTGTTAATTATATAGATTAAATAAATTGTATTACAGTAGATGGCCCTTTGATAAAATATTAAATCATTAATAATTCAATAATTAATTGAATTAAGTGCAAATAAATATTACTGGTCGATAAACAATGAATTAACCTTTATTTTAGTTAATAAGTAATCCTAATTAATGCTCTAATTAAAAACTTCGATTTGAAACAGCGCTAAAAGTGCTGAACTATAGCCTTCTCGCGATCACCAATAGATGGACAAAAAATGGATATTATTAGCTCAGTAACAAACCAACATGGAAGGGGTTGGTAACTAGACTATAATATATTTTTTTAGTCCCTCTGCAGATTATATAGCAAAGCGTATAGTTCAGCCATTTTGGCGCTGTTCCAATCTTGACTTTTTAATAAGAACCTTAATTAGAGATTCTTATTTACTAAAGTATTCATTATAGATTTAGCAAGCTAATTATATAAATAGTTGATTTGTAATTGCCTTACTAATGGAGTTATAGACGTTTAAATTACCTTACGCAGTGACACCTATTTATATTATAAAACATAATATCTGTTAATTATATAGATTAAATAAATTGTATTACAGTAGGTGGCGCTTTGACAAAATATTAAATCATTAATAATTCAATAATTAAGTGAGTTAAGTGCAAATAAATATTACTAATCGATAAGCAATGAAGTAGCCTTTATTTTAATTAATAGGTAATTCTAATTATTGCTCTAATTACATAATTCGATTTGGAACAGCGCCAAAAGTGCTGAACAATAATCTTCAATGAATTCATTAGTTAAGTAACAAACCAACTTGATGGGTTTGCAACTAGACTATAATATAGTCTAGTTCAGCGATTTTGGCTCTGTAAAAATCTTGATTTTTTAATTATCACCTTAATTAGAATTTCTCATTTACTAAAACGTTATTTCTAGATTTGTGGTGCAAATTATATAAATAGTATATTTATAATTACCTTATTATGGAGTTATAGACGTTCGAATTATCTTATAGATCGACAGCTGAAAAATGTAATTTAAAAATTTGAATTTTCAGGAAAACCGTAAGACTTTATGTAATTCTCTCAACTGCCTATGAAAGAGCATTGCAATACGCAACTAATGACGTATTGATCGTTATTCAATCTTACCTGGTTCGCGAGATATAAGCGAAAATTAAGAGTTTGGCCGAATCCTATTAACTTTTTATTTTTCAAAAATCGCTATAAATTTTAGCACCGTCGTTTTAGTTTTTTTTGCAATTTTCAGGAAAAATATTATACATAATACAATTTTCAACAGTGCATAAAAAAAGAGCGTAGAAATATACAACTAATAATATATTTTACATTTTTGGAATGTGTATTTTTTTCTGTATTTTTTATTATAAATGATGCTGCGAATTGATTAAATACATAATATTTTCTTTTGTTAAAGCTAGAATTTGAGTCCGGTTCCGGCCAGATTCTCTTCGGTCCAACGATCGAAGAATTCGATCATCTTCGGACACATTTCGGATTTAAAGGATCCCGTCGCGCCGCTCCTCATGAAAGCGCCGCCAGGATTGAAGCACAGACCTTTGGATTTCAGGAATTCGACGAGAGCCGAATGATCCGTCGAAGTGTTGTTCTTCATCTGCTCGAAGCTGAGATGATGGAGCAACTCTTTCATCTGATCCTCGTCCAATTTTACACCCAGGAAACCGCTCACCTCGGCGACAACGCCGCGCAGATCCTTCTTCATATCTTCGTACTTGAGGAAAATTACGTTCGGTTCGGACCGTCTCTTCCAGTAACCAAGGATATTGTCGAAGAACGGAGCCCAACCGACTGAAACAAAGAAACAACATCAATATTTAACTCTCGTTACCATGGTTATTTGTTTACGTTTGTTCTTGACGAAGAGCTGCACATGAAGATCGAAATCACCGGAATAGTTTTCCAGCAATCTCAGATGATGGTAATACGAGACGCAGACGTCTTTCGGATTTCTCGCAACGTGGATAATCTGCAAATTAGAAAAGAAAAGATAAAACGTTATTTAAGAATTAAGAAATTTGCTTGTAAATATATACTTTTGGTCTCTTTTCGAAGTTCCTGATTTGCTTTGGCAACAGTTCCCATGGTAAATGCGTCTTCACGAACCTCGGCCTCGGTTTGTTCTTGAGATATTCGACGGATTTCCTCACATTCGGAAGTGAATTATTGGGACAATCGATACCAAAAAGAGTACAGTATCTGAAAACATCATTATATTCATCTTGTTTTTTTTTTGTTAATGTCATTTAAAAATAAATTTAAATGTAAGTCACGTTTCTTACAGATAATTACAATAATTATATAAAATGATATGCAAATTATTTGGAGCAAACTGATAACGAAACGCACTTTAAAATAAAACAAACGTAACCATGTTTACCATTCGTAATCTAGCAATTGTTTGAAATGGGAGCGCAAACATCGTGATTATGAAAATTTTACTCTTAATAGTAAATACTTTCTTCGCTGCAAATTTTAAACTTATTTCGAAATATTTTTATAATTCTATAATTGCATAAGCGAAAATCAATAAAAATTTCAACAAAATGCAGAACGAGCGATTATCTGTGACCTTCAATTATTAATAAAAAAAAAACGAGATACAGCAAATAATATTGAAGTGGGTCATTTTTTTTTTAAATTAAATTTTTGAAGCAGGTCTTGCATATAACATGTGAAAAAACAAAAGTAAAGTTTAATTTCTTTGTTTTTGTTTTAATTAACAATTGAAAAAAAGAACTCACTCGATGAATGGAAACCTCTCATCCAGATCGACTTTTGCCGCCTCGAAATCGAGATCGTTGGCGATGCACCAAACCATTTCTTGGGTCCATGTCGTCCCTGGCAACAGAAAACAAAATCAATCATTCAACTAACTTAAGGATGGATGCTTGTTTCTCTTTAAATTATTTTGCTTCAATTAAAGCAATCTCCATGGTAACAACATCTTAATATCTTAACGAGAAACATTTTTTACCGCATTTGGGGAAGCTGGTGACCCAGACGTCATCGTCGTAGACTTCGAGATCTTCGATTTCCTTCTGATATTTGGCGAAGTTTTCTGGAAGAGCGTAACCTTTGAACTCGCCGTAGCCTTTCCTCGCGCTGCTCAAGCAATACTGGTTGCGCAACGCGTCCAGCTCTTCAGAACTCTTCATTTCCATTTTTATTTTTTCTTAAATTTATTTGTTTATTATTTTTCTTCTTTTTTCAAAACTTCGCTCCGAAACCGAACGCCGTTCGTTTTATAACTGAACGCGAGTTTCGTCCGTCATGCATTCAAATAGAACGCAGATAAAAACCGCACGAAAACACACTCAAACTCGCGGACTTTCTCTATTTTGAATGCGATTAAAATATTTTATATCATCGCCGAGCGCAAAATTACGCAACGAATTTGTTAATAATTATCTCTGATTTACAACTATAAAAATTAAACGATTATAAAAATGTGCAATGAACCACTTTTTATGCTAAACAACTTTATTAATTTATTTGTTATTATATTGCCATAAAACTTATTCGATTCGACAATTTATTCTTTGAATTTTCGAAAATATAATAAAGTAGAAATTTGATATCAAAAGAAGTAGTTTTTTTTTTAACAATGAATAACTAAAGTTTGTAAATATTTTATAAATAAACCGAAGAGATTCAAGCATTTTTATACTCATATTATTCACTGAAGAAGTTAGAGCATTTCTAGAATATAGCGTCTCAAGACACAATTTAAAATATTATTGTATTGATTAGGTTCGTTTTATTAATTGATTAAAAAATACATATTTAGTTTTGTCTTAAAAACTTTTACTTATAAGTATAATATAAGCTTACAATTCCAATCCGGTTTCTGCGAGGTTTTCCTTCATCCACCGATTGAAGTAATCGATCATCGCCGGCGACATCTCCGATTTGAACGAACCGGAAGTTCCGCTTCGCATGAACTCACCGTTCGGATTGAACAGAAGATCTTTGCTCTTCAAAAACGCAGCCGCAGTTGAATGATCCGTTGCTTTGTTGTGTCTCATCACCTCAAAACTCAAATGATGCAACAGTTTTTTCACCTGATCTTCCCTCAATTCGAAGCCCAAAAAATCGGCGACTTGCAACAGGATACTGCGAAGATCCTTCTTCATATCTTCGTACTTCAGGAAAATTATGTTCGGTTCAGAGCGTCGTCTCCAGTAGCCCAAAACGTTGTTGAAGAACGGAGTGTAGATGGCTGCAAAAACAACAATTTTGACATTGACAACTAAACGTCATATTTGACGTTTCAATTATATTTAATATTTTTACCTTTATTTCTGAGAAAGAGTTGGACGTGCAGATCGAAATCTCCAGAATAGTTTTCCAAGTATCTGACGTGATGGTAATGCGAGACGCAAACGTCTTTAGGATTTCTTGCCACGTGGATGATCTAATATTATTAAATTACAATTTATTATAAAATATTTTCTTCTAGTTTATTAACTGACTCACCTTTGGTCTCTTCTCGAAAGATCTGATTTGCTTCGGCAATAATTCCCAGGGTAAATGGGTTTTGATGAATCTGGGTCTCGGTTTGCTCTTCAGAAATTCCACGGATCTTCTCACGTACGGTACGGCGTCGTTGGGATCATCTATACCGAAGAACACGCAGAATCTGAAGAAGAACATAAAATTGGAAAATTTTGTCATTTCAGGTATTTTTTTCTTCATTTCTTTTGACTCACTCGATGAAAGGAAACCTCTCATCCAGATCGACCTTCGCCGCTTCAAAATCCAGATCGTTGGCAACGCACCAAACCAATTCTTCGGTCCACGTCGTCCCTAACAACATGCAAACAACAAAATTTGACATTAACTAATCATTGTCATTTTGACGTTTATTTAATGAATTGTCATGGTGACCAACAGATATTTACCGGATTTGGGGTAGCTGGTGACCCAGACGTCATCGTCGTAGACTTCGAGATCTTCGATTTCCTTCTGATATTTGGAAAAACTCTCCGGAAGCGCGTAACCTTTGAACTCTCCGTAACCTTTCCTCGCGCTGCTCAGACAATACCTGTCTCGCAGTTCGATTAACTCCGAATCGCTTTTAAATTCCATGATGAAACCTTTCCAACGTGCTCGAACTTTGGGAGACTACTGAAACGAGTTTTAAATACATTGCGAAAGTCTATACGGATTTTATATAATAAAAATATAAATAAAACCTTTCTTTCTTTCGTTCGATAATACCTGTTGACTCTAGAAAATAGATAAGATTTGAAAAACAGGAGCACAAGGAGATTATTTATATACAAATATTTTATTACAAAAAAAATGCATTTTATTTTAAAAACGAATCAAATTATTCTTTGCACAATTTTTGTTTGTTGTTGTTATTGTCACAACAAATTTCTTACAATTCCAATCCGGTTCCTTCAAGGTTCTCCTTCGTCCACCGATTGAAATAATCGATCATCTCCGGCGACATCTCAGATTTGAACGAACCGGAAATTCCGCTTCGCATGAATTGGCCATCCGGATTGAACAGTAGATCTTTGCTCTTCAAAAACGCGGCCGTAGTCGAATGATCCGTAGCTTTGTTGTATCTCATCACCTCAAAACTCAAATGATGCAACAGCTTTTTCACCTGATCTTCGCTCAATTCGAAGCCCAAAAACTCGGCGACTTGCAACAGAATGATGCGAAGATCCTTCTTCATATCTTCGTACTTCAGGAAAATGATGTTCGGCTCCGAACGTCTGCTCCAGTAACCCAAAACATTTTTGAAATACGGAGTGTAGACGGCTGCAAAAACAACAAATTTGACATTAACGTCAAAACGTCATATTTGACGTTTCCATTTAATAATTAACGTTTTATGTCAAAAATATTTTTACCTTTATTTCTGAGAAAGAGTTGGACGTGCAAATCGAAATCTCCAGAATAGTTCTCCGCGTATCTGACGTGATGGTAGTGCGAGACGCAAACGTCTTTAGGATTTCTTGCCACGTGGATTATCTGAAATTTTTATATTTTACATAAAATTATTATTATTGCTTCTTATGTACGACGATTTTTCTCGCAACGTACCTTTGGTCTCTTCTCGAAAGTTCTGATTTGCTTCGGCAATAATTCCCATGGTAAATGGGTTTTGATGAATCTGGGTCTAGGTTGGCTCTTCAAAAATTCCAGAGATCTTCTTACGTACGGTAAGGCGTCGTCGGTATCGTCAATTCCGAAGAACATGCAGAATCTGAAAATTATTGAAACTCAAAATTTTCTTATTTTATTTTTTCCATCTCTACTCACTCCATAAACGGAAACCTCTCATCCAGATCGACTTGCGCCGCTTCAAAATCCAAATCGTTGGTAACGCACCAAACCAATTCTTCTGTCCACGTCGTCCCTAACAACAAAATTTGACGTTAACCAATTGTAATTTTGACGTTAATTTAATGAATTGTCATGGTGACAAACATATATTTACCGGATTTGGGGTAGCTGGTGACCCAGACGTCGTCATCGTAGACTTCGAGATCTTCGATTTCCTTCTGAAATTTGAAAAAACTCTCCAGAAGCTCGTATCCTCGGAACTCTGCGTAACCTTTCCTCGCGCTGCTCAGACAGTACCTGTCTCGCAGTTCGACTAATTCCGAATCCCTTTTAAATTCCATAATGAAGTCTTTACAATTTGCTCGACGAGGGATCACTGAAACTAATTATACTCATATGTCGATAATTCTTGTTGACTCTACGAAATAGATAAGATTGGAATTTCCTGAGAAAATTATTTATATACAAATGTTGCATCAAAAAAAATTGCATTTTATTATCATAAAAAATGAGAGTATTGTCTGAAAATAATTGTTTATCTTTAATTAACGATAATTAATAAATATCAACACTCAAAAGTGGAGTTTCGTGTTGGCGAGATTACGTTCGATCCATTCATCGAAAATCTTAATAACTTCTTCATCCATTTCCTCCTTGTAGCCACCGGATTTTCCCTTCCTGATGAACTCACCACCGGAACTCATGGGATTGGAAATTTTAATGAAATCCATTAATATCGTTTGATTGACAGCAGTATTTTTCTTCATCGACTCAAAACTTAGATGTTCCTTCAACGTCTCCACCTGATCTCGCCTCAAATCAACATCCAAAAACTTTGCCACTTCCATCATTGATTGTCCCAAATCCTTCTTCAAATCTTCGTATTTGATGAACAGAATATTCGGTTCGTCGCGCCTGTTAAAGTAGCTGAAAACGTTCTTGAAGAACGGAGATGAAACCACTAGAAATCAATAAGATTAATAAAATTTTCACATTTTCAATTTATAATAATCACGTTTGTCCTTGATGAACAATTGCCAATGTTGTTCGAAGTTGCCATGGAAAACTTCAAACATCTTCATGTGATGGTAATAGGAGACGCATACATCTTTCGGATTTCTTGTTATGTGAATTATCTGCAATTAATAATTATAGAAAATTATCAAATACATTAATTGCATTTATTGAGCATAAAATATAAGTTTTAGCAGTTTTTACGTAAGAAATCATTTTTATTAAAACGCAACCAACTTATCACCGATGGAAATAAAAACGCCTATTACGTAATAATTATTCTTCGCCAAACACTGAATACCTTAGGTCTCTTTTCGAAAGTTCGGATTTGCTTCGGCAGTAAATCCCACGGGAAATGCGTTTTGATGAATCTCGGTCTTTTCATGTTCTTCAGCAGTTCCAGAGGTTTCAGGAATTTCGGCAGATTTGCATCGCCATTATCAACCTGCACGAAACTGCAACGTAAATTTCATTTTATTTATAATATTTACTATAGTTTTTAAAATATCTATTAATTTTTTTCTCACTCTAAAAATGGAAATCTCTCGTGCAATTCCTGCTTAGCTCCTTCGAAATCCAGATTATTGCAGATGCACCACACCATTTCTTGTGTCCAAGTGGTACCTGAAACAAAATAAATTTGTTTATTTAAAACATGAAGATTATAAAAATAATTGTGTCTCTATGGTAACAAACAAAAGACGACTCACCGCATTTCGGGTAGCTGGTGACCCAGACGTCATCATCGTAGACTTCGAGATCTTCGATATCCTTCTGATACCTAGCGAAATTCGAATACAGCACGTAACCATGGAAACTCTCGTAAGTGAAGTTGTGCGGCGGAGCGTAGAGCTTCCGGATAACCTCTTCCATTTCCTCGGCGTTCATCATCCTCATCGCCATGGTGATTGAACAAAAATGAAACAAATGCGGTTTAAAGAAGTGGAAAGAAACAAAATTGTTAATCTCATCCGCTTTTATACGTCCAGAAGTCACAATTATTTTTGAATTGATAAGATTACATAACGAACAAACAATTACCAGACTTATTTTAATAGCTCTTATTTTTGTTTGTTTAAAATATGCATGACAATTCCATGGCAACACGAAAATTGTTTCAAATGACAGTGATTTAAAAACAAATGAATAAATTGACATGACAAAAGACAAATTCAACAAAATATATAAATAATTTTCTTTAACGCATTTTATTTTTTTAATACATTAAGCAGTCTTTAATTAATACGAAAATATAAATTTAATTTTTAATTTTCAAAGTTTAATCCCGTGTTGGCAAGATTAGCTTCGGTCCATTTATCGAAAACTTTGATGACTTCTTCGTCCATTTCGCCCTTATAACCACCGGATTTTCCCTTCCTGATGAACTCTCCGCCGAGAGACTTGGAGTTAACGCTCTTCACGAAAGCCGTCAACTTGGAATGATTGACCGCGTTATTATTCTTCATTGACTCAAAACTTAAGTGTGCCATCAATTTTTCGACTTGATCTTCTTTCAAATTAACACCTAGGAACTCTGCGATCTCCATCAGAGACTTCCTCAAATCCTTCTTCAAATCTTCGTATTTGATGAACAGAATATTGGGTTCGTCGCGTTTGTGGAAGTAGCTTAAAACGTTCTTGAAAAACGGCGACCAAACCACTGAAAATCAAGGATTTTTATTGCAAAATGTAATTTTAAAATTTACGTAATAATCACGTTTGTCATGGATGAACAATTGCCATTGCTGCTCGAAGTTGCCTTGGAAACCTTCAAACATTTTCATGTGATGATAGTAGGAGACGCATGCGTCTTTCGGATTTCTCGTTACGTGAATTATCTGCAATTTATAGAAAATCAATTTTTCTAACATTTGTAAATTATTTACTGTAAATTATTGAATACCTTAGGTCTTTTTTCGAAAGTTCTGATTTGCTTTGGCAGTAAATCCCAAGGTAAATGCGTTTTGATGAACCTCGGTCTGGGCATGTTCTTCAGCAGTTCAAAAGAGTTTAAGAAATTCGGTATTTCTATGCTGCCATCATCAGGGAACAAAAAACTGTAACTGAAATTTAAAAAAATATAATTAATTAATTTTACAAAAAAAAAAATCAATGAATTTTTTGTATTTACTCTAGAAATGGGAATCTCTCATCTAATTCCCGCTTAGCTCCTTCGAAATCCAAATCATTGCAGATGCACCACACCATTTCTTGGGTCCACGTAGTTCCTGAAACAAATTGCATTTATTATTTAAAATTCATCATTTTTTAAAGCTTTGTTTAGATTAATTATAACCATAACAACGTAAATTTTAAATCAAATAAATATCACCATGGTAACTTATTACCGCATTTCGGGTAGCTGGTTACCCAGACGTCATCGTCGAAAACCTCGAATTCTTCGATCGTCTTTCGAACCTTAGAGAAGCTCGAATACAACACGTAACCATGGTAATTATCGTATGACAAGTTGTAGGGCGGAACGTAAACTTTCCGGATAAGTTCTTCAACCTCTTCGACGTTCATTACTTTCGTCATTATTAAATTAAATTAAAAAAATATCACACTTTTTTGCATTGGAAAAAAATTGTGATGTAGTCCAGTTTTATACTTGCAAAAAATGTAATCCTGGATTTAGGAGGTGATAAGATTCCACTTAGAACAAACACATTTTGCAAATTCATCCGCTTGGTTTATAATTACGTTTAATTCTTGCAAATTCTCATCAATGAAAATATTTGCTTCAATATTTGTAATTTATTTGTTAAAATTGTAATTTATTAACTTGTTAAAACAATTAAATTAAATTATTCAACTTTTGTTGCTATGGTAAAAAATAATAAACGAGATTTATGTAATAAATAAGAAAAACTATGGTAACCAAATCCAAAAAAAAAAGTGGTTTGACTTACCACATTTCGGGTAACTGGAGACCCAGACGTCATCATCGTAGACTTCCAATTCATCGATTCTTTGCCGAAATCTGGTGAAATTCGATGAAAAAACGTAACCTTCGAAAATCTGGTAAGATGATTTGAACGGTGAAACGTACACTTTTTCGATCACTTCTTCTATCTCTTCGGAGCTCATCAGCTTCACCATCTTGTCTGCAGATTGAAAGATCACTCAACGAAAACAACATTTCTTGAAACGGTCGTCTACTTTATATACGAAAGCAAAAGTAATCTCGGATAGTTTCCATCGAACAGGGCAGATTCCACATGGAGCAAACATTTACTTAATTTAACGTAAAATTTTCTGTTGAAAAATAAACAAAAACAGGGAAAAATACAAAATAAAAACATACACGACTTTCCGCATGCTTGATCATCGCATTTACCAATCGATCGTTCTTTTTTTTTCTTCCTTTGTTTCAAGTTGTTCTCTTTTGTTTTGCTCTTGTTTCTGGTCATTTCAAGGCATTTCCTTTCTTCCTACGCCTACTATAAAAGCGGCAAACATATTCGATTGTTTTCAATTATCGTTGCGATGGGTCTGAATTTGGATGAAATTCTCGAGCAGAAATTCACTTCTGTTTTCCGTAAAGGTTACCGGAAGTATGGGAAATTCACGCTTCCGGCGAGATTCGAGGATTTGCGTAAGGAAATCGACGACTTCGAGGTGTTCGAAGACGATGTTTGGGTTTGCAGCTTCCCAAAAACCGGTATTTTTCTAATTTCTCTTGCCCTTTCTTTTACAAAATAAATCTTTTTATAGGCACTACGTGGACGCAGGAGATGGTATGGTTAATTTGCAACAATTTCGATTACATCAAAGCCGAAGAGAATTTGGGCGCAAGATTTCCATTTTTGGAGTGAGTTTTTCGTAATTTTCTTTTAGAAAGTTTATTTATTTATTTTTTTCAGAGTTTCAGCGGTTTTCGACTTTAGAGATTTGATTTCCGAAAACGACGAGTTTAAACCCCCAATTTTCATTGAAAACTCGCTTGAATTCACCAAGAATTGTTCAAGACCAAGGATGATCAAAACGCATCTTCCATGGGATTTACTTCCAAGAGCGATCAGGGAGTTCCAGGTTAAACCTAAGGTTAGTGAATATATGCAAATGCAAATTTGCACTTTATTTAATAAAATGAGTGTATTTTCATTAATAGGAGACTCTTGTTTATTGAGAAATAAGCTGTTAAATTTGAATCAATACATACAGTTTTATCATAAAAATAAATATTCAAATTATTATTTGTGTATTTGTCTTAGATAATTCACGTGAGTCGAAATCCAAAAGATACCTGCATCTCATACTTTCATCACGCTCGACTTTTCGAAGGATTTTCCGGTGATTTTCGCGAATTCGCCGAGCTTTTCGTTGCTGGAAAAGGTGTGGATGAAAAATGTTGTAGAAAAACTATTTTTCAAATGAATTTGTTTTTCAGTAAGTTTTGGCCCATTTTTCGAAAACTTCTTAAGCTTTTGGAACGTCAAGGAGCGGAACAATCTCCTTTTCATCAAGTACGAAGATATGAAAGAAGATTTGGGTGAGGTGATGGAGATTGTGGCGAAATTCGTTGGAAAAAAATTGGATGAAAGCGAGAAATGTAAACTGTTGAAGCATCTGAGTTTCGAAGAGATGAAACGAAATCCGGCTGTAAATTTCGAGCCGGTCCTGGAATTTCATCGACGCTTCAATTTGGTGAAAGTAGATGGAGTTTTCATGAGATCCGGCGGTGAGGGACAAAAGAGCAAAAAGGACGAATTCGATGAGGATTTGCAAAAATTGTTCGACGATTGGATTAAACGAAATTTATTGAAATTTTCTTAGAATTCGCATTTCTCGAAACCGGATGCCGCAAAGTCCCAATCGATCTTGCGGGTTTTGATGATGTTCGTGAACACTTTGGAGGAGTGCTTGGGTGTTCTGGTGCGATTCGGATTTTCGAAATCCACGTGGATCAAACCGAAACGTTCGCTGAAATTTTATATTTTCATTATTTTTGTTGCAATTATTATTATTTTTTTGTTAATTACGCGTATCCACGAAGCCATTCGAAGTTGTCAAGGAAACTCCATGCTGTGTAGGCTTTCACGTTGCATTTGTCTTCAGTTACAGCCAATAGGACTTGTTCTAAATATTTCTGAAACAAAGATAATTTTAAAGATAAAATATGCAAATTGAAGATGAAATTAAACTGACGTTATAATAATGAATTCTTCTGCAATCCTGCGTGAATTCCTCGTATTCTCCTGCGTATCCGTTTTCAGAAATGATAACATCCGGATTTCCGTATTCCTCTCTGATGAAATTCAGCAGTTTCCTCAATCCCCAAGGGACGACTTTCAACCAGGAAGCGGCGGTGCTTTCCCAGGCTTCGTCGACGCTCGAATCCGCTCCGACGTCGAAATAATAAGATGGCCTTGAAAGCCCTTGAGGAGCGCCATCTGTTACCAATCTCGTCGTGTAATGATTGAGACCCAAGAAATCAGCGGAACCGCGAATCATCTCGACCTCTTCGGCGGTGAACGCCGGAAGACGAGATTTGCTGAAACCCTCTTCGGCGCTAGCTTTCGAAATCATATCTTTCATCACTTGATGGTAATCTCCGTTCACAGAGAAGATGGGATTCGCGAACCATCCGAGCTATAATCAATAATTAATTTTTGGAATTGGGCATTAGTTATTGTTTAATAAATCTCATTTACGCCCATTCTCAAGACACGCTTTGCTGAATCTGAATCCTTCTGGGTTTTCGCCTCGAACCAGCTGGAATCCAGAGTGATTCCGACCAATCCGTTTTGCGTGGTTTTGTACTGCTCCTGGTAGATCCTGTACGCTTTTCCGTGCGCCCTCAGGAGCGTCGTGCTGCATAGGTAGGGGGCGACACCGTCCGAAGTGTAGGCGGGTGCCTTATTGGCAATGCCGTAACCCTCGTGACACACCTGATAGGGTTCATTGAAAGTCTGCCAATGCTTAACTTTGGCGCCGAAGCTCTTGAACGCGACGGTCGCATACTCGGCGAAGATGTCGGCTAGCAGCGGATTAGGCCATCCACCGATCTCCTGCAACGGTTGCGGCAAATCCCAATGATACAGGGTGACGAAAGGTTCGATTCCGTTGGCCAAAAGCTCATCTATCAATTCGTTGTAATAGCGAATGCCATCGACGTTGATGTTATTTGCGAAACCGGATGGAAGGATCCTCGACCAGGATAGGGAAAATCGGTAGTAATCGACGCCTAAGCTCTTCAGAAGAGCTACATCCTCTTTGGTCTTGTGATAGGAATCGCAGGCCACGTCACCGGTGCTTCTATCGAAGATCAGATCGTTCCTGAAATGGCTCAAATGATCCCAAATGTTTTCCCCCTTACCTAGAAACAAAACAAAAGTACATAGCAACGAAACAATTGATTAATTAAATAAAACAAATACCGCTCTCGTTCCAAGCGCCCTCCACCTGATAGGAGGCCGTGGAAACGCCGAATTTAAAATCCGGCGGGAATTCCGAACACAAACATCCCAAACTCAGCAAGCTGCTAAAACAAACGAAGAATATCCTCAGTTTCATAACGGATTACGCGATTAATTATACAACAACAAACATAAAATTCCACTGATAAGAAACGAAATTTCGCAAATTAATTAATTATTAATTTAAAATTTTCGAAAATTTCGTAAAAAGAATTGTTTTATGTTTAGAATTATTTTATTTTTATTCATTTTTAACTCACCCGAGAAAAACAAATGCTACAACTGTGGACACCATGTCGCTGGATGTTTCTGTTTCCGCATTCGATTTTTAACTTGTACATCTGATCAGATAACCCGAATTTTATATTATTTTTCTCTTTCTCAGTCACACACACACACACATATCGCAGATTAGATAATCGTTTTTGAACTTTGATTTGTTATTATTTTTAAATATAATTTTTATTTCCGATGAGAGCGCACCTTTCGATTTTCGCGTGCATTTGTTTACTCGCGTCTAACGAATTCGTTAGGTTACAAATATGATTTCTTTTTTTCATAAAGACCCATTTGTATCCACTCGAAAATATATTAATACTTGAGGTTATCAATCGCAACTGATAAACAAATGCAATTCGTTATGCATGACTTTCTTTTTTTTCTAAATTATTCGTTTGTTTTTAATTATTATGTTTTTTTTTTAGGAATTGAAACGATATTCAAATTTCTTGTAACCAAAGTGAAAATTATATAAAATCTATTTATTTCGATTTTAGGCAACTTCATTGTGTGAAAGTTATGGGCGTAACATAACATAGTTGCTAACCGGAAGTGAATATAAAAAATATCATCAAATAGTAATTATCGATTTATTTAAAACTAGATTATTTCGTGGTGCGAAATAGTTATTACGATCTACTTAAAAAAAACAGATAATAAATAGAAGTTATCGATGGCATCAGGAGGAAGAGTATCGAGTTGAGATTGGGTATGGCCGCGGAGGAGGTGAAGGATCGTGCGAAGGAGTCGATGATGTGAATCTTCCAGCCCATATTGGCCTGCGTGAAGGAATGATAGTAAACTATATCCGGCCACGTGGTATTAGGCGTAATCTCGAGAACGCCCGCAGCGCCCTCCTCGCACGAGTACACCAGAGATCTGTTGAACTTCTTGAAGGAGACGAAATCGTCGTCCAACCTTCTGTCCTTGCCTTCGCGATGTTTGGACAGGCAAAGAGGACCGGCTGCGATGGGTTTCGGTCTTCCTCTCCGCGAATACTCGACTCCCGCCAAGACTCTGACCTTCGATTGACCCTCGTCGGTCAACTTGTCGTAACCGCCGTGCTTCTCATCGGTTATAACCAGAGGATGGTAGAATTCTGCGCTGTGCGGATTGTTTCCTCCGCGCACTTTGAAAGCGTACGTCAGGCCTCGTCTCAACCAAATCTCCGGTGCCAGGTAACCGTTTATGTACCAGGCCAAGGTAGTTGCTGGTTGCCCTGGAAACAAAATATATTTTATTGAACAAAGAAATAACTTATTTTCGTGTAACGCAACCTGTGATCGCCTGATAGCCTTTCTTTCCTGCTGATGGTCCGATGTAAGCGTTGAAGGTACGTATCGTTCGATCGTAGATCTGTCCCTTCTCCCACGGCTCCGATGGTTCCGGTTCCGAAGAGGTAAAGGCGAAACAATTGTTCGTCGGGTCTTTGTTGCCGAATTTCAACTTCACGTCCGCTTTTGGGTAGACGTCGTGGAAGGCGGGCTCCTTATTATGATCCAATCTACCCAATGCCCAAATTACGTAAGTTTCCTCATCCGTTAGGACAGTCTTGTCGCCGTTATCGGCTGAAAATAATATTCGTTGTTAATTGGGTTGCCTAAAATTGCAACATTATGTAATAAATGTTGCATAATACATGGTCATTTCCGGAAGTCAATTAAAGTTGCCTAGACTCACACGAAATCAGCGATCTTCTGTAAGTGATTATGTTGATGCCGTTCTCCCTGATCGCGGTGTGAAGCTGATTGTTGTTCTGTCCGCCTACGACCTCGTCCTTGCAGACGCCCTTGTGCTGTCCGAGCACTTTGATGCACTGAAATCAATCGCACATTGAAAACTGAAACGTCATCGTAAAATGCATTTGTTTAGCGTTACCGGTGACAGAGCCGTCACGTTGTAATCATCCGCGTATCCTAGGTAACCGTCGATGTAAGCCACCGCGACGTCCGATCCGAGCATCTGCGATTTTCCGGAATCCCCGGAAATGCCGAAAGCCATGTACTCGGATTCCTTCACCTGTCCGGCCAATTGGATGGTGACCGCCGGTCCAAACACTTCCCACGACACTTGAAAGTCTTTGTGCAGTTGAAGGCAATTGGGTAAATCGTTCTTGTGAGGCTGACACAAGGAAACGGAAATTATTCTCGAGTCCAATTCAATTTTTTAAATCTATTGCTTACGATAACTCTGACGAGGGATGGCGGCACGTTCAATCCGTCGGGGATGATCAGCGAGCCCAAATTCAAGTTCTTCTCCACGTCGTAAACGCTGAACCAATCGATGTTGAAGATGGTCAACTCGCCTGGCAACACGAGAGTTATAGTCTCACCTCTGTACTCTCTCAAAGGATCCAAGCTGAAAATTCCAATATTTCATAACATGAAAATTTCCAAACATATTAAATATTCATACTTGAAGAATTCGGAAATTTCTAATTTCCAATTTTGCACGTAAAAAAATTAGAAAGTTCCAACAGACACATTAAATGCAACCAACTGAGTAAATAAAATTAATAACGGTATTAAAGTCCACAAAAGGATAACAATTACTGAATTAATTAAAAAGCGACTGTTTGAAAATAAATATTAATTATTCATTGGTTATTTAATTATTAATTAATTCGTAAATAATCAATTATTATTTTCTAATAATGCTGTATTGTGTGTCGAAGTCAAGTCTCAGCTATTCAATTGTTCTTAAAACAAAAACAACTTAAAACAAAATATCGACAGTTGCAATTATTATTAAATGACGTTAGCTTTGACATTTAAAATAAATTAATGAATATTTGTAAATGAATCAACACAGAAAAAAAGATGTTGATTCACTAATTAATAAGAATTTGATTTCACATCGGTTTTTCTGGCAATCAACTTCCAAATAAAAAAATTACTAATAACTAAAAATGTTTCTGTTATTTAGTTTTAGTAAAGTATTTTTTTTTTTGTAAGTGAATTAGTAAATAGATGCTAATTAGATTATTTATAATAGGTGAAACAAATTTTGACCTAATTTATTTGAATATAAATAAGGTGTACTCACTATCCGTACTCGTCCGGAACTCTGGAGCCTTTCGATCCCGGCTGAGGTCCGACTCCGACCCAGAAATGCGCCGTTTTCGATTTTCCATCGAATCTAAACTCAGGAATCCTCAGCGTCTTCGAGTCCACGATTTCTATGCTGCCTGAACTAGCTCTGTTGCTCTTTGCGGTGAGCTGCGAAATGGTTTGAAGAACGGGAGGTTCGAACTCTTCGGGGATGTAAATATCGCCGAAAGTGTTCTGACTCCAGAGATCGTAAATCGCGAACCATTTGATGTCGGTGATTTTCTTCTTCTCGGGTAGAGTGAGCGTAAAGTCCTTGTTGAAGTAACGATTCAGCACGTTCGTCTTGCCGAATTCGTCGGAAACGATGAAACCCTGAGGTCCGGGTCTGTTCGCCGCTCCCGACCAGAAGAAGGTGTCCGCGCCGTTTCCATCGTAATTGAAGCCGATGAGGAGGAGAGTCGTATCGTTGACGGCGTAAACGTCCCCGGAGACTTGGTGATGGTAGGAATTCAGTTTCCCCAGGTATTTCCCACGGTACGGCCCATCGTCGTCGTCCTGGCAACACACTTTGCAAAAAGAGGTTAAGTTCACCGTTCGATCGGATGGGTGGAGGAGGTGAATTGAAAGGAGGAAAGTGTAAATAACTGCGGTTCAAGGTGGAGAGATTCCGACGTTCGATCGAGCGGCGAACCCGAAAACATATTGAACTGTTACTCACCTTGCGCCACGAAAACTGCCACGAAGAGCACGAACACGAACAAACAGCTGTCCAACATCGTATAAAACGCGCACAAAGAACTCGATGGAAAGCAACTTCAAAAGAATGCGACTTGGAAAAAGGACATCGTCGTTGCTGAAGTCCGTCCGATGCGTTCGCGTTCTTGAAACTAGTCCGTTTCGCCGATCGCTCGCTGACTTTCTACTCGCCGATGTCGGCCAAAGCGGCTTCGGCGGCGATGAAGGTCTTCGAAATCCGAAGACAATAACCGGACTCGGCGTTTACACACAGAAAAGCAAAAGCGGACTCTACACTCACTGACGACTGAGTCAGGCAGGGAGCGCGCGTCAATATCAACACTCTCTCTTTCTTCGGGATTCGGAGATTTCCAGGTGCTTCCGATAGTCGAAACCTTTCCGATCTCGAATCGAGACGTCCGCGCCTGAAGATATTAGAATTTCGATCACGTCATCCGAGCATCCTAAAACAACTGAAATCGAGACATTTTTGTTAATTTTTTTTTGAAATCAATTGAAAATATTTGAAATTTATTTTGTGGCCTTTAATGTACAAGTAGGTGATTAAAAATCAGTGATAATCTTTAATATATTAAATATGGAAAGCATAAGTTAATAAAACGATTTTGTATAAATTCTTCACGTTTTATAATATTTCTTGGAAACGAGCTGGCGGAGCGGTACGTTGACCGTCGAGCACTTGAATCAAAGCCAAGGATACGGGGGTATTCAATTGCCTTTTTGGTATTACCTGCACGTACGAGCGGAGTCCATCCATTAACGTCGACGCAATTAACGTCGAAGTTATGCCGCAGAGCGAATTCCACTATTTCCAAAGAGCCGGTATCGATCGCTCTGTGCAATCCGTTTCTGCCGATGCAATCTTTCAATGTCGTCGAAGCACCTTTCGATAGAAGAAACTTGACGCAATTTAGATCACCACCATCCAGAGCCAGCATCAAAGCCGTCGCGCCGCTAAAGAAATGTCGAGCGTCGATATCTGCACCCAAAGTTAACAGAACATTTGTTGCCGCCAAATTCCCAAATTCGATCGATCGCCTCAACGGATTCTCATCGTTTTCAACATGTAAAAGTTGAGGTCTTAAATACAGAAAAATAAAATAAATATTACCAAATAGTTAAAAAATAAATTTTAATATAAAACTTTTTAGCAATGATTTTCCTTATCAAAGGTAATTTGTTGAATTTTATCGCTCTGCTCAGGTGTTTGCTGTAAGCGATCTCGATTTCAGTTGCCGATAGGAATTCGACGTATTCGGAATCGCCCAATTTCCAACGAAATCTGTATACTCTTCCCGGGAACAGATGCGTCACTTTGAACGAAGTCCTGTAACCGCTGAAAATTAATTTAAAATATTAAATATAGGCAACTAAATACACTTAAAATTCATTTAATATAATTTTTAATAAATTATATAGTTTGTAGTTCATTATTTTTGAGAATAGATACGTTACTTTATATCGCACGAAAAAGTAATTTAAAATGTTAATAATAACGAAATGCACTCAAAATTATTTAACTAATTTAAAAAAGAAGCAGTAAATTGTTTTAGTTGCTAAGTAATTAATAAATTGTTAAATAAATAAAAACAGTCAAAAAATATAATGGGTTAAATGCATCACATATAAAAATCACTGTAAATCAATTAATATTTTTATATTCAAAAATATGAAATCGTGTTATTTACAAATATTGGCAATTCATACATTTCAATTTAATAACGATTCTTCTCAGTTGCGTAGTTACGAAATAAATCGATAAACATCGATAACAAAATAATAGTATGTGCAATTGTTTCACATCTTCGAAAATTGTCACAGAAAATTTGGTAAATTTATTTATATTTTCTTAACCAATTCAATTAGTAGGTTATTAGATAATGTACACATTAAATAATAAACTAGTAAATAAATCGTACAAAATTTAAACAATAATTTCCAGTGCGCTTTAACAATTTGTACATTTAATTATTATTTTTAATGTGTACATTGACTAGCACCTACATTAACAAATAATTATATACAAAAAAAATATTCTTTCGTTCAGGCACATTTGTAACAGCGACAATAATAAAAAGCTTTCTTTTGATTAGTTGCTTAGTAACGGCATAAATCTGCAATAGTCCACATTCTCCGTTAAAATTTACACCAAGGATTTGGGGACGAATCGTATTTTTTTTTTCTGTTGCACATAAATTGAAGAACGAAAATCTACAAACAATCAATTTTATTTACAAAAACAAGATTTAAATTCAAAATAAAAGAAAGAAACACGTACACATGGGGGATGGTCGCAACTGTCTGTCAGTAATTATAATAAGTGGTTGCTAAGGATTGTTTGTTCTTCCATAGTCTTTTGATTATTGCTTAGTCACTATACAAAATAATAAATGGACAGCAACGATAAACAAAAATAAATAAATAATTAAAATATATGTATAAAACGTGATATCACACCGATGTAGATGAAAAATAATTATAAAAGAAATAAAATCATGCGGGAGAATAATAGCAAAATTCTTTAAGTAAACTAAAAACTATCATTTATGTAATTCCAAATCGCGAGGAAACATTGTATAAATCAGACTTAAAAAATAAAAATTAAATTGCATTAATCCGAAAATTGTGTCCAGTGTGGTACTCGTCAAGTATCGGCGTCCGATTCACATGACAAGTTTATTACAAATACAAACATTAAAATTATAACATAATATTGAATCGAGCGAACGATGGGAGAAATATGAATAGATTTGAAGATAATTAATTAAGTTACAAGTAAAGAATATAAATTACCGGTAAATCGTTTTCCAGGATCCGAAATCATCGAGGATTTGCAGCGCGAAGAGATCGCGATCCTCGTTGATCCACGTTAGAGTCACTGAAGTGGCGTCGCGACGCACCGTTTTCATGCCCGTAACGAAAACTGGCAAAACGTTCATCGATCAAACGCCGAACGCGTTTCACAGTCTTTCGTTCATATATATTTTTTTTTCGTATGTCCCTCCACTTTCGTTGCTTTACAATGTTCAATTGGTAAATCGCGTATTTGCAGTCTTAAGATTATAAACGTACGATGTAAATGCTGACGGAGATCGCATTCTTAAAATTAATATTTTGTTTCTCTTACATTCGCGCGTGTTAAGTGGGGGTTTTAAGTGCGCTTAAAATGTGGGTTTGTACCATACGATCTCTCCGCCCAAGCATCCGCTGACAAGCTGATAATTGTTGCTGGGGTTGAATTTGCAGCAGACGACGACGTCCTTGTGGTGATCGCTCATAGTGTTGAGAGCGTGCAGCTCTTGGGGTTTGTCCGGTACGCAGAGGCTCAACTCTTGCACCTCGTCGTTGAAGCTGAAGAGACGAACGCCGTTACCGTACGGCGAGCAGATGATTCTTCCGTCCGCGGAGTAGCACGGCTCCTTGATGAACCCTTTGCCCACGCTCAGCTCGTCGATGTAGTGCGTCAGTCTGGGGATGTTCTTCATTATCTTGTTCTTATCCCCGGGTCTGCGGAAGTGGAAACGCGTGTACGAATTGGTACCAATCAGTCCGCTGTTCATCACGCCCATGTACGAGCGCTCGTCGTTCGTCCTGCTGAACGGATTCCTGTCGGCGAGGTAGTTCGAATTCGTCATGAATCCCATCCAAATGTCCGTCGGCCTCATGTCCTCGTCGTCCTGTCTTTCCGAGATTTCCGGTACGGCTGCTTCCTCAACGAAGCTGAAGGCATCGGCGTAATCCTTTGGATCTCTGGTTTGGATATCGTGGACGCTGCTCCACTGCAAATAACATCATCCAATTATAAGTTAGCAAAAAAAAGTAAACATTTAGCAATTAGAGACTTACCTCTTCCATGTCATCGGAGCTCAAGTTGCGCGACAGCACGTTCCAGCCCATGGGATGGACTTGGATTGAACTGATCACTTCGGCTCTGTTGGGAAAATCGTCTATGAACTCGATGCGATTCCTCGACCTGCCCTGATTGAAGAGGTAGTTGAACATCGTCGCCGCAGGAAACGTCTGATCGCTTACCTGCATCAATCTATAAAGGTTCGGCTGCAACAGCAAACAAAATAAAACATTAATAAACATATCGAACAATTAAATCAACATTTGCAAATTTTGCATCAGTTTTTGCAATTAATATAAATTACCCTAAACGTCTTCATGTCGTTGTACATCTGGAGCAGCTCCAGATCGTGCACCAGGATCATGTAGCCGCTAGTCGTGGCTATGATCATCTTCGAGGCATCCGGTGTCAGCTTCGTTCGCATCAGTCCGTTCATTATGAAGACTTTCTCGTAGGGATCCGTCGCCGGGCAGCTCATGTCCCACGCGTATATGCTACCATCGAAAGCCGATGTCATCATCACCTTCTCGCGCTCTGAATATTCGATATTCTTCACCTGAAACCCAACAATAATTTAGTTTTTTTTTATATTCACTGTAAACTGCTAATAAATGACACTACATTCAAATTGCATGTTTAAACTATGACAAATTAGAGAATTAATATTTCGAAATTATTTGATATGTAGGCCACCAAATATACGCGTGCATTTCGACGACGTTATTTTAAAACATCCATATGGTATTAAAAAATAAACGCAACAACGATTGTTGTAAACGAACGATGATCGAATTAACACCAAATAATGTTGTTTTGACGGTCTGTTGTCTTATAGTCGAGGCGCAATGTAAACAAAGATTATAATGAACTGCGAATCAACGTGCTCGAGGAGAACGGAATTTCGTTATCTTCACGCGCAAATATTTTTAAACGACAATAATAACAATTAGCATGATTGCAATATTTACCCAATTTGAATGGCCGCTGAACGTCTGTCTGCTTTTCTCGAGATTCCTAGTGTCCCAAAGTTTTATTAAACCATCGTCGGAGCAGGTGGCAAATGTGTGCGAGTCCAAATACTTGACGCAATTAACGCATTTGTCATGTGCATTTTCCAACTTCTTGATGCATTTCTGATTGTACGAGTCGAACATAATTACAGCTTTCTCCTGGCATGCAGCCACCAGCAATTTCCTAATTATATAAAGATGAATCAGTGATGATTTCGATCGATTGTTGATGATTATGAGAGACTTACCCATCATGACTGAACTCTAGGTTAAATACTCCACCCTCCTCGATGCATCTGCTACCAATCTTGCACCTGTCCTTACCCATGTATGTGTACATTTTCTTGGACATACCATCCAAGTGTCCGAGTTTTCTCCTCTGGCCCAGTTCCCTATCCCTGATGATTTTGTAGTTTGAGTTGTAGTGCACTGCCCCATGTCCGGACATTGTATCAGCAGTCCCACAACACACAAACCCAACACAGAACTGAAGAAACTTGTTAAAAGTAAACAACACCTGTACCCTCTATTTACAAATTCTATCCTGTGCTATTACAAACTCAATATTTTTTGTGGTTAACTCAACTTGTCATGTCCACAGCCACGGATGTAATGACGATATTTGACTAGCGGATGGCACGAGAGGATCGTTTAACTGAGAAATTATTTATTTTTTGAACTTAACACCAAAAACAATAACAAGCACAGCTTCCAATGTTTACTTCCTCCACTCCACTCAAACGATCTGTCAACTGGCGAAGAGCGCAAGATTGCCAAGATTACACACGCACGTCTTCGCTTCTCGTTCGCTCTCTTCAGAATGTGACTTTGAACGAACGATGTTTGGTATATATGCGAACCGGAGGATTGCGAATCTTGGAATTACCCGAACTGGTTGTATTTGATCCTTCCACGAATTGAGACCGTTCCAAGAACGGGGCTGTTCTGCCTCAAAATTTGGCAACATCCAATTTCTCCCCTAAAGCACTACCCCCACCACAACTACCAACTTTTCAAATTCCAAGAAAGTTTAAAACTTCCATTTCTTTTCTTACACCTGTAAAATTCAAAAAATTATTATTCAGAGAAACCCACGGTTCATAGGGCAATAAAGTTGGAAAGTTTTTTCTAGAATTATTGACGAAACTTAGAAAAAACAGGTACAAATATACAGTTGTAAACATGGCAAAGTTAAACATTATTAGTAAGCTTTAAATAATATGCAGATTCAAGTTTCCATTGCGACAAATATAATTAACTTGTTTGCATCACTTCTGTTGCTTCATTCACCATTTAATTTATCTCTTATTTTCAACGTCTCTTTTAAAAACAATTATATCTGTTTATTCGGTAAACACAAAACCAATTAATAACAAATAATTCAAGTTATTACTTAATGAATTGATTAATAGGTACCAGACAGGAAATATTAATATTTAAACAAATATTATTTCGATGGTGGCAACATGAGATGAGTAACTAAAATTTGTTGCTATTTCAAAGTTGGTAACTAGGCGTTTCTCGTATTGTTTATTCATGTTTGGGTGCGCTTGAACGTTTCGTTGATTATTATTGCGAAGGTGAATAATTGCGCGAAAGGTTACGATTTACGGAGACGTTGCGAGCATTCCACGTGAGTAATTTCCGATTTGTTCTTAAGCAGTTACATAAAAAAATAATAAAGAATATTATAAATGTCTGACACGAGCAGCAGTTAGGTTAAGTCGATTCAAATTGGACATCGGTTATTAATAAACTCCACCCACGATCGCGAATCAGTTCCACCAACTGCTCATTTTACGTAACATTCGATTTTGAGGTGATTTGCATATTTGATTGCTTTTGCTGCTAAATGATCTTATTAGTCCTTTAAGATGTTGTTAGCAAATGAATTAACGAACGTATATAAATAGAATGCGTGTAGAAACACCATGTAAACAGAACGCGTAAAAGGCAAGATGCATTCTTCTACTTATTTAGGATAAATTTACTAAGGTGACTTAAGTCAGAAAAGAATAAAATATTCGAGATGAGAAATGATTACGATGATTAATTCATTGTGGTTTTAAAGTAAATGGAAGAACGTACGTGAATTTCGTTCCATTGACCCAAGATCACGTTAAAATTAATTATTTTTTGTGGTCCTTCCTTATTACTGTTTCAAACAGGTATTTTGGTATAATGGGACTTTGATCTATTTTTTTGTTGTTACTCTTAAATCCATCATTATTTAACTTATGCACTAAATACAAGTTAGATAATTGTATTTTATTAAGTATACTTATTCTAAGGTCATGGATGTTTGCGATAACTTTATCGAAATTGCTGAAATAGTTTTTGCATAGAAATGTGAGTGACTGTTGCGTGATGATGCGTGTTGATAAAGTCAGTCAAGGCCGCTTTACCTTTACTTCCTTGTTTATATCGCGAATTTATGCGCGATATAAATTCTACAGCAGTGAATTAGTAAGGATTTTATGTTTAATTAGTCAAAATAATTCTAAAACTGCAATGTAACGTTTGATGAGTTTTTGATAAACAATTTGCAATTAAATATATTTTTTTAAGAAAACTTATAAACCGTTAAGATTGAAAGTAGAATATACATAAAAGAATGATAAAATCCATTAATTACTTCAGAAAATGAACTACAAACGTGTTTTTCTTGCAATTTTTTTATATCTATTAGAAAGCAGTTTTTGCACTTTAACTCTTTTTAATCGTTACCTTTTGTTCTAACGTATTTGGATTTATTTCTTTATTTATGGTTTTTAAGGAAACGGATAATTTATTGACGCAACTAAATACTTTCGAAGAAAAAAGTTTAATGAAATTGAAGTTAAAAATAGACGAGAAAATGATTCTTCGCTATTTAAATTCGTAGTTAAGACGTGATGCTTCAAAATTTGGTAACGTTTCTTGTTGTTTAAACAATTTGGCTTTTTTTCAATTCTAGTTTGTAACTGTTATTTTTTTTAATTTACTTAATGTTTAGCGTGAAATCAATCAGTGTTATTGATGTAAACGATAAGGAAACTAAATGTTTCGTTCGAATATATTTCAATTTAATTATGCGATCCGGTTTCGTGCAAATAAAATATTGTATTTTTACGGTGCGGTCAGATCGAACAACAATTCTCTTTTCCTCGCGTTTCCGCGTTTTTTGTTTTCTTCACATAACACGTTCACTTTTTGTCGCCTCCACCTCTTACATATATTTCTTTCGTTATAAACATTTCGTGATTGCAAATTCGATCCTTGAACTTCGATTCTGAACTTGAGTTTAATTGCTGCTCTTTTATTAAATATCTTTGCTGTAAACAATTTAATACATATAGAGAGATAAAATAAGTTAATTATAATTAGAAATAGTGTCATTTATTGTTGGATTTAAAGAAAAAATAATAATTTTATACTTGTTATTGTGTAGTAAAAAATAATAATTAATTAATATTAATTAACACACTCTTATTGTTAGTTTGTAATTTTGAATAATTGTAGATTTGATTTTGTTGTTTGTTGCATGAATGAGAAATGCGTAGTTCAGAATATTAATATTTCATAGAAAATCATGCATAGATTATCTTATTCTCCAATTAAATCTGTAATCAGTATTTTAATCAATTGTTGTAATTCATTTCAATTTGAATTTGCACGAATGTACGCATTGCATTGCACATGCTTTTTGTAATTAAAAGTAGCAGAACGCGACACTGGGGACGTTTAACTATTTGTTATTTTCGAATAATCCATTTATGGATTTAATGATCGCATTGATGTTAATTGCCCATTTAATCTCATGTTGCAATGAAGTTTCAAAACAGTAAATAACTACAGCTTGTTTCGTTGCTATAACAACCATGGATTGCTTGTTTTTATTTTTTTATTTTATATTAAATACAAGTGGTATTTATTTGCAATGCAACGCAAACATGCATTTGCATACTGTTTGTGTTATTGTCTGTCTAAATATTAATATTTATCACGAGGAAAGGTAATCTAATTTTATCCAACCTTTAATTACAGAATGTCTATTTTCTTTTCCTCAATTTGAATATTATACTTTTTTTTTAAATTAAGTTTAACAATTGCATAATTTTCATAGATATTTAAAATTTTCAGTTTTTATTTTGTTTATCCGTAATTCTTTTGTTTGAAAGAAACATTGCAGGTATTTTGAATAAAATGCAATGCCAACTTAATTAATATGTATATTTATTCATTTATTTACTTATTTACATAATGTTTGTCGCTTACGTTTATACAGTAAAAATAATAATATATAACAGTGAAATAATTCGAATTAAATAAAAACAGGTTCTTCCTCCTTCTGGATCATCGTAAACACTAATAAAATAAAATAATAATAATATTGTTTTACCTAAAAAAAGTATAATATAAATTTTCGAACTGATCAAATTAATTAATTAGCTCTAATTACGGTTATTTTGTTTGTAGGTTATTACTTTTTTTTTTGTATAATTATAATTTAAGTAGAAGTACGGCTATGATTGTGATGGAGAGGGTTTGAAGGGTTTTGGAAGCGCTGGACTTTGCCATCTCCATTTCCATCGTTTCCTTCGTGTGCTCTTCCGTGTGGTGAGCCGATCTTCTCGTTCTCGTCCTTAACGAGTCTTCGATTTTTTCCTCATCTTCTTCGAGGTTTCTGACGAGTTTCAGTTTTGTCACCGGTTGCACCGGAGTGTCCAGTTGCCTGTTCAACACTTTCGTTTGCAATTGCGGAGCGTTCGGGTCCACGCGATGGTTTAAAGGCGGTAATTCCCCTTTGAACGGAAGGAATTGTGGACGCGCTTTGAGGTATTCCGTGGCTTTCGAAGATCTTCCTCCAAGAACGCTTCTCTGGTCTCCGGCTCTTACGGTTAGACTCGATCCGGATAATTTTTTACCGTCATAAGTGACGACGGTGCTTGGAGCTTCTTCCACTTTAGGTTTTGACCTTTGATTTGCCGGTGGTAAATAATAGGATTCGACCCTCTCGTTTGCGGACGTTTCGATGCTTTCATCCCTCACGTTCCTCGGTTGCTTCGCCGAAAATAGAGGCGACTTTTTCTTGGATTTCTTAACCTCTATCGTGGGTGATGGTATGAACATTGGTTCGAAGAAAACGGTGGGTTTCTGGTTTTCGTTTGTGTTGTTCGTCGCCGTCTCATCGATTATACCAACTTCACTTTCGAACTCCAATTCTGGTCCTTCGTCCTCTACCATTCTGTGCTCGATTTCTTTGGTGATGATGGGCTTGAATCCGCTCTCGATGACCACCGAAGCTGGATTGAATCCGGTATTGATTGCCGGTCTCATCACTTCGTAATGAACGTCCTGCTCCATGATAATTGATTTTTCCGTTTGTCCGTTAGGTTCTTTCTCGGTGGACGCCTGTTTCGGGGAGACCTCGATGTCCATGGGTTTTGGTACGTGCACGAGGCCGTTCATAGGTTGCTTCAGCATCACCATGGGGCGATGGTTCATGACGATGGGTCGTTTTGCCGGTCTGTAATAAGGTTTCTTTGGTGGCATCCTTTGAATCATCATCGGTCTTTGCGGTTTCGCAACGAACGGAGGGCGAATGTTCATCGGGACGGGTCTCCTCAGTTTAATAGGTTTCTTCAATTCTTCCTCTGGATTGAAGACTTTTTCGATTTCCATCTTGGGCAGTTCTTGAATGAAGACGGGTTTCGTCGTCGCTTCTAAATCCATGTAGGTGAAGGAGATTTTCGTCGTGGTTTCTTCCTCCTTATTGATGACCTCTTCGATACCGTTGGGCTTAACTCTCGTTTCCACGCGGATTGAAGGTGCGTCTGCTAAATCTTCGATGATCTCGCTGGCTGCTCCCTCTGTATCGCAATCATCCAGCACATTGATCTTCCAGCCGAGATATCTGTGCGTGAAGCACTGCAAAATAAATTTATTGCAATTACCAATCTGTTATATAATATAATCACAATATATGAATGTATTTACCTGGTAGTAAACGGTATCAGGTGTATCTTTGTCCGGAGTCCATTGGATGACTCCAGGTTCGCCTTGGTCGCACTTCAGCTCCAAAGTCCTCTGGTATGCACCGAAAGATTCAAAGTCATCAGCATCGGAATCACCTTGATGGGTCCAATGGCAAAGTCTGCCCACTCCAGTCGGTTGAGCGCTTCCATTCTTGCCCTTCCTGACACCAGCGAAGATCTTCACGCTCTAAAAATAAAGCAAGCACAAATATTATAAATCACATTTTTATTATTTGATGGTTGCTATCATACCTTTTTCTCTTCGTCCGTTTTATGTTCATATCCTCCGACGGAATCATCCGTGATGTAGAACGGATGATATTTGGCTGGAGTTTCCGGGTCGAAGCCTCCCTCCACCACGAATGTATAAGTTTTTCCTCTGACCACGTTGATTTCAGGGATGAGGAGTCCGTTGATGTACCAGGAGATGCCCCAACCCACGTGACCTGAATTGAATTATCATTTCATAAAATTGGATAATGATAATTGAATTGTAATTATTACCTGTGATTGCTGGGTATCCTCTTTTACCACCGGTTGGACCCATCTGCGCGTAGAAGACACCATCATCTGGTTCGTGGCATTGAATTGCTGGGATGTCCCAAGCGTTCCTGTTCGATACCGGCTTTGGGGTTGGAACTGGCCTCCTCCTCTCAGTGTTCTTCGTCCTCGATGCGCTCTTCTCGGAATCTTTAACTTCAGTTGTCGAACTAGGTCCGCGATTAGGTCCTCTCCTCCTCTCATTATTTCTCGTCCTCTTTGGCGGCTCTTGCACTATAACCTCTTCATCCTCCTCTTCGGCAACGTAAGCCTCTTGCACCGGTTGTTGCGGTGTTTTCGCAGTTACAGGTTTCATCGACGGTTGATCACCTTCCGGCATCGGGCAGTTCCATTTCGCAGCTCTGCCGAAATCGATGAATTTGTCCTTCTTGTTGAATTGACTGTGGAAAGACACTTCATTCCTCTGGTTCAGAGGTCCCAGCGCCCAGATGACCGGTTGCGAACGATTGGTGAAGATCTGCTTGTCGTACTGATCGGATGGTCGCAGCGGCCTCTGATACGTAACAATCGAATAACCGTTCACCATGGCGGCGTTCAACAAACGAATATTGTTGGTGTTATCCTGAAACGGTTCTATCGTTAGCACAATTCGCACAATTAATCAAATGTATTAAACTTACGGATATTCTGGTATCCGGACACGAGCCTTTCTTTCCCGAACATTGCGATTTAGCATCCAGGTAATAATCTTCCGCGTATCCTTTAAGAGTCTCCTTGTCCACCCACGCAACAACCACATCTCCACCGACCATGGCGCTCCTCTCCTCCTCTCCGGACACGCCGAAAGACATGTACTCACGATTTTCTGCACAAAAAAAAAAATAATAAGAGATCGTTACGTGAATTCGCTTTAAATGTCAGCCGAGTCGTCGGTTTCACTTTCTTCTTACGAGAGAGTCCAATGAACTACGGAGAAAGCGCGACGATTAAAGACTAGTCTTTAGTCTTACCTAATTTGGATACGAGCTGGAGGACGATGCTGTCCCCTGCGACGGCCCATCTAACTTCGAAGGCAAAATCGTCGTGAAGAACCTCGCAATTCAATTTCGACTGAAAAATACAAAGTTGAGACAATTCGAATATTCATTGTATTTTTTTTTTATTCAAATAACTATAATTTTATACAAAAAAATAATATACATATATAATTCTGTGTTTGCGTAATACGAAATTGAGATATGTCGTTGTTCTCTGGTCAAGGAAAAAAATAAAAACTACTGGCCGTTTCTTTTTGATGTGATGCGCGAATGTTGATTTTTGGATTTTTTTTTCTGTTAATTTTTGTTATTTTTTTTGGACTTTTCGTTTGGGAATGTTGTGTGTGTTGTTTGTTTCTTCATTTTCATTGAAAATGTTTGTTAATACTGGTCTAGCTTTGGAGGGAAGCGTTAAAATTGTTGAGACACCCTGTACGTACACTTAAATAATAAGATCCTCGACAACGGATTGCTTTTGTTTCGTTGCTGACTTTCATTTGTTATCAAACACATCATTTTGATCCAATCGAAAACTATTATTTGAGATTAATTTTAATCGATTTCTTGGTTTATTTCGAGAAATTGTTTAGACTGTTTCACTTTCATGCTAAATCGATATTTATGCACTAATTTTACCTGGTTTTCACGTATTCTCTTTTCAATTTTCCAATTTCTTAATAAATTTAAACTAAAACTAAAATTTTGATATTCTAAAGTTGTTACATAATAATACTGCAAAAGGATATAAATATATACATTTTCGTTTTTTTTTAGATTATCACTAGAAATTTCAATAAAAACAAAATTAAATAGTACACCAAGTAAAAGAAGTGCGCATTGAACGATTTATATATGTAACCTCAATTGGATTGAAAACAAATAATTAATAACTACAATTGCGAAAATCGTCTTATTGCATTTAGCAATGCGTTAGGTAAGATTGCGCTTCAATTTTGAAAGTGAAAGGTTTGCAGAAACCGAAAAAAAAAAAATAGTTACTCTTCTTTCCTGATTTCATCAGGCCAATCTAAAAGTACAATCTCGTTGTACAATTTTGTTTCATTGTACGAATAAAAGTAAGTATTATTTTGATGATGATGATGGTTTTGATTTTGATGTGGATATAAGTTGGTGTCGAATAACGAAGGTAAAGCAATTCGTTGTCCAGGTGATATTTTGTGGGAAGGGGGGGAACGGTGGAAGCGTATACTAATTAAAGCTTGTATTAAAGAAGATAATCGTAAGATAAAGAGTGGAGAACGAGAGATTGATGCGAGAGTCTATCCAAATCTGGCGTGGGGGATGTTCAATTGATGATATTGGTGGATCTGATTTTGGTTATGGTTGGAGGTCGTCGTGTAGAACGGGGTGTACGGGACGGGATCTCTAGGTTGCAGTTGGAGCTGTTGGGGGTCGTAACCGCCGAGGATTTGAAAGAATTGCGATTGATGTTGTTGTTGCTGATGTGGCTGCTGAAGAAGTTGCTGTTGGGGTATGGAGTTATATTGGCTGTAGATGTCGCGATTGACGAGGGGATGAGGATGAGCCTGGTCGCTCCTCCTGAGTACGGAGAGTCGAGGTCTGTAGGTGGTAGCCTCCACTTGGAGACCACCTCCGCCGCCCCCAACTACAGGTGTCGCTGCCGGTCTTCGCGAAGTACCAACGCCGACAACAGAAACAGGCTTCTGCAACAACAGAAACAGGATTTTATCACCTCTAGCGGCGGGGGCGGCGATGGCAAAATCCCAAATTTGCAGAGCAACAAAAAACCTCTTTCCTCTCCTCATCCGTTCAAAATTAACCCCAAATAGTAATAAGCGAAAGAAAGCAACGCAACGCAACAGAAACACCAAACAAAAAAAAAACAGACATCATTATTATCAGAGCATATTAAGGATTTACCTGAGGGCTAACGCCGAGCATCTTCAGGGATGGCGGAATGTTGAGGCTCTGCGGCACCTGCACGTGTCCGAAGTCCACGGTGAAGGCCTCGCACCAGATACCGAAGTGACCGATATCGAAGACGGTTAAATCACCGGGAAGAGTCAGAACAACGGTCTTCCTATCGTACTTCCTCAGAGGCATTATTTTACCGTTTTCGTCCGGAACTCTGATACCTTGAGGGCTGGGTTTGGAACCGCTTCCCACCCAGAATTTCGCATCTGCAAAAATAAAAAAGTAATTTCTTGCCATTTTTTTTTTCCACAAATTAATTACCTGGAGCTTCTCCATCGTAAGACAAGTTCGGTACGAGCAAAGTTTGAGCGTCGACGATGACAATATTGTCGGAGCTCACAGCGTGGACACCTCTCAAAGCGTCGATCTTCTGCGGCCTCGGATAATCAAAGTTCCTCGGAATCTTAACATCTCCGAAATTAACCTGAAACAAACATTAGTTTTTTTTTTGTTGAACTAAATAATATAACTTCAAGGAATTAGTTATCGACGCAATTTACTCGTTTTTGTACGTGGATTCCATAAGAAAACGTCTTTCTCGTTTACCTTAAATAGATCCAGGAAGAAAAACTGTTATAAAACAATTCGAAGATTCTTTTCCAATTTCTAACATTACATTGTTATTTTTCCATTTCGATTATTCTATTTTTTTTACTTTGATTATTTACGTAATTTTCTCGTTACATTCATTGATTTCGACTTCTTATTTTCTATTTAATTTCCTGCTATTTTAATACGTTTTTAGATCTTTACTTTAAATGTGATTTTCTTTTTCAATTAAGTAAATTACATAATTTATTTAATTCAAGATTTTTGTTTGCACGTTTTTATTCCCTTTTTCCATATTTAATCTGACAATGAATTAGCCGACACCGGTTGATGAAAATAATACCAAAAATTAAAAGCTTTCAGCTTAGGTGAATCCTCTTCTCTTCCCCCATCGCTGCGTCAACATCAAAAGCTCGGCAGCATCCCTCGGCGAGTGCAAATTACAAATTTGTTCATTTTGGTCCTGTTCATCAAGAATTCCGTTTCAGAGATTTATGTCGCTTGCCTTTTTTCTCCTCGTTTCCGTTTTTTTTTGTATACTTCGTTTCGTGTTGTTGTTGTTTTATGTTAAATGTATATAATTTTTCCAGCGTAATATGATCATAATGAGTTGGCGAAAGTGAAAGCATAATATCTCAGTGTTTGTTGCGAGATTTGTGTCGAGCATTAAACAACCTCAGCTGCTCGGACGGATGGTGGATCGTTCCCATTAATTCACGTACACTCTTTTCTTCCCTTCTCAATCTCTATTTCATCACTTAACTAAGTAAAGTATTTTTTTTTTTTTGGTATAAATAAATGTATAGGATTTTCTAATAAGAGAATAACAATTTACCAATTGATGCGTAAATTATCTATACAAATTGGTGGTGGAATAATCTTCCTCGAAGCGGTAATTTTCTTAGTCGAGGAATTATCGAAGCCAATTATTACGGCGAACCTCAATTTAATTATTTACACGGTGCAAATGCATTAATTAACCGTTTCCTCGCGGCTGCAGGTTGTGCAACGCGTTTTGCGCAAACGTAAAAATTGCGTTATTGTTGTTATTATTATTATTATTATTTTTATGCGAATGTAGGTGTGAGTTTGAGAGAGAGAGAGAGAGAGCGAGAGAAGGTTATTAAATAATTATTGCATCGAATAGGAATTTGTGCCAGAGAATAGCCTTCGCAGATTTCATCTGCAACGAGAGGAAATTGCGTTCCCTTCTCTTCGCATATCCGATTCGTCTCTCCTCGAATCGATCGATCGATTGATTATCAATTATCGTCAACGAATGATTGTACTCACCTCGAACTCTTCGCACCAGACCGAGAACCATTTGATGGTGTTGAGGGTCTTTCCATCCGGAAGCGTTATGGTGACGCCTTCCTTTCTGTAGCGCCTCAGCACTTCCGGGCTTCCGTTCTCGTCGCGAATCCGGAAGCCGGTGTTTCCTGGGGAACGGGAGTTTCCAGCGAAGAAGTAGGCCGCTGCGAAAACGAAAAGCAAAAATAAGACAATCCGAGATGGGAAATTTAAATGAAGACAATGCTCGTGGTGCATATTCGTGGAATAGAAAAGAATAATGAGAAGAAAGGACGCGCTCGTGTGTACATTACATATATATATTATGAATAAATGCGGAGAGTGCAGAAGAGACGGGGCAGAGACTTAATTAAACGCAAACGGAAGGACGAACCCTGACTTACGGGGGAATTTAATTAGCGCAAACAAAAACGTTGGTCGGAGAATAAGGGTTGATGATGGGGGTATAGTGTGTGTGTGTTCCACGGGTTTCCCGTCCCGTCGCTCGGTCAACGTTCCATTGTTTTCGCAGGACCGGGAACGGCGAAAAGGGCACTTTTCATGCCCACCGCAGCGATTCTTAATTGCTTTCCTGAATTTTCGTTATAATGAGGAGTAAATTTCGTCCGATCCGCACATTTTCCCGACGCGCAATATTATTTTTGCGTTCCTACAGATTTTCGGACAACATATTTAAATAAAAACTAATTAATCAATAGAAAAATGTCGATTTATAAATTAATTAAGAATGTAGTACATTAAACGTATTACTTTGTAATGTAGTCATCATCAAATATGCAAATACAATAAATTATTGACGCGTGTTTAAGAATTAAGTACATTATTTTTCCTTCATTCCCTCCATTTGGTTCCGTGTGCATTTCGACCGGTTTCGTCCTCGACATGCCGTGCCCAGATGAAATTGTATACATTAAGAGGCCCATTTTGTGCCCTTTTACAATAATCTGGAGTCCGAATCGCGGTTCACCCACGATTATTTATTATTTATAGTCTCGGTCACTAATTGAATCACGTATTCCGCTTTTTCGTGTTTGGACTCTCCATTGCCATGGATACAGCCCCCATCTCAATCAATTGTTTTATTTTTTATTTAATACCCATCATTATCCTCCATAGTTACACGATATTTCTTAGTGATTCAGTTTTAGGGGTGATTTGGGTTGCCTACAATAACTAATCGTTTTAACACATTACATAAATTTCAATTCATATTTAAACAAACAAAAAATGGTTGTGTTTGAATAAAATTTAAAGTCTTAATTGATTTGCAACTAATTGAATCACAAATGCGGGTACAAATGTTAATTTTATTTGGACAATTTCAGAATGCGATTTCTCTTTTGCGGCAAAGTGAATGAAATTCCATCGGAAAATTATACAATATCGCGCGCGTATTTGGAACGACAATTGCAGAATCGCAAATATCAATTGAATCGTTACATTATAATTAATTTTAGTTCCATTTTCGAATATATTCACAAATAATTAGCCGCAGGAAATGATGTTTTTTATGTTTAAATTCGTGTTTCCTGTTCGATTTGATATTTTCACATTTTTATGATTCAATTTATTATTATTTTGCTCTTTTTTATTAAGCAGGAAGTTGTTAAGATTGTAACAGGAAATTAGGTTTCTTTGATTCGAAACTTGAGAAGTGGAAATGATTTAATTATGCAGATAAGTAAAAGGATTTCGCGAATTAGCTTAGCTCGATTTCTTGTCCACTAATTTCCTTATAACATTATTAGTATTATTAGTAAATCAATAATCTTGAACGTCTTCGAAATATTTAGTCACAATAAAATTTTATTTATTGAGTAAATTATCAGTTTAAATTTACAATTTTCAATTTAGTTACATATCTATTTTATTCAAGTTTACATTGTATAATTATCGGCGACTATGCGTGCATTCCATTAGGTCGTGTAATTAAACTGAAAGCGTAATTAGAATTTAAAACAAAGCGAGAAAAAAAGAGGTAATAATACAGAGGAAGTAAACTATGCGATGGTAGTGGCGGTAGTTTCAATGTAGAGCACGTTCTATTATTGCTGTAGGGAAATACGGAAGAAGCGAGAAAGAGAGAGACGTCGGTTTAATTAAAAAGTAAAGATGTTAATTAGCATCGACGAATTTTTCATTGCGCGATTAATTGCCGGCAATTAGGCCGCGAAATGCGTAATTAAGAACTGCTTTTAATTGCAAATTCCTCCTCCCGATGCAAGATAATCATAAAAAAAATATAAGAAAGAGAAGTGAAGAAGGAAAAAGAAGCGTTTATTCTACATTCTTTGAACGACAAAATAATTGGTGCAGTTAATACTTTTAAATGCATTATAATTATAAGTTTAATCAGGTTTCAAGAGTTATTAGATGCACCAGATATTAATTAAGTTTCAGTTACGGATTTATAATTACGTAAAATTTTGTTTCAGCTTCAATTGTTTTCACAGGTTACTACTTAAGTTACGCTTTTATTTGTTTTTCGTTTTTTTTTTTTTTGGATGAAATAACAAGCGAGTTTATGCTCGGTTCAGTTGTTGTTTAGTCACCGTTGACGACGAGCGAATTTTTACTGTAACGCCGTTTTGAGTCATCCGATGAGGTGAGTCCAATTGAGTATAATTAGCGTTTAACAAGCAATTATTTAAGTGATCTTCGATTGATTGCATCGTCGATGCTCATCCTTGCGGGGAATTAACTTTTTTTTAACGAAAAAATGCATACAATTGCTTTCGATCTAATCGATACTAGTAAATAGCATTGAATGATCAATAGTAACGTTTTCGTCAAAACTTTTTGTAATCTGTTGTTCGATTGAATCAATTTGTTGTATATAGTTTATGTTATTACACAATTATGTGGGATATGGTCGCCCCACGTTGGGCGCCAAATTTCGTTTTTATAATAGAATAAAACTTTCAATCCAATGTAATTGAATCCCCCCTTGGTTTCAATCTATTTCCTTCGAGAAATGGTTTGAAGCGCTCTTCACTCCCGCTGAAGATGATGATGATTATAAGAGATGTTGAGGGGTGGTGGTATTTTCGAAAGGATTGCCTCGTAAAGGATGGGTAAAAGTGGGCAGATTAATATGCATTAACTGCGGTAAATCACCGATTCGCGTCGTCGGTCGAATCTGGGTCGGGCAATTTCTTTCTTTCGCGCGCGGCTATTTTCAATTACGCAACGGCACATGCTGCCCTCGGAACATTTTAACGCCTCTCGCCAAAACCAGACACGGCCAAAACGGCTGTTAACCATTTCGCATGCGGGCGGGGTCGGGGGACGTAAAACCGTATTACACGGACCGGTAATGTCCTTTGGGTATAACTACATCTCGCGCGCACCGAGCGACTGATGTGTAATCGAATTGATTAGAATCTTGTTTAGCGGATAAATGGAGTTTGTGTGTGAATGAGAGAGATGCACGGAGAATGGGAGAGCAGATACATGTAGATGTAGTTGTAGAGATCCGCTAATTATTTTGCCTTTCCGGACAACCGGATTAAACCCGAACAGGGAGAGACACGGATCCAATTTCATCTGCATTTAATTAACAACAAAAAGGGAAACTTGCTTATATTCGCTTCGATTCGAAGACAACAGATGGCGCACCTCTCGAGTACCCTTTTGCGTCGTACAGGCAATCCACTGCAATAATGTTCGCGAAAATTACATGCAACATTAGGAAGTAATTAGAACTAATATTAATTTTGTGTTACGACAGATTGCAATTAATTTTTTCCGGAATGTAACCAAAACAACGTCGCTGCAATTATAATTGCCTACGTTTTATTTTAATTAATTAAGTTATTAATTAACTTTACGTGACAGTGAAAAGTTGAAATTGTAGTCTTACCTGGTCCTTGTCCATCGTACGTGAAGTCCTTGATGTGCAGAGTCCTCGAATCGACTGCGTAAATCTCACCGGAAACGCCGTGATGCAGTTCCGTCAGTTTTCCCAAAAATTTCCCCAGGTATTCGGCGGAATGCGCGTTCCCAGCTAATCCTGCAAAAAGTCGAAGCAAAATTAGATAAACCGGTTTTCCTATTATTATCCTTTTATTCATATTTAATTTATTTTTTAATTGTTTTAAACGGCGGCACTTGCTCGTTTCCGCAAGGTTACGTAAAGCGCGTTACGAACACACTTGTCTGCCGATTGTAAATTTATTATTAATTTATGGTGAATTGTTCGAAGGTAAAAGTTGCCCAGTTTCATTCGCTTCTCCGATTCGTTTTGCCTCCAACTTCGTTCCTGAATGCAACACAAATAAACTTTTCGCATTCCAATCGTATTATATAAATGATTTAATTGATAGAAAAAAAGAAATAATAATAACGCAGATGCCATCTGTTTGCGTAAATAATTTGATAGAAATTTGTATAAATTGGAAAGTAAGATAATTTCATCGATTAGTAAATTTAAATTTAAATAAATTCTTTTAGCGTATTTAGACAATTCGGTTTGCAATTTCGGAATATAATTAATTATAATCAATTAGTTAAAGTAATTCAGTCAATTCGTATGTAAATGCTATAATAACATTTAGTTAAATCCCTTTAATAGCTCGTTACATTATAGTTTATAGGGGTAAAGTGGGAGCTAATGATAATTAGTTTTAACGTATAGTTAAAGTTGTAATTGAATGCAAAATTGATTAATACTTGAATTGATGTTATTTTTTGGTTTGAACGTTTAATGGTAGATCGAATTTTAAGTGCGGAAATTGAAGTTCTTAAGTATAAGTAATGCTTGGATTGGCGTGTGTTGGTCCGGTGGTAGTTCCAATTAGTAGCCAGACGTTCTTTGCTCTCTCGGATAAAAGAGATAAGAAGGTTCTCTGTGCAGATGCATGTGGGAGGGTAAAATTCCTAATTGGATAATCTCCGGAGGCTTTTCCAATTTCAATCGCATCCATCGGGGAGGAATTGCGAAGTGGAAAACCATCGGAGTTCGGATACAGAGCGCACATCGACAAGCCACAATTAGTCTTCAGATAATTGCCACTTAGTGCAGAACCAAATTAATGGTCTGCAGCGGCAACCGGAGCGAAGAAACGAACTATACACAGTGCAGCAGCAAATACAATGGATGGATGTGGAAGGAAGAAGGACCGTTTCTTTTTGCAGTCATCCTCAGCATCACCATCACAAGAGAATCGATCAATCAAATAAAGAGCTTTCTCTTGCACGAATCCAAGCGAACATCTCTGAACCTAATTTTCCTATTTTCTATTTCATATAAGAGAAGTTAAGTCTTTTATTCAGTTGACGGTAATTACACAAGAAGTGAAGTGATTTTGAAACAAAAAAAAAAAATATGATTGTATTTAGTTTATAGCTAAATGTACGCACGTTCGCGTGACATTTAGAAACAAGGACGAGGATAAGTGATCATAAATTTACCGCCGCTTTTGTGTTTAGGAGAGGAGAAGAGCAAAAGTTGCGATGAGAACAAAAAAAAAATAATAATAATCATCATCTCGGTTTTACGCGGAAAGAGAATGTTGGATTCTCTTGCATGCACTAAAAATAATAATAAAATCGATTCGTGTAAATTTAGTTTTGTTTTTTTCTTTAAAGTAAAAGTGCAATCATCGAAATTCAAAATGAATCGAGCGATTTTATTAATACGTTTTGAATTGAATGGTTTTTAATGCGATGGTCTCTGCCTTTCCAAAAACCTCGAAGCAAATTAAATTCAAATTAAGTCTTGCAGTAACGAAAATGATCGTCGCGAACCAAAGCGCAATGGAAATTTTCATTCAATTTGAAAATTTTATTTATAGACAATCAAAAAGATTAAATTAATTCATTTCAATTTCACCTTCACTTAATCTGGATCAATCTATAAATATTTAACGAAGTTTGTCTTACGCAATTCATTAATAGTTTGCAAATCTAATCAATGGATAAAATGTCTTTGTTAAATTTGTTGTCATGGTAAATATGCATTAGGTCACCAAGTATTATTTGTTGTAATCACTATGGTAACCATATTAATCAATGAGATTTATGATTTCACGTTACTTTCGTTGTCTTGGAAAATGTATTGCTGTATCGCGTATATGTAATGATAAACAGTTTCGTAAAGAAATAATAAGAATTGTCCGGATATCAATAACGAAATCCAATAAGAGCGTTATTAAATTATATGTGTGTAGCATAGATACATAGAAATATATTGCACGGTGGAACATATTTGCTGCATGGCTTTGCTTGCCCCGCGCGCGCGAGTGTGTGTGTGTGTTATTTATTTCGCCTCGTTCTCCGGTTGCATTACGGTAAAATTAATTTCGTAACCGGTGATGCGTGACCATAATCTCGGTCTAGAATTTCCACTGCAGGCTACAATCGCATTTACTGTCCTCGTTCCTCCTTCGGCTAACATCTCCATCCATCTCACCTCTTCATACACGTGTATGTATCTATACGCGGTTCTATTACAACAATAACAACAACAACAACAGAAGACGAAGGAATGGAGAAATATTTGCTGCGAACCGAGATTTTCCCAAACCGAATTTCCCAACAATGCACGGTTTTCTCGCCTCCACCAGTCGTCGGTGGTGTTTCAATCTCGACCCAAAATTCCACTTCTCTCGTCGAATTTCATTCATTCATCGAGTGCATTTCGAAGATGGGGTCAGGTTGCGTTAAACGCTGCCTTCTCCCAGGTGAAACTTTCTTTCGGAGACAGAAAAGAGAAAAGAACGAAAATAGAGGAAAATTTGAATTCTGAAGATGAACTCGAAGGAGGAACGACGACGACGCATTGTACATAATAAATTGGATATCGAATCTCTCCTTTTCCGCTCTCCTCATCCTCCACTCTTCAGCACTTCGAAGCTCCAATTAACAAACTATTATGGATCCATTCTTCCCATCAAACCAATTCTCGTTTTTTTATTTCTCTATCTCTCTCAGATTCTTTTCTTCTTCTGCGAGAGAACGAATTCATTAAATATCCAGAAAACGAAACGAGTGGCATATATTCCTCAGTCCTCAGACGACGTCGTCGTTCTCCGAAATGAAAAGGAATAAAAATGAAAGAGAAAAAGAAAGTGGTCTCGGTGAAACTTTTCGATAATGAATCGAAAGATATTAAAAAAGGAGACACGAATTTAATTATAGCAATTATCAAAAACTTCTGATCATAACTTTAATTTAAATTTTCCTTATAATTTAGAAAAATTACGTATATGTGAAATCTAAGTATACTAGCGCAATTACCGCTTTACTCTAATGACACACATTACGTGAAATCTTGTACTTTCGATAATATATAGAATTTTAGTAAAAAAGTTTGTATTTTCTATAAGTCTAATGAAGAAATCTTGGACTTTCGAATAATGAAAATATTTATATAATTGTTAATTTTCTTTACTGTTTATTTGTATTTGATGATGAATTTTTGGTGTGTACTTTATTTATAAATAACATATTTTTCGGTACAAAAATATTTTTTTGCACATATTTGTTTTTCATATTTGCTTGGTTAAATTCGCGAAGATTGAGAGAGAGATGAGATAAGTCTATTGTTTGAGATTCTTGCTATTGTAGTGTTTCTTCACATCAAGTGCACACATATTTGAGGTTTGCTAATTTGCGAAATTCTATGCAATTTCAGATTGTAAATAAATGTTGGTTTCTGTTCGTGTTTGAGTAATGAAGGTAATAAGTTATGCAATTTATGGAAATTATAATTAAAGAGTTACAAATTAGTGTACGAGATTTGAATGAAATGATAATTGAGGAGGAAAATTGCAAAGTGAAAAAAATTTTTTTTTAAAGAGGGAGAAAATGAAGTGGACGAAAAAGTAGGAGCTAAGGAGCGTAATTTGAGTGGATTAAAAAGAATTAAAAAAGTGTAGTCAATTAGGGAAAAAAATCCGGAAAAAGTTGCTTCAAAATAATTTTAAAATAAGACTGTTTTACTAATTAAAAAAAATTATATGAGATTGTGAAATTTTCTTTTGTGAAAAATTAAGTATTGCACTCGATATGAATAAGGTGATATTTGCTCAAGGTGTAAAACTCGTTTTCGAATAGATTGCTCTGGATCTACGATACACATTGACTTTCATTTTTTTTTTCTTCATCTTGCATCTTTCTCTCACTCGGACTTTAGATCTCCGAATGGTGAATTCGTATCAATGTCTAACCTTGATCTCCTTCTGTTTCGTTCATTTATCTTTCTGCAGATTTGGTGCCCTTCAGTAAAAAAATAATAAATTTATGTATGTATGATATATGATTTAGTAACCTAATTTGGTTTAATTGTCTGTGTGTTTCTCTCAGATTTCAATCTTTGATCTACGCTAAAGGTTAAACGTTTCAACGAAATGTTATTTGCATAATTTTGGCATTACGATTTAGATTAGTCATTGTTCTAGTGTTTACATAATTGCGATTACAATAAAATAATGTTACATAATTTTTATTCTTTGTGCTTTAGATAATAGCAAAGGTGAATAACATTTTTTTAAATTATTTAAATGTTATAATTAAGCTTTTAATTAATTGTGTTTCTTTGGGTAAATTTAATACGATAAAATGCTTAATTTGTGTCGTTTCTAAAGTCGTATTTCTTTAGCTAGTCCTGCTGCTTGGGTCAACAAGAAGTGCACGAATGAATGCGAAATTTACGATCGAATAAAAAGGCCATTCGTTGTTGCTGTTGCAACTATTTTTCTTCTCTTTATTTTGTTCTTACCCAAAAGGACGATCAGAAGAAGTTTTCGGCCGTTGGTGATGGACACCGCCATGGCTATATCGGTTCTTCTCTTCCCTCTCGCACAAAAAAAAAAACAACAAGGGCACAGACTTCACCAGACTTTGTACGAAATTCGTTGTCTGCAGATATTTCTCCTCTCCTCTTCCGTTCGTTCCTCACTTTGAATTGTCGCGACTGGAGAGTGTATCTGTCCGTCCACTCGAAGAACCGTGCTATTATAACTGGTCGAGAGTGTGCCTCCTCGCTCGCTTTGAAGACAACTCCCTTCCTCCTTTTCTGGCTTCTGGTGTTTTGCCTGTTCTCTCGGTTGTACAACAACAACAACAACAATAACAGCTCTTCGACTTCTCTCACTCACCTCCGAAGTCGCAGTCGAAGTCGATCTTTCACTTCTGCTCTGCTCCTCTCCATCTATCTCATTTTCACGGTTCGCACCGTTTCCGCCGATCATCAATAACTCTGTTGCAAAGTTCGTCGGAGAACTCCTCCTTTTTTTTTCTCGCGGAAAACCACTAGTTGTAACGAGACTTTGTTTGGGAGAAGTTAAAGTGCCTTGTAACTCTGTCCGCAAAGGTATCTCTCACTTTACCCAAGAATGAAGATGAATCTCCTTTTCCCGTAAAGATTTACACTATGTTTGCTATGTAACAAGTTTACTTTAACATTTCGTAACATAGCAACTATTATTATTAGTTACCATGGATTTATTTATAAACGCAATTGCGTTTTTACTGCCGAAACGAAATTTCCAATATATCCCTTTCGTGTTTTATTGCTGCGGCCCAACAATTTATTTCTGCTTGTTAACATTTTCATTTGCGCCGGATTCGCAATTAATTTGTTCGCTTTTTCGCATTTTATTTCCCCCAAAAAAAAAAAAATATATATATCGATATTTGCCCATTCCGACGGATGTGTTTAGTTTCAATTAGCGCGCCTTTTTGTTTTCGCTTTTGTTTCCGTCGCTATTGTTATTGTTGTTACTATAACAACGTTTTGTTTCCATTGTTTCGGTGTGCGCCTTTCACAGATTTAAAATTAATTAATTTTGTTTTCAATATTTATTTTTTTCTCTAGTAATTACATTCAATTTTAGTTAGCTTCGCTTCTACAGTATTAATATATAGTGTGCATGTTTTATTATTGTAAATTTGATATTGAAGGGTTCTAGTTGTGATCGGTTTTCGAACTAATAATTCGCGGTCTGAAACAATTTGATTATATTTATGTGCACCAATTTCGAACGGAGTTTGCGAAGCGGATTTTCGGACGCATCAGAAGTTTGGACGTCATCGTCGCAAAGTGATTTGGGAATCTATTAAATCGCGGAAATATCCTTTGAAAACGGATGGATGGATATGGTGAGGTGATGGGTTTGTTCCGCAGAGTTTCAATCGAGTAATCCAAACATTAAATTGGGTTAACGTCGTCATAACCAACACGTAATACTCGTCCATCGACGTCCACCCAGGAACATTATCAGCTTCAGTTCAGAGTTTAAAACTAACTAATACAATGTTAATACAGAAACCGGTTGAATATTTCCGAATTTTGTATTTGAATTTTTGCTTAGAGGACTTTCTAATTTCCGAAAAGAAAAATAAAAGTTTCGAGCGAGAGTCGCATGCGATACACGACGCTAATCGTAATGAAAAATAATAATAATTTATAACCCGGAGCCAAAAGTGAGAGTGGATGCGGTTCGTCTCTTTTTCTCATCGGATTATAAGATTAAGACTCGACGCGACAGGATAACTTCGTGAACTACTAAACAAACCCGTAATGAGATGAACTTCTCCATCCGAAAACTGGAAGTTTCGAAACGCCGCGGAGATCCGAAGATTAATCGAAAATAATTAATTAATCCGAACTTTACATAATTGCTAGTTTCGTTTTGTTTTTCGATTATTATTTTGTTTTTCTGTTGTTTTTGTTTTAGTCACAGCTCGCCGCGATTATACAGAGAGAGAAAGATTATAAACGCAATTTAGAAAGTTTCCATTGTGTGCGAATATCTTTATTACGAGTCTACAACTTAGTTTTTACTCTTACAACATCATTTTAAGGTAATCAGAATTTAATACAATTTTATGTAAATATTTTCAACGGTATTAATTTGGTATTAAACTGCGAATTAATTAATGGAGTTGTGAGATTTGTGCGCGATGAGGGAGATAGTGGAATTATTGGCTTTGGAGATTTACGGAACTCGCAATGAATCAAAGAAAACATAAATCGCGTCCAACAATAATTCGCGATAAATTCAATAACGGCGAAGCAATCGAAGAGATAAATGGACGCAATTAAACATAATTAATCGATTTCACTAATTTCACCCATTTTAATATTTTACTTTGCTTAACTATGTAGTTTTAGTTATAATTTGAATGCAAGTATTGTTTGATGATTTATTTAATGGACAATAAGTATCGATAATGGGTGTAATCACGCTTACAATGGTCACCCTTTCTAGCTTCCCCCTCCCCCTTAGCACGACACGTTTTAACACTACAAACATGCGAACATTGCACACTTGATCGATAACCAATTAGCATGGAATCCTCTTAACAAATACGGCGCATAACGCAATCGCAATCAATACCGAAGACCTAATACAGACGGACAAAGAGTGAGTGAACGAGTGAGTGAGGGGTAATTACGTAATTTCCATATTGTATGAAGAGAGACGAAAGGATAAACAATGAGCGCTTTAATTGAAGCTCATTTGGTTGCATTCTTCAATTAACCTTGCCACGTACCAGGACGACAATAAATCTCACCTACAAACGACTTTTGAGGAATTCGCGTTTTTATTCTAAACACGAAATTGAGGACATCCAGTTTTGTTACGTAAACAAAAGCGAACTGCTGTTCCCCGAGGAAGTGCACTTTGTCCTCTTTCAACTAAAACTATAAATATTTTGTAACTTTTTTTCTTGATGGAATTTAATGGGACTTGGTGTAATCTGTAGATGAATGCGAAGAGGAGAGGATGAGTGCATCATCACTGGAGAAGAGGTGTTTTTGTGCGGTTGTTTGCAGCAAATGGGCCGCATTATATGGTGCTTTTGACGAATACCGCACACGCGAAAACCGCAATTAAAACCCGAAACGTTTGCGTCTCTCCCCGTTCCGAGCCTTCATTAAATGCCATCATCACCATCAACCGACGACAAAAACGAAAAAAAGAGAGATTTTAGAATTTTATCTTTTTCATTTTATTTTGAAAAGATTACATTATATATATATATATTTTTTGTATTAATTAGAAATTAAAGTTGCAATTAAAATAGGAAATTACACTGTTCTAAAAGTTGTGCGTATTTTCATTTTCCCACAACTGATCCATGAACGAAAGCAAAACTTTTACTTATTTTCATCCGGCATCATTTTCCTTTCTCGTTCCGCGATGGAAACCGTATCAGAATTTCGAGCATAAAAATCGTATCAATTTTTCGCCCTTATCTGCAAACGACCCTTAAATCATGAAAAACTCGATCGAAATTGCAACATTTTCGGTTTCATTTATTGTGTGATTCGGTTGGTTTCTTTTTTTTTTCATTCTTTCCGTGCGGTTCAATTAAAAGCGGAGTTTCGTAACAGTTCGTGGAAACAGGTTCACCTACTTAAAGAGCACCCAAAGACACACGCGAACGTAGGAGAGTGAGAATGATCGATGCCGTTATTCATAAGATAGAGAGAAACGGGACGGATAAAGAACATATCACGAAGAAAGAGCGAAAGTGAGAGTGAAGAGATTTTCTAACTCGTGGATGAACTATTGCTGCAATTTAGGGTAATAATAAGTTAACTTAAGTGGTGAATAAAATATTTAAATTAAAATTTAGTTACTGAGAGAAATAATGCAGTGATTACGAAAAGCGGGTATAAACTGAAACTGTTTGAAGATAGAGAGTGAGACGACGACGACGAGGACGAAAACGAGTGACTCGACTCACTTTCAAACTTGCAAAGTTATTTGTTATTCCGGCGTCGTCTTTCCATCCGTAAGAAGGATGGTAAAAGTTTGTTTATGACTGTACAATTATTCCTGTTTCTTTTTTTTCTCTTCTTTTGCTGCTGCTCTTTCCACGATTCTAAATTTTATTCTCGTGAATTCGTCGGAGCTCCGCGAACATGATAAAAAAAAGGGGGAAAGCAAAGCGAAGAGTCTAATTGAAAGTCTCTTTTCGGAACGATTTGAATTTTTTCACGAACAGTGAATTATAAATGAATAACAAATTGAGAACGAGAGTTCAGACAAACATACACAGAAAAAAAATATATATTATAATAGTAGAAATTCGGTTATGTTATTAATAACTATGGTAATAGTATAATAATTGAAGATTGTATATGGAATATTTCTGAATAATATTGGTAACTATGGTAATATTACAATAGATTATATATGAAACAGTTTTTAATTATATTGGTAACTATGGTAAATAGAATAATATGTTATGAATATAATTAATGAAAAAAAAAAGTGATTTATAATTAATTGGAGCAAAATTGATGGTTTTAAATCGAAATGCATCCTTGACCTGAACTTAATTAATGTGATTCATAAGGAGCGAAGGAAAGTTGAAGTGTGTGCGCGTACAAGGAGGACGGAGATAACAAAAGATTCGAACGCGTCCCTGATCTAAACTCGTAAGTCTCGTTTTCGATGTTGCGCGGTCTTGAAAAGTGATCTTAATTGCACGGCAGGTGCACCACTTTCTATTATATAATTTAGAATTAAGTATAAGAGAAAAAAAAGTCCGTCAAGGAAAACCGAGATCTGCATTTGCTGAATGAAGCTGAGAATAATAATAATAATAATGATGATGATGGTAGATGCGGATTCAGATTTTAATCTGACGGTAAATTACTGTGAGTTTCGCAACGGCAACACGCCTGAAGAGATGATGCAAAAAAGTAAAATAAATAAAAAGGTTCAAGGATTCATCCTGTGAGGAGATTTACGATTTACGAATTGGGCGTTCTTCGTAATAATAATGATGATGAGATGATGCAATGGGTTTGGTGGGTACGGTTTTCGAAAAGTGGAAGGACGGCAGGCAATCAATTAGGTAATAAGCAATCACTGCTCCCAACATTATTTACAGCGTCCTGCATAATGCCCGCTAATCGTAATTGATTGCGAACAACGCGCGAAACCAATTATTAATTAATTACCCGACTCTTATTATTATCATCATCATCATTGCGTTTTGAATTATCGTGTTGGTAACGCGCAAAACACACATACGAGCATGTACAATATCTGCTCGTGCGTGCATCTCTCGCCCGAACCGATTGGATTTTCATTCGCATTAAATATGGAATTTATTGGATGATCACAATGAGCGATGATGACCCGCTTTCCATCCGCACAAGGCTTCCCGTAATTACAATCACGAATTTCAATGGGATTTTGCGATCCACATTTCAAATTCAAACAAAAAAACAACAACAACAACGATTTGAAGAGGAGAGGAAATGTATGAAGCGTTAAAATCGTACCATCCGTGATATTCGTGCAATTGTTTCCAGTTTGCTTGTTTTCCACTCTTCTTTTGTTTTAATTTGAAACAGCCGTTCATCTGCTGCGAGCAGTCAAAAGCGTCGATTTTCAATATAATGAATTGCTCGACAGATATAATTAGATCATCAGATTAAAACTGATTCACAAATTTGAATCGAAGCAGCAATTTGGGTCAGTTTGTTTTGCTGTTTTATTGATTAAAAAAAGTAGATTATAAAAATTAAATAAATAGAAGAATTGGAGCGTATCGCGTAATCAGCAATCGGGATGATTTCAATGGCGAAGTTGTTGTTGTTGATGATGATGTAGTTGATGATGTATGGATGGAAATTATAGGGGACAATCAGGATCATAATTAAATTGGATTTGGATGTTGGAGAGCTCCGCTTCTGCACGCTCGAGTATGTTTATTACGTACACAGATATAAATTTGTGATCGTTAATTAATCGCGGAACGGACGTGAACGAGGAGAGTGTGTGAAACTCGAAAAACGGAGACAATTAATTTCGGATTCGTTTGCGCCTCATTAATTAATTAAATTTCATTCCGTTCGAACGGAAATTTTAATTTCGGAAAGTCGAAGTGATGTGGAACAATGCGAAGGGTATTCGAGGGAACGGGAAGGGATCATATCCTTCCTTGGGTGTATTATTATATATCGGAGGAATGCGATCGGCATTTTCTCGCGTCCGGGAATTTTCGGAGACTAAATTAGAATTTGTCGGAGGAGAAGGTGGCTGGCAGCATTAAATGTGCGTTAGATGGAGAAGGAATCTTCGGGGATCCGGATGGAATGCGTAAAATGGTGGTCCCTCCACCTTCAGAATACGCGTAATCCCCCGAATCGAAAGCCCAAATACCTACAAATTTTTTTTGCAGCATCCTCTTCATCTCACGCGCTGACGCACGCTTTCGACAAGGGATGAATGATGGAAAAAAAAGGGATAAGCGTTGCAGGACTTGAAAAAAAAAATGTGTGTGTATATTCCGCTTTTCGGGCGGAAGGAAAACGGAAACCGAATTCGTTAAATTCCGAATTTATCATAAATTTGGGAATTATAATTATAATCTTATTGTAATCGTATCAGATAAGTTTGGTAAACATAATAATTAAGGGGTGGAATTTTTGGTTTTGGGGTTGCATTAATTAAAATCCGGTTGTTGTGTCGGGGGGGGAGAAAGCAAGTTATCTTCTCGCTCTCTGGTTTTACGAAAGGATTAAATTTAATTTTTATTAGGACGAAATTAGCGGCTGAAATTTATTGCTTCTTGCACTACTTCTACCTCTCTACTCTCGCGGTTTTCCGAGTGTGCTGTATTAAAGGGCGGGTAATTAATATCTTTCAGCGGCAGCGCCCATTAATCATAATATCGTCGCTCGTTGCATTCCATCTACACCCTTTTCTCTCCCGAAAGCAAGACGAAAAAAAATATTAACCCTCTCACTCGATTATACTCTATTACTACTACGAATATAGTCCATTACGGACGTCAACTTTTCGAATTCTGGAGCAGCACACTCGTTCGCTCACTCACACTGGAGAGCGGATGGATGTTTGATGTTGGAGGTTGCTGTACGGCCTACAGCTTGTATCAATCTTGCTTAATATAGAGAAGGGTGTCGGCCGTATGCAAATCTGAAATATATAGAGAGAGAGACGAGGGAACATCGCGCAGATCCTAATCAGCTCGTTCTTGACATTTGCACCGGTCGGATGAGGATCGTGACTGAATGCGATTCCTGCATACGTTCGATCCCCACACTTTATTTATTCAGAGACGCTAAAAATTGAGCAGATTTCCTCCTTTATTTACCCTACTACACATACACCCTTCATTCCTCTGTCCATCGCTTCTGACAAAACCATCGATTTTCTCACCGACAGAATCGAACCGATCATCGTTTCCAATACACGAGGGTTTCGCTTCCTTTCTTTCTTGTTTTACTATTATTGCCACCGAAAATAAAAGGGTAGTCGCAATTCCTTTCCGAATCTCGCACGTCTCTCCTCTCCGACAAGGGATTAGATGAAAATTTAACGAAGATACGACGCCTGCAATAACAGTTTTCATTTGTGTCTCGCTGCGAAGCGTATTTGATTTTCTCCCCTTTCACTCACCCCACAACAATAAAAACATCGTTTTCTCTATATTGCTATTTATCGTATTAAACTTTTGTCGAAACACCATTTTATTTTATTTAGTAAGAGTTTAACAATTTAATTGTTTGTTTCAGGTATTATACATTTGGAAAGGCCGGTGAATTAGGTAAGTTGTTTGATGAAAAATAAATGTGAAAATAAAATGAATCGTTGAGGAGGAAGCGATGAGCGCAGATAATATTTTCGCTGTTGGCTTAATGAAAATTTAGTGCCTCGGATTATCCTTGGCGCCTGCAGCCGACAAATCTTTCCTTGCGGACATTAATCTCTCGTATCGCGTATTAATTGCCGCGCGGAAGATGCGCGATATTGTTTTTCTTTTCCTTCGCTTGTTTTCTGCGCCGCGTGCTTTGTTTTATCGGAAACAATTAATTACGAGTTGATCGATTTGATCCCTACTCTTTTTGTCTTCATTTCAGTTAAGTTTAATGTCAGTAATATTTGTTCACGATTTTCATGTTTGAAATTTCAGCAATAAATTTCCTCTCATATATCTTTCATTTTCTTCTTCCGTCCTCATAATTTATTTGCAAAACAAACGGATTCGCCCTTTTCGCTCGCGCACAGAAACATCTCTCGGTAAAGTTGATTAAGGAAGAAACTTCCTGCTAGCCGAGGTTTTCTTCTCGCCGATTGTGCCGAATTATTCAATTTCGCCCCCATCGAAAAGTTTTCCTCGCAAAAGGAAATGATCGTCGGGATGCGTTTAACAGTGCCACGAGGAGGATCGATGCTGCCGCCGCCGCTGCTTCTGCTGCAGATATTCCCAAAAGCCGTATCGGCATTCCGGATGCACAATGGAAGAGAGGAATAGGAATTATCATCCGCATTCCTCGACGCTGCGGTCGGACTTTAATTAAAGACGGTTTAAGTAATCCTCGTGAGAGAATTCCGAGCGAAAAAAAAATAAGACGAGAAGAAATCTGGCGCGTTTCCGAGCCATTTCTCCTCGCGCAATTCCGGTTGACACACGAGATGCGCCTTTACAATACATAATATCTCATGCACGGTTCATTTGCCCGCCATCATCATTATTATCTGCACGGGACCAGAAACATTATCGACACTCTACCATGCTGCTGCATGCATGAAAAATCGAGCAAAAAATTGCATCGGAATTGCTGCGATCTATCATTAGGAGGAGACTCTGGCGATTTCTCCGTTTCGGAAAATATATGTATGCAGAAGAGAAAGAAATAATTGGAGTGGAGATAATGATAATAGCGGCGGATCAAGTAAATATCGTTTAATAATGGAGAAATTTTCGTTCGGAGAACTTTCCAACTGTCACTTAATATGCAAATGCGAGTTTCTTAAAATTTGATTCACAGTTTACTCAAAAGATGGCGTAACAATTTTATTCGATTGCCAATTATTACGTCAGTTGAATAATGTAAATTGAAGTTAAGTGGAAATAATGTGTCATCTAAAAATTTCACCTGCATTGTGTTGCTAATATTGAACCACGCACATAAAAAATAGAGAGTCAAAAGTGCAGCGCTTTCTTCCCTATTGGCATTCATTCTAAGAGAGACTCGATAAAAGCGAGAGGAAACGCACCGAAATATATATACACACACACACGAGGCATAATTATTATTCGAAGTAGAAGAAGTAGAAAAAACACTCTCTCTTTTCTTCATCTGCTTAAGGATTTTTCTTTTCTTCTTTCGGAACAACACGAAATTCGGTGCGCTATTTGCATGTTCCGCGTGGGTTCGGCCAGCGAGAAGAAAGTAAAAGTCGTCGAACCGCAGAGACTATCCTCATGTCACTACCAAAAAAAACTCGAAGGTGAAGAAAGAAAGCATTTTTTAAAAATAATCTTAATATTTGCTTCTATGACATTGTTGGTATGTCTGACAAATCTGAACTTTAATAATAAGGAATGCATATTTATCAGTGAAGACGAAAGTTTTCTTCATTTTATTTTTTTTTTAAATTCCCAGTGGGAAAATTCCCGAAAACTTTTATTTTGCGCTTTTTTTTTTCTTGCCCTGTTTTATTGCGCAACCGAAAACCCGGGGCTTAAACAAAGTAAAGAAGTGGAGGAAAAACTTTATAATCTTCTGAATATTTATTACGTTTTAATCCGTAATTTTCATTGATCAACCGGGAAAGTTCACGGGAAAGTTCGGTCCGCATTAAACTTAACGTCTTTCACGTCTCTCTATTAATTTCACAAAATTAATATTTCTTTTGATTAATGCAACTTTTTTCATTGATTTAATTTTTATTGATTCAATTATTAATTGCAATAAACAATAGTAGCGAAATTGCACGATATTATGAGCGAACGGAAATATGGAATAATTATGGATAGAGTCAATATTAATGCGCGTTGAACGTTGCTAATGAAAACAAAAGGCAATAACATTTGATCAATAAATTGCGTTACGCTTTTGTTGTTATTTCCAAATGTATTTTGATATTTTCCAACAATAATTCGTAATTTTCGGAAAAATTTCTAATTTGCTAATTGAATGAATTATTAATGGATTAAAGTTGCAATTAAGATATGGATGAAAAGAAGAAATGGACAGAAAAGTGAGGAGGGAGCAGCGGTAAACATTGTTTGGAGCTGTCCTTTCGCGTTTCTTTGATCCCTTTGGGGAAATTCTTCGTAAATAATATATGAGCTGCTCTCGAGGGGAATGAATTCGAATGCCGAACGCTAATGGAAGGGCAGCTCGTGTATAATATGCATATTGCCGCGCAGTTAAAGGCAATTCCAGCAAATGGACTGACGAAAAAAAAAAAAAACATTTCTTAGAAAATGTATGAAATTATTTTCGAGTAGATGGAGCTGAATACGCGTGTTTTTGTCTGGAGAAAAATTAATAAAACTTAAGTCCTGCGGGATCGAACATGTATTATCTAGATATATATAGATATGGATGTGAATGGGACGGGACGAGCGGAGCTCCGAAATAACAGACAAACATTGACTCAATCGATTAACTTATCTGCAAAACACACAGAGATTATATAAACTCGACCCAAATCCGTGGATCTGAAAAAGGAAGAAATAAAGAGTGAAGAGAGTTTGCGAGAGAGATCTGAAGACTCTTAAATTAAGACGGAGAGTGGGCAGATATAAAGGATATACCACCGAGAGAAAGAAAGTATAAGTTTTATATTTATATATATTTTTTAAAACTATCTCAATCTATATAAATTGGAAGCCGACGGCGATGCACACGAATAATTACCTAATCGCCCTTGATTAACGAATGGCAATTAATTTGCGGATCGCCGCGAATCAATTTACGGTTTGCGCTGCTGCGATTCCCCATTAATTTGCACCAGTCGATTCAATTTAATTTTCGTGTACATAAGAAAATATTTTGAAAAACTCGTTAATTTAGGACGCCATCTATCGGATAATTGATTAATTAAATAGATGATTTATTATTTATTATTACAGTAACTAAGTGTAATTTGTGAAGATTTAAATTACCATTAGGAATAAGTGTATATTTAGTTTAGTTCTCGTAAAGTTGCGCATGTATGTCGTGATTCTGCATGATTGTTATTAAAGGCGTTAGTAAATAGTCGAAGTGTTGTGGGGGTGTAGTGTTAGGTGATCGTTCGGATGGAGGTGCCGGAGGTTGGGTAATTCGGTGGATGCGCCGGGTATAATGATATTACGATGTGTAGCGCGAGACGCTGCCGGTAATTGAATACGGGGGCGAGAGATTCTATTACAAGTGGAATATTCAAGAAGCTGCTATTATTAGTCGACAAGATTCGCTCCTCTCCTTTCTCACCCACTCACCTCGTGCTGAAAATATTTTTTTTATATATATATATATATACTTGATCGTAAACACATTTCGCGCACTTAATAAATTTAACACGAAACGGTGATAAAATAATTCAATCGCGTAGGTTGTCTAATAACCAAATGGAATTCGGATGATGGAAAAAGTGCCTTCGATTTAGCAGGAATTAATGTGTTTTGCGGAGACGACATCTGCATTAATTCACACTTTGCAATGAGAATCTGGGTTTTGTAATTCCGATTCTGCACTGCAATTGTATTTGGATTTGGGTGGGCTTTCGTGCAGCCGTCGTCGTCGTCGTCTTCTTCTTCTTCGAGTCGTAGTCTTCGAGCTTTGTGTCCTCGTTAGCTGTGCTCGATATTAACGTAAACGTTTGCATTATGTAATAATTCTCCCTATCTATCTTCATACATATATATATATATCCCTTCTCGCCGAATGCGAGCTTTCGCTTTTCATCCTAGGCGAAGGGGTTGTATGAGTGTGTGTATTCGAGCTTTAGTTTCCGAATAGTGAATAATACAACAAAGCCTCTCTCTAACTCTATCTCTCTGTGTGTGAGTGTGGGGGTATTTTCCTGCTCTCCACTTCTTCCCCCCATTAGCGAAATACAACCAATAACAGTTTTGGTGGCTTCGGGCTTTCGGCCGCATCGATTCCACAGTTTCCTGCTCCTTCTTCTTCTTCTCAGTCTCCCCTGCTTCTTCCCGCTCTCTCTCTCTCTCTCTCACTCTCAATATCTATATCTATACTCGACATTATCTTATCCATAAAATACACCCAGGAAACCCCGAATATATCGGCGAGGTCGTCCCCCATCGGAATTCTCCATATTTTCTTTTCCACCTTTCTCTTTCGCACGCGTTCCCTTTGTTCCCGCTTTTCCTCTGGAGACGGAATCCGTGGGGCCATTTTCTACCATTATTGCGGATTACGACCGGACCGTAAAATAATCCATGCATCAAGATCCGAATCACTCGCAAACGCACACACTCTCGAATTCTCCTTTTCACGTACACTCACACTCACATATATAAATATATAGAAAGATCTCTGGAGCTTAATAATGAATTATCGCTCCAGTGTTTGCGGAATGCATTTGATCCAAGCGAAGAGATGGAACGAATGAGTGCCAAAGCGAGGATGAACAAAAGGAATGGGAAAAAAGCGTCTCGTGCTTGGAATATACAAACGATTCACAACTCTAATTCATAAATCCGAAATAATATTTTTGCTATGGTAACACGTCCTCATCTTTAATTTTTAATAATTAACGACGTTTCCATGGAGCTCAATGACAACTTTTGTATCTAGTGAATATTTAGTTGCATACATTTCTAATTAAATATAGATTATTAAAATTAATGTTAATTACGTGCGCTTTCTGATAAAACTACTATGTTATAAACATAAAAGCTAACGTACTAAACTAAAGTGATGTTTAATAAATGATCGACAATTTCCCCACTTAATACCATAGAATTACATGCGTTCGAATCACAATGCAGACCGTGAAAACACGCTCTAATCACTTAATATCGTGAAACAACACAGCGTTTTATTTCCTCTACACCAATAATAACACTTATTCGAAATTTCTATAGACTTTTATAAAAGAAAATTGATCTAACTGCATCATTAATTGGATTTTCGAGCTGGGATTTCCCCTTTTTTTATTAATCCGTTCGTGCATGAAAACATCTATTTTTCACGGCCAACGAACAAAGCGAAATAAGCTGAAACTTTTTAGAATCTCTAAATGTTTCGATATTATAAAAGAATAAATTAATTAAAATGTTGTATTGGATTTGGGCGTTTCCGTGTTAATCAAATGCTGTAAATAATATTGCGGCACGTAAATAACTCGTCGAATCTCGCCGATTAATCTTCCATTTAAAATTAATCAATGATTTAACTACTGAAAAAAAAAATATAATACACGACCAGTTTAGTTTGGGCGGCGCTCGTACATTATTCATCGTACAGTTTTCGTGGCATTAATTATTTATTATTATTTAGTTTAACTTAATTAACCTCGCGTTGACGCTTTTAAACACGACTACACAAACAAAGTATTTGCATGTTTTACATTTAGTCTTGTAGTTCGTGTAAATATTGTAATTTATTTGTTACTAAAATGCAAAGATTTAAAAATGATTAATAAATAAAATAATTTAAGAGTTTGAATTAAGTTCCTGCAAAACTTAATTAATTTTTTAAACTTTTCATTACTTAACGCTCTCTGCACTTATAGTACGTTTTCCGGCACTTTACGCCATCCCCTTTAAAAGCTTGTTTCTACTTTAGGTGAATGTTAAAATTGTAAATAGTAAAAGTAGATAGTTTTATAACTACATATATTTTTTCTTGCAAGCAATTTGTTGTATTGATCGGTTGGCAAAAACTAGGATTGTTCCATGATATTAAGTGATTAGTGCTGGTTTAATGGGCCATAATACCGTAATGTTTCGAACGAATGTAATTCCGGTATTAACTGGCGAAAAGGGGTTTTCCGCCCCCCCGACCATCCGACACTCGCAAATGGTGGATGCGCCGGGCAATTAGAATAATTTACGTCCATTTAGGGCGCAACTTAAGATTTATATATACATTTCTTATTAAGTGTAGACTATAAGTTTAAATTAACTTATCATCGTTAAAAAGTAAGTCCAAATCTATAGAGTCAATAAAATCGTGTCAGAATTGAAACAGTAAAAAATGCGAAATTTTATATATAATAATACTTGTAATTTTGCTGATGGAATTGTACAAACATTGAAAGCTTTAACTGCACGTAGTTACAGCTAATACAAGTCTATTAAGTTGATATTGCTCCGCGTAGGGAATGCGGTGGCAACCAGAGTGGATAATGTGCATCGTAAAAATGTTAACTGAAAGTTTTTCCAAGCAAACGAAACGCATTAAAACGTTCGTGTGCGTGAATAAAAAGAAATTTTGACGAAAGGAAATTGGATATAAAATTTTATATTCGTGTGCAGATAATTTGGATTTAAAATAACCATACTATTAGTATTCTTAATATTTTGATATTCGTTGTTATTATTAAAAATTATAAAAAATAATTTTTAAAGAAATGTCAACTATATGCTAAATATTTCGATTATTTCAAAAGTTATTTAACAATTTAAATGATAACGCTTCTTTTATGACAAGTTTTAAATTTATTGCAAAAAAATAATTTAAAAAAAAATCTGTAAATCAACTTGATTTAAAATTATGCTTAATAAATAATATGAATTCATTTTTTGTGCTCTTATTTTGATTTATGTTGAAATTTAAAAATTTCCGTTCCCCCAAATATTTGCATAAACTCGCAATGATTATCCACTTTCATCCCTAAATACGCGTTTTATCTTACTTCCATTTTGTATCTTTCCAGTTTTGTTATTTTTATTATTATTTTAATTTTCTGCACGATAAACGCATTCGGATTTTGCTTGTTTTGTAATTGAAACACAATTTTTTTTTTATAAAACGGTTATTAGGTTTTACGCAATATTCATTATTTTTGAAGATTTTTTAAACTAAAATGGTATTAAGTTTTTAGGATTTGCATTGAAAATTTTACTGTTGGTTCATTTCTAATTTTCGTTTAATACTGTCTTCGTTAGTTGGTATTCATTGGAGAGGTGGTAGGAGGGAAGAAAGTCTAAAGTCCTTGGAATAAATTTGGTTTGATTTACAGGCACTACATGTGATGAGCAAAATTGAGAGATAGAGAGTGGAGGTTCTTCGGCGCGCTGCGAAATTAGTCGAGCCGCGGTTTCATTTACTTCTTTCATTTACATTGTAATTTATTCCCTCTATTCTTTCTCTCCATCTTTCGCACTATTTCCCCTCAGTCCGTCTTCTTCAACACTTCTTCTGTACGCATTCGAATGGGATTGTTTTAGCTGCGCGCGCGAATACCTATGTGTGTATATAGGACGGTTAGTGAGCTATATATACATGCGGTCCGAGCCCTTAAAGGTGGCTGTCTCTCTCCTTGTCGCTCTCACTGCCGCCCGGATCTCCGTCGAGGAAAGCCAAGAGGTGCAAGACTACAACAGAAAGGCGAGCGAGCGAGCGAGCTAGAAAGGAAGGAGAACTAGAGAGAGGAAGAGGATTGAAACGGCGAGAATAATAATTTATGGCTCATTTAGTGGAGCGCTGTGGGGGCGGCGGAGAGGCGGCACGAGGGAAAAATCAATATGGAGGATGATCGAGTTTGCGGGGTCGTCCGGCAGAGGGCGCCGTTCGAACGACGCTCGGGCCGGCGGTGGAGGCGCCGGACACGCACGATATTTATGCGGGAGCGTCGCGACGCCGCCTCCTCTCCTCCACCGCCTCTGAACGAAACGCTCTTGCATGCCATGCGCGTCATCCCTACCCCTTTTCCTAGGTATTTCACGTTTTCGGGACTATTTCGCCACATTAAGTTGGCTGCCGTGCTTCTCTAAGGGTGCATAAAATAAAACGAACCGAAACAAAAAAAAAAGAAACTAGCAACAACAACGTAACGAACAAAAAAAGAATAACAACAATTTAATAGAGAGAAAGAGAGAGACGAGCGACGATTCAAGTTTCGACGTCGACGTCGGTCGTGCCGCTTCTTCAGCTCGAAGGTAAGAAGTCCTGAATCTTTGTCGACGAGAGCGTTTTGTAAATTCTTCGAATTTCGCGTTTTGCAAATCTGAATTCCTGCGCTAATCCGGAAAAGGGGGAAGCATTCCCGGAATGCCGAAGCGCCGCGACGCTCCGAAAACGCTTCTTCTATATCACCTATTATTTATGTAATTTCGCATGCTAATCAATACTTGGCCACATGTTACCTTAACTTTTGGTCCTTCAATGAATCCTCAATAAAATGCAACAAAGAAAAGTATAATTAAGAGATTTTTTATAACGAAATTTAGACAACCTCGAATTAATGAAATTCGTGGCCTCGATTAGTCTAAAAAAATACCTAATCAATATATTGTATTGTGTAAACTTATCTGATATTATCCATCATCATCCAATATCTATTTATCTTGATAAAGATATACTGAATTACAAATAATCAAGTTAATCTTAATTATATTATTTTTATATAACATTTCATTTAAATGAAATTATCTAATATTATCATGATAATTTGATTAAGAGATAATTAGCTGTCGGTAAAACTTGTAATTTTTTTGTACTTAATTATTAAATAATATATAGAAACAATCAAAAATAATGTTTCTAATTTTATTCGTTAGATGTCGTTTCATTCGAAATGATGATTAAATGATGAAAACAAACGAATCTGCATAGCAATGAAATAAAAGAGAAATAATAAAATGTAATTTATTGAAATATTTTCGTGAATTACTTTTCTAAAAATAAAGTCTCGACGGTTATTTTCGTCCGAAACTCGATATCTCCGCCGTCAACTCGAACCCACGTATTTCCTACGATTTCCAAATAACCTACTTAAAAGGGAAATAATACGTGTCACATACACGAATCGAAATATCGATATCTCTACTTTCTCGCACTCACTGTTCACATTTATTTGTTGTGAATAAAACACACACACCAAACTTTAACCCTTGACGTGTATTATGATACAATAGCAAATTTACTTTAATAACTTATACACATTTACATAAAGCGTAATATATTTATTGCGCTGTAAATTTACAATTAAAGTAATTAATTCTTCATGTACGTTAATTAAAATAATTACGCGAATTGTGTCATAAATTCATATTTCAGTTGTAAAAAATAATTGTTATTCTTGAATAATATTACAAAACTTCTATTCACTTAATGAAATAACATAAATATAGAAATTGGCAATAGGAAAATTCAATCAAACTTTAGTGGGAACAGAATTATCATATAAAAATGGAAATTTGCAATGGAAAAAGTTTTGTAAATTTTGGGAAATAACAAGAAAATTGGATGTATCCGGATTGGGTTTTGGTCGTCCGGAAGATATCGGATTATGATAAGCAGGCAAATGAAACGAACGGCGTTTCTTGGACCCTCGAAAAATCAATGAGATTACATGCCAAGTGTATATAAATCCGATGGAGAAAGAAGGGTCGACGCCAAAAATCTTATTGATCTCACCGACCCTCCAAAAAACAGAAGTAAATTTGCATGAAAAATTCAGCGAAAAACAGAAATTATTGAAAACTTCATGATAAATTTAAACGATAATTTTATGAAATAAATTCTTGCAAATATTCTCGCCAGGGCTTTGAGCGAGTTATTAATGAAATTTTATGATTAAATTGAAGGCTTCAAAGGCGTTAATTAAATTATGCAATAGCTCTCAATAGAAGATTTTTATTGGAAAATTCAACATCGCAAAAAAATAATTCCTCTTTGCAAAACTTGCACTCTATCCTAACAGCATTACAGCTTAATGCAATTGAAGGTGTCGTTAATTATTGAGAGCTTCCCGTGGCTATTTCTTTCCTTTTTTTTTTATTGCTGGAGGTGAAAAAAAAAGGGCGATAAAACGAAGGGCGTGCACATAAATAAATTGCGAAATTTACCGCCGCAAATCCTCGGACCGCATTTCCACGCAGATGATTGAAAAATAAAGGATCTTTGAAACAAAATTCTCAGGTTGTGCAGATCGAAAATTTACTATTCAGGAAGCGTCCGCCTTCTCCACGGATCGATTTAATTATAGTTTACTCATCTGCAATTCCGACGGCGATTCCTGCGTCGCTTTTTGCCATCCCTTCTCTCCGAACCGACAATTTTAGCCTGCGAGAAGTACGTGTGTTCGAGCGAGAGAAATGTGAAGAGAAAACGGAGCAGGAACAGAAGGGACGGAGAAAAAAATATATAAAAAAGAAGGTAAAACGGAAGGAAGGGCAAAAACCGATAAACGACGGACGCTTAAATCAAAGGTCCCAAGAAAACAAAAAACAATTGAATTTTTATTCCTTTGTTTTCTTTTAATTATATTTATCATTACAATTTTTAACTGCTCCGCGTATCGGTAGATGTCGCCGCACGTCTTTTATTTAAATTCTAAAAATGATTGAGTAACAATTACTTTAGTGCACGAATTTCGCGATGGTTGTTAACTTTTCGCAGAAACTACCGTAATCTTAAAGAACTTTGAGAAAACTTTCGCAAACTCGGTTTTAAAACAATTTTTCCGCTCGCAAAATATTTTCGCAGTCGCGTTCAATATTTTTACATACCCAAGAATTCATTTACGACTTTTCAGTTTTTCCTTTCGCAGAAACAGAATTTTAAAAAAATGCAGTTAAAAAGGAATTTTTTGACGCATTTTTCATAAATTACACTGTTCGTCCAGCTTGTTTCGCTCGTTATTATTTTTTATTAAACTTTTATTCGTTTCGCAATTCCCTCGAGCTCACCTCGAAAAATGCAATTTTTGCGTTGAATACGATTTAATGTTTCGTTCAGATTACATTTTAAATTTCAAATCATTTTTGAAATCATTATTATTATTATAAATTCCTGCTTGGAATTCTAAAAATAAATAAACGGGAACAAAGATGAATTATTTACGAGATGCGATCTGGGTTAAATTTTTTTTTTCCTTTCTCCCCTATTCTTTTTAGGAAAATAACATTGTACATCCGGTTATATTCCCAGCTGTAAACTTGACCTATAAAATGCATTAAATTTTTGCGTTTTCCCATGCGGTTTACTGTATGATACAGCTAATAGATTCATAATTAATGCACAAGTTAATAATTTGATGGGGGAAAAGCCAGTTTTTTTTAATAATGTAATTAGGTGAAATTAAGCAAGTTAAATAATTAATTAGTCGTGTATTTTCTGAAGCAACAATAAAAAGTAGAAAACGAAGAGAGAAAAAAGGAAATATTTTAATCACGACCATTAGCATCCGTTTCGCGGAGGTTGGATGAGGAATATGAAGAAAGGAAGCAAAAAAAAATGAAAGCAGAGAAGGAAAAAGTCGGCCAACAAACAAAAGTTTTTAATTACAAGCAAACACGTAGAGAGATGGAAATGTAAACCGTGGCTGGGGGGGGGGGTGTGGAAGAGGACGGAGGGAGTCTCTGTGTGATATGAAATTATGGTGTCCGCATTTTTTTGACGCGAAAAAATGCGGGGAAATATGAAAAAGTACGTGTGTCACACTACGTACATGCATGCATGAATGGTGGGAGAAAAAAAGTATGTAGGAATTCCTGAATTCCCCCTTGGGCCCTGCGGATAATAAAAACGGGGGTGGTTAGGGGGGGATGAGACGGAAGGAGAGCGCGAGAGGGAGACAAATGATGCTAATCCGTTGGAAATTAGTATGGGAATAAATTCCGCGGGATAACAAATTGGACTCTCCGGTGTTTGTGTGTGCGGCTGCTAATTAATTGCGAGGGAAGAAAAGAAGGGAAAAAGGTGATTGAAGAGAACACGAAGGAACGAAGGTTCTAATCGATTTCTGCGGTTTGACTGGATGGAAGTGAAGAAGTCAATGGATGAGATTTATTAAAAACGCAATTAAATAATTTTCAATGATCTTATATGTTATATATGTTATGATTAATGGTTAGATAATCCTTTGAGCGCGTTTGGAAATTGTAGCGGTGAGGGTGAATTTGACGTGGGAATAAGCAGGGTTTAATTAAAATTGTCCGATGTAATCGTTCTTAAGTAGAAGAGAACGTCTTGTTTCGCGAACGTCGCAAGTGTGTTTTCAATTAACGGGCACAATAGATATTAAGAGAGAGAGAGACGAATGTTTGGAATGCAAATTAGTTAGCTTCCTCCCCCATCTTCAAAGTCGTGATCCAATACGACCGTTCGTTCTCGCAACAAACGTTCCGATAAAATTTACGATCGAATGTATGAATTCTAATGAATTTATTATCGTCTGCGTGGGAAAAGCGAAGACGAAGACGAAGACTGAGGAGAGAGAGAGAGTGTATTTCAAGGCGACGCCGGATTACACATTAGCAAGTGTATAAATTCGTGTTCCTCCACCCTCCTCTCACTCGGAGCCCCGACGTATTAATTATATAACGAATTCCGACGCCCAGGGTTTTGTGCTCTCCTCCTCCTCCACCTCCTGCTCGAAGAAGAAGAAGAAGACGAAATGAATGGTGAAAATTGTAATTCGAAAAGTCCATTACGCCTTCAGCAAAAGTTAATTTACTTTCGGCGACGGTGCAGGGACACATAAATTCATCCCCGACCCGAAATCACGCTACATTTAACAATCGCCCGGCGCATCCACCATTTCCACCAAACGAATAAATTCCAACTTTTCAACAGAAGAAAAAAATAATCGTAAATTGTCCATGAACATAATCAACATTTTGATCATCACAAAAAGTTTGAAGTAAAATTCTAAATTTCAAATTATGCGACTTTTTTCGCGCCACTCATTACGAAATTGGGTCGGCAAAATTATCGATCCGCAACTGAGAGTGTGTGACGTAACCTCGTTCACTCACTCACTCACTTATGTAACACGCTGAGTATAGCGGGTTTGAATTTTGTATTGAAAATTGCATATGTCGTTTGCGATGTACGCAAAACACTCGAAAGCCGAAAAACAATGGGCATCCGTCCGTGGCACACTCACTTCGTTCGAAATCCCATTAAAATCATTCCCACTCGAATTCCTCGATGGATCATTGAAACGAAACCATTTCTATAGAAAACTGAATTAAATTTATCCAATAATTTAGATTTAAAATTATTACAAATGATTCGGGATTGATGAATTTCGGAAGAAACGGAGAAGAGGACTTTGCGTTATGTATTCGCTCATTTATTGTTCGATTTGAGGGAAAGTCCCGGGGAGATTGGAGGGGGCCCCCGAAATGAATTAGGGATTTTCGTTGGAGGTGGAGGAACAAATTAATTTTCCAGGGGACGGGCGGAAAATGGATGGAAAATCCACTAACGTTTTATAAATGAGTTTCGAAAATGTTCGCCCGCCTCGAGAGTCGTCGATAAAATCGTTGCGAGAATTTAATATAAAATTGATAAATCTGAGGTGGAGAATACATATATATTTTCTCTCGGAAAAAGTTTCCATGCGAATCTTTTAATTTTCTCTTTAAATATCTCTGCGGGAAGGAAAAAAAAAAAGGAAACGCTAACGACCCGAACCGTTTATTAACGCATTATTTATCTGCTTCGTCTTTAATTCAACGAAACCGTTGAATTTTTATTTTATTTTATCTGAGACGATTAATGGTAATTCCCTCACGAATAATGAATCAAGAATTCGCGTATAAACTTTGCATTCCGATTGAATCTGGCGCTTCGCTATTTTGTATCGATGTGTGTGTGTGTGTATTGGCCCCGTTTGATGAAATGCGAATGGAATTTTCGATTAAATGATGAAAGGGCATCCGGTTTTCGGGCGCAAATTAATTTCCTCCCAAAAATCGTACCGATACTTTGCACATCTCCCCCGCATCAAAATGGAATTCCATGCGTTATTATTATTGATAATATTCGAAATAATAAAATTTAATTAAAATTTAACATTAATATTTTGAAATTATATAATTCTAGTTGACAATATCTGTTTGCACTTGCAAATTTAATTCCATTATAAATAATATATATTTTCTCGTTTTGTGATTTTATTTTTATTTTTTTTTTGTTTTAAAATATTATTGGACATATTTGGACGTTATTCAATTTCGGTTGTTCGCGTCGCACATCGATTCATCGCATTTTATTGGCGCAACTAATTGAATTATTTCCGCCTGCAATTATCCATTACGCAATTATGTCCGAAATAAAACATTATTTTCCTCTTTGCATTCGCTTTTCACTTTGTCGCAATTATTGGAAATGTCCGAGTGAATCCGTACGAAATTCGTTAAATCGAAATGCAACGAATTTAAATTTTGCGGCGGAATCTGTACATTTGTTATTTATATATTAGTGATTAAGTTAAGTTTGGAATAATTCCATTTTGGTTCGTCTGCTTCTGCTGGTGTTGTTGCTGATGTTGTTATTTTTGGAGTTGAGGGCGTTAATCAATGTATGTTTGGAACATACTTGTTTCGGGGTGGGTCTTGTGGGTGATTGATGAGCTTTGTTTGAGGGCGGAAAAATGCGTCCGCTTTGAAAAGAAGATACGTCTCGTCAGATGGATGGATGGATGTTTGAGGGATGGTTGGGGGGATGGGGGATGAGCGCTTCCGGATTTGGGGAATGCAGCGCCCTTCGTATCTTAGGATGCGCGATACGTGCATTTCGTTTCGGGTTTGTATTGAATTCCGCTTTTTGTAAGACGGAACACATCGCGGGAGTACATTATTATACATCCGCGTATCGCAAGTTGTCGGGGATGAAATCTCAATTTTCCGGTGCGCAAGAACGAACTTCTTCTTCCCTTCGCTGCTTCGGATCTACGGGAAGCTCTTTTTTGTTGGCGATTTCAATTTGCGATTGTCGCTTTATGAAACCGGTTCAACAATGGGGAAAAGGATTATCCGCAAGTTTAATCGCATGAAAGTGCGATTAGGTTGTGGATTGCGGAATGCGCGTCTTTGGCGAGGAATTATTATGGGATTTCGGCTTTAAAGTTCAATTTTGAAATGTGCACAATTTCCAGTTTTCGACCACTTTTTCACGTTGAAGGCGCATAATTTCTTTTGCACATTTGTAGCATTAAACTCGAGTGCGATTTGGGACTATACACTTTAATACCAAGAAGACTATCAACCTTAATATCCTTTGATGTTCCTAAAGTGTTATTCGCGCTCGCAAATTGCCGTCAGGCGAGGGCGACACGCACAACAAAAAAAAATATACGCACAATTACGAAACAGATTTTCCAATGATGTCATTTGCGGCTCGGAATAATAAAACGTGCGAATTATTGGGGCTCGAAAATTTAATGCCTAACAGTCGTTTTTGCCGGAGCCGCGAATCGATATGCCAAGTGGCTACAGGCGTCGCGGCGCCCCAAATTTCATCATCCCCCCAACGATTCGCGTTCACCTGAACGGAGCGAGAGACAGCGGCTCATATCGCATGCACGATATTGAAATAATAACCGCCCTTTTCTCATATTTCACTTACGCCATCTATCATCATCAAATTATACTATACATACACACTGTATTTCGTTTTTCGCGTTTTCTCAGCGTGTATTACACAGACACAAACACACACAAAAAGCGAGCGCAATTTTACGGTGGAACGAGCTCTTCTTGCGATTGCTGCATCTGGAGGCTTTGAAATATCGCAGGTTCGATACAATATTAATCCCGCATCCGACTTTTTCGCTCCTTTTATTTACTCCCTTGTTTTCCTCCTCGTGATTCCCAGCTCGAATTATCCGTTCGCCAATTTCATTTCCAATCCATACAACCACGTGTTCTCACTCCGTTGTCTTCCTTATTTAGTTTTTCTTTTCTTTTATTCTTTTGCTCTCATCGTCATCGCGTCGTTGCCATTGGGGATGTCCCCAGAAGGAGGAGATGCACGCTCCTCCCGGTCTCGTAAAATATCGAACAAACGTAGAGAATGGAAAGAGGACGGAAAGAGGAAGGACTCTCTTTTCGATGGGTAATTGATACCCCTCCACTCGAAGCGCGAGATGCGGAGATGAAGAGAGTGGCTTATTAATTAAACCTCCCATTCCACAACCATCATCATCATCATCCCCTACTGCTCTAGACATCCACCCTTCCGCCCGCCTCTGACAATCATCATATGGCCCCAATTGTTCCGACATCGTAATTTCCCTTTGTCCGCACTAAAATGCCAATTCACGAGCCGACAATGGCACCGGCAGTTTATTAACTTACATAACCCTCCCCAGGCGATATGCCAATAAAAAAAAACCAAGAGCGAGTCGCTTCGTTGAATGCCAGAACTGTACTTATTTCCGGAGGAAGTACAAAAAAAAATATACTTCCCCCCATCCCTAACTAAAGTTTTTTTTCTTTATTCCTTAGATCGTAAATTGAATTCTTCGCTAAGAAGATTTCGCTCGAAATAAGTCTCAACTTAATTAGAACAACACGCTTCATCATTATCTGAGCTGATTTAAAATCTTCGCCATCTATTGTCTTAAATTTAATTTTGGATTCCCCTCATGTTGCAGCAGTAAATTTAATTATATAGGATTTGAGTTGGTTACCATGAGTCAATTAATCACGACCCTATTTGTTAATTGGATTGCCTCCATCAAATGGAAACTTAAAAATACAATTAATATAAAGAGATTCAATGATGATACGGCTGATTTATATGACGGACAATGTAAGATGAAACGGAAGCATAAATTTGTGGCGATATGTTGGTAATTACAACTGGCATTGATCGTAGCTTTTTCAGAGCGCCAACATAAAAGAGGCGACTTCCCTAGCAATCTATATTTGTCTATACGGTCGTTCGCTGAAGCAATCATAAAGGGGTGCGCAATTTGAAAAGCCGTGAGTGTGTGTGGATTGCAATTAGAAGAAACTTCCAACACTACTCGCATTTAATTGCAATTGCAGGAGGCTTCCTCTATTTACAATTTCTATATAGATATGTTTGTATATTTGCATGCCTACATACATACGTATGCATACTATCCACTCATCTCGTGATTAATCTTTCACCGCATTGACAAACGGTCTCTGCGGAGATGAGAACGAGATGCACGTTTTGCGGGGATCGTGCCGTTAAACTTCGTGCAAGAATCCAGCAAAAACTGGTTTCCGCTTAATACCGGAAGTGGGCGATATGCAGATGAGGCCTGGGAGGAGCAATGATCGTACATTACAAGTTTGCGTATAAAGTTTTATCCATCTTCCGTGCATTAAGTGCAACTTTCGGCGGCGGTCGCAACAACTGTGTAGTAGTAGTAGTTTAGCAGTTTGCAGGGTGAGGCCATCCCCGAAGGGCCATTCCGAGGCACCGAAATTTATACCACAAGTATAGTTGGTGTGTGTAGGCGGCACCACCACACAAACTACACTTACCAAATTACTAGAACTGCCCCGGAAATTTAATCAAACACATTGCTTTGCACATATCATATTTCCTTACATCATAGGCCACACAATTAACGCGAGTGGGCGGATTTACAAGTATTTCAAAAGTTCATAAAACCATCAAAGGAACGAAGAATTACATCAAATTGCAATCACATTACATAACAGATATTATAAAATCGATTAATTAATCTTTTTTCTTAAAATAGGCAGCTAAATTAACATAAATGGGCGTCACTGAATTTTAAAAATTAATTAAAATATTTCAATTTAAATGAAAAGTAAAATTCGCTATCAATAAAGATCAAATTCAGTTGATTCGTTCAAAAACTGCACCGGAAATGGGATAAACCTTATCGGTTCTAGAAAACGGAAAGGTGCAGAGTTCGCAAAGCGATGAAAGTGTGCCTATTAAAGCAAAATTAAACGATAAAAATCCACTTTACGAGCGGACCTCAACAGAGTTAGAAGAAAAAGAAGAAAAATGAATGGATTGCAGCAAACAAACTTAACGGCTTTTCCGGCAACCGTTTCAACTGCAATCGACGTTACGTGCGCACATAATAATAAATGTTAGAATGCAACGGAAGAGAGAGATGTTGAATAAATGAGAGATCGTAAAGCATCACTGGGTGAATTATAAAATAACGATCGGTTTATTTACTTGCCAAGTGACAAGTTCTATATGCAAGTTATACTGAAATAAATGTTTTCGTGTGTTTTATATATTTCTCAATCAAATTACTGCCGATTAGAGCTGAAATTACTCGATATAAAAAGGAAACTTTACGAGGGGAATCAATGGATTGCAAATAAACTTGACTTCGGCCACTTTCACCGTCAATTACATTCGACCGCCGCTTACGTTTCTGACGTTATGTGCACGTAATAAATGGTCGAAATTAGTAAATAAACGGTAGGTCGTAAAGCCGAAGTAATATAAAGAAATGGCGTTCATGTTTTGCAGTGGTTTTACTGGCACGCAAATAATGAAGAACAACCGCGCTGATGCAATAATAAAGGGTAAAGTAGAGCATTCTTTACGTTGCATTTAATTCAGCAAGAAAATGCGGCCGGGGGGAAAATAAAAATAATAAAATATTTGCGGACAAATAATAATGAAATGTGTGTGTTTGTGCTTATGAAGGGTACAAAAAAAAGGGGGCATCATTGCTCGTAATTATTTTCATGCAGTGCATTTAATCCGACGTCGGAGCAGAACTTTTCCTGCTTCCAACTTTTTTTTTTTGTTCCTGCTTTATTTATTTGTTAGCCGCATTTCATTTCATTCCATTTCAGCCGAGCACAAAGCAGAGTTTCAGTAAATATGTGCGCGACTGTGAAATTATTATGCAACGCTTCGCACTTACGTGACGCATTAAAAAAGAGGGAACAAACAAACAGAAAGGACAGCAAACAGTATTACCCAACTTCTTGTTTTTATTCTATATCCTGCTTTAATCTCAAAAAAAAAAGTTTTAACTTGCTACATTTAATGGAAATGCACTACATTTAATAGCAGATTACGCAACCGCATTATTTCAGATTTTTACATTGTAAACTCGCCTTTATGTTTGAAACAAATCAAATATAACATTATTAATATTTTTTAAATTAAATTAATTTTGTATTAAAATTTTACTATATATATTAAATAAAAAAGATATTGCTTTAAATTATTGAGAACTAAATTAATATTTTATAAAATAATAAAAATAAGAATCCCACCGGCGCATCCACCCAAAAAATTACAGTTTTTTTTGTGAATGCGCTAGGATTAAAATATATTTTCACCATTTACAAATTATTATATAATTCCTATTACAAATCATTACATTGAAAAAAATACATATTTACGTTTACATAGTTACGTTCAATTCGCAAATCATTCCTCTCCTATCCGCATCCGATGAAATTTGTCCAGTTTACGTCTTACACCATAAATGATTGGAATAGGTCAACAATTTTACTAAAGATTTTAGAGATGGAAAGGGATCACGACTTTGTTAGACTCGACACTTAGGTGATCCGTCGCATTTTCAGTATAAAACAGGTGCAACCTCGTGGAGGTAAATGCATACGGTCTTGTATCAATTCAGAGGCTATATATTGCGCTTGAAATGATACCTGGTTATCATCTTCATAGAAAGATGATATACCTTTTGCACCTGGACATGCGGCCACGTGGAAATCGCTGCCCACATTCACAGCAAATGAGAGCAAACGCGTGACCGCACACCCGGAGAAGAAAATAAGGAAAATTTGGAATGGAAGGAAATGCTATGACCTAACAGGTACTAACAAAAATAATAGATCTAAGCTAACCTGAAAAAGAGTAAATTATGATTAGCACAATACGAAATAACAACAAAAATAAATCAAACCTGAAACAGAACACAAAGAAATAACACACATAATATAAACGATTACAAAATATATAAAAAAGCATTGCATAACATCATTATAATAATTAAAGGAGAGGATTAATTAGTGCTTTTTTTTCTCTCATCTTTTCTTTCTTTTTTGTATATGTTTTATATTTGTTATTATTTTTTTATATATCTATTTTTTTTTTGCTATTTTTCTATATTATTTTTTAAATATTATAACATTTTTTCCTTTTATTTCATATTTTTCTTTTTTTTTTTTACATTATTTTTTTCTATATTATAAATGTGTGATGCAATGCAGGTAGCACAATATAGGCTAATTGTGCTTGTTCATTAGCAATCCGGCATTATGACATTTTACTTGCGTCATGTTATGACTACTCTATAGACTCTGAGCAGCTGCCGAACGCTTTAACAACAATCTACAAATATAAAAAATTACAACCCATTTAATTCCTCAAATTTTGGGGCACAATAAGGATATAGAAAGGAATATAGGGATAAGTCGAACCGGAGACTCGCGATTCTTGGAGGGGACGGAGAGTCCTCGGATTAGGTATGATTTTTTTGTGAGTGGGTGTAAACTTAAAACTAGAGGAGGAATATTGACAAAATGGGCGCATTACAAATAAAACTGAACCTCTAATCTAAACCTAAAGAGAACGAACTATTATAGTAAATTGCATTCTACTGTATTAATTAGTTCTCTGGCAATGATATTATCATAACTGCCTAATTGGACATTTAGGATAATAAATTGCAAAATTTATTAAGTATTGTTTATGGTTTTTGCTGTGTAATTCTATTGTTTGGTCCACCTCTGAAGTGCCCGACCCAGCAGCAAGATCTGAACATTCACAGCAAAAATGAACAGATCGAGCGCAACAGTCCAGAGGTGAATTTTATCTGCTGAAAGAAAAACACGTGAGGATACGTTAGATCCCCACAGACATGGATTAGTACAACCGACATATATAGTAGACGATAGGAGAATCACTCGAAATAATAAAGAAACTCCAAAAAAAGTGAATTGGAGTGAATCGTGAGCCAAGCAAAAGCTCATTCGATCCATACTAAATGCCTAATCTTAACCAGGAAGTCCAAATGAAGTTAATAGCAAACTTTGCCCGAGCGAAGAGAATTCTAAAGTATTGAAATGGCAAATGGTTAGAGGATGAAGGAAGGTGTTGGGACCGGCAGAGACCCTGTCAGTAAACTGACTAGTCTGCGGAAGTACCGGCACCCCCAAAATAGTCATAGCAACAGTTAAGGGGGGACTCGCGGCGGACGGGCGGAGTGAAGGGAACCAAATGCCAATCAAATACTAAAGATTTCTTTACTATAAATTGAAGTTATTTTAATTACAAACTTAATGCAAATATATACGATTGAATTGAAAATACGGAGGGCTGAAGGTGGTGGATCGTGAAAGTGTGCAACCATCTCACGATCTCGGGGATTATTAATTATCAAAAACTAAGTAAACCTTGAGATAAGCTCGAAGGGGGTGAGTGAGGGTACTGAAACATCCTCTAATACAAATCTATAATCGTGCAGAGAGAGTCTACCAACAAATCTTGTTGAATTTAAGACTGTTAAAGACAAGTCTCTTTCTGCACGACTTTCGAGTGATTTTCGGGCACGGTGGATCCATTTAGATCCAGCTGAAAGCAAAAACATATAAAAGCCGACAAATACGTTAGATTTGCCACTAACTACTCATGCTTATTAATCGCGAGGCGACACGAAATCATCATTGACTTTGGAGAAAATTTAAAATTAATAATATAGTTATAATGAAATGAGAATAAATAGAAATTGATCATATTGATATAATATGATAATTTCCATTATTAAGAAAAAAATAATTTAAAAAAGGATATAAGGTAGGAATTAACAAAAGTTTAATTAATTTTGATTGATTAATGATCGAAGAAAATAATTTAATTATAGTTCAAGAATTCTATTTAAGCACCTAAATGCAAATTGAAAATGTTAATGAAGATTTAACATTTTTTAAAAACCTATCGATATCTCAATACAATCATAACAGCAACAACGTTCACTCACGCAGATCATCCAAAATTAAACAGGAAATAAATCGAAACACTTTTACTCATACAAACATACACACACACAAACAATTGCGAGCTCGCTTGCATTCATGCAAAAGACATATACATAATATTCAGATTTTGGAAATATTGGAAACTTTCCAAAAACTGATAAAAAGAAACTAATTTGCTTTAGGGTGGCCAACCCTAATTATAAAATTTCCTGAACTATAATATTTTAAGCAATAAAATAGGAATAATGTAAAATGAAAATAATGCAAATTGCAAAGAATTTGCAGCTTTTAAACATTTGTTATTTTAGGGAAACTTGGTGATTGGAGATATTTGCAAATAACAATAATTTTGTAATTATGATTCCTTCTATAATTAATTAATTATATTGAAGTCATTACAACTTCAAAATAAATAACTTAATGTGGAATTAAAATCAATTCACAAAATCATCATCATTACAAAACTAATAGGAAAAAGCAAAAAAAATGCATTGAAATTAAATTTAGCAAAAACTAAAATTAATTAACATTTAATTTATTAATGTACTTGAAATTATATGAAGATCTTCTCCAAATCAATAGTAATTTAATGCAACCTAAACTAAAACATCTCACATTATCTAAGTGGATGTAAAAAAACGGAATTACGGACAAGAGCAAAGGGAATCAAATAATTAATAAATTTGAATAGCGCAGTAATAATTTAAAAACTTAAAAGCAAATTAAATAAATTTAAGAAATAGAAGCAAAATGAATTAATAATTTTGAATAATTAAAAGAATGAAAAAGCTGAAATCGAATAAAAATTTTATTTAGGTTGAGGTGGGGAGGGCTAGTTGTGAATCCCGTGTGGTATAAAATCACTTACTACTTCGATGTTTTCATCACCATCATCTGATCTCTCCATCTCAGCCATCACCTACATCTCTGCCATCTCGTTGTTGGCACTCACTCCGAACACTCGCGATAATTTAGCAAAAATACGCACAAAACTCCCGGAAATTTAACACTCCCGTGATTCTAATATAATTAATAATAAATTTATAGCAAATTGAGTAACGTGAATTTAAAGTAACTGCAATCAGTACCGGTTGAAGAACAAGAGCCGAAGCCTTAAACTTGTCTACAAAATAACGCACAAACACTTCACTACAGAATGTAAGACTAAGTTTGGTCAAAACTTTTCTTAACGACATCCGTCGCGATACAAAAATTGAAATTTCGGGGAAACGCGAGCCCCTAGATCCGATGTGATCTGTCGGTTGATTGCTCGTACATTCGAATACGAACAACCACCTTAACGGATGCACCTCGAGAAGGTTTTAGCACAGACGGTCTTGCCATCCCATGCGTTTCACTGCGGACGTGAAAAACGCATAGAATGACCTGGTATTTAGAATACCTTGCATCCATATAAGTTAAACATCATACATCATGGGGAAATAATTATAAACATTTGTTTGTAGATTAAATTCAATAAATGTTATTAGCAAACTAAAGAACTCACCGGCGCTCATGCCGCTACAAACCACGAAAAATCGATGAATTTTCAACAGTTTTCATCGATTTCAAATCGAAACGATGTTGACTTAACGAAGAGTCGCGCAGTACTGAAGCGATAAAAATTATCATTACTGTCAATCAAATGCATGAATCATCTGCACGTGCATGCTAACTGGCGGATCGACAATCCCCGGAACTTTTCGTTATTAACATTTCTATTGGTTCCATCGCGATCGGGTCCAGATGGCAACTTCTAAACTGATAAAATTATAAAAATTATCTTTTACAACAACAAAAAAATACTGTCGATTCGATTATTTTAAAAGCATTTTTTTTATTACAATTTTATTATTAAATTAATAGAATTATTTAATTTACCAATTAACAATTATATAAATACTTGTTTGTTGAAACGAACAATTATTGCTAATAACATAATTGTCGTGTCCCGGGATTAAAAATCTCTGGACACTATGAATTATTTCATAATTATGTAGTTCTATTAATAATTAAAGGAGATAGTCACGAATAATATTGTAATTTATGAATACGATAAGATTTTCTCGAAATATGCAATTTCCAATATTTATAATATTCAATATTTTAATAATTATATATTTAACACTTCAGTTCATCTTAATATAGTTTAGAAATCGAGTAAATCAGATGATAAATATACAAATTAGCACATAACGAATATGCGTTAAACCAATAATTTAATTAAGAAAATCAATCAATTCAACATGTTTATTTTTTCCCACGAAATATTGAATTACTATTGCTTTTTCGCTGAATGCAAATAATTTAATAACGCCGCATTGTTTGTTAATTGAACAGTTTCAATTATTAATACAAAATACGCCGAGAAATTCATTACGTGTACTCAATTAATTAACTAATTAATTAACGCAAACATAACGAGCGTTCCGCAACGATACGAAATATTCTTGTTCAGTTATGTAAATTAATTTCACCTAAATATTACTGTTTCTTTTTTTAAATAAATATTTTTTAAAAAACATGATTACATATTTACATTTAATTTTGTTAATAATTAATTTTAACAAAAATTGTAATTATTTTTCGTTACATTTTAAAATAAATCGTAACAATATTTGTGCAGTTTTATTGCGATTCTAATTGATGCACCTGCATCTGAGTCATCGCGTCACCAATTTTTTATAATAATTTATTATCGCGAATCGAAGATCGGGGGTTTTCGTGCCCACACGACATTAATTCTAAGCGTTATCTATCGCATATTTTTATTACTTTTTTAAGCAGATTTTGAATCAATATAGACGCGACCGCCGCTGCTGCAGAGTCGACGTGCGTTCCGTGCATTTTCAATTAGTGCATTATTCTCATTTTAAAATACAATTAATTAGTGTACACTACTACTGGTTTTGATTTATTTCTACACAAAAGGGAAAAAATCCAGGTATTTATTCAATAAACATTATTTACTTTACATATGTTTTTTATAAAAGCTACATTCAACTGATGTTAGCAATGCTTTACAAATTACAAAATAATTATGTTTTTTTATTACAATTTATTTATTTATTATGTTATAATATTTTTTAAGCTGTTACGTGATATCCGATACGTGCATTACAGATTTCGTTGGAGGGATTTTCTTTCGCGTTCATCGCTACGCCTTTACACCATTACGCATCACGCAGTTCATTAGACTGCGATAATCTCGTTGGATGGAGGAGTTGGTTTATTATATTAAATTTTCTTGTTTAGGATACTTTCGTATCCATTTACATTACCCTATTAGTTATAATGCTGAAAGACGAGCGTGTACATAAACGTAAAGTTTCGTAATCTACGCGATTCCAAAACTTCATTTCACTTGTGGGAAACATTTCAATAGTTTTGCAGTTAATCTACAATATTATTTCATATAACTTCAGTTGCATAACAAATACATATTATTTGGAAATCAGTATATGTTTTGTTATATTACGTTGTTATGGTAACTGTGTTTTATTTTTATTTCAACATTATTTACCAATAATATTATTTAAAACAACTTTAGTTGCGTAAAAAATATAAATAATTTTAATTAATTACTGTTATCTTATAAAGTTGTTATGGTAACCATCTTTATTTTGATTCCAATAACAACATTTACAAAATAATATTATTTGAAGCACTTTTAATTTTTGATCAATCAATTCAAGTTCATGAAACTAACATAATTGCAATATTATATATTTTTTTATTTTCCCTCAAAATTTCGCATTTTACCACTAATTGTATTTAATGAAATCGTTCATATAAATTTCGAAGAGCGACCGGATCATTACGCAACGGTCATTATTTCCGCATGCGAGAGTTTCCGGGAAAAACAAAATTTTCAATCCATAATATTCATAACGGGAAATATTTGTTTAGTAACAATAACAACAACAAAAATTTGTACACTTGAATTATCGAGTCCGCCGAATAATTTTGTACAAACAAATGCATAAATACGTACAATGTTGCCGGATTATTAATGCAAACATTTGCATTAGCGTAATTCGAAAACGCAACAACAAAACATATCAAATATTCATTTTCCGTATTAGTTTTTTGGCATTTAATAAATATAATCGCGATGTAAATTCGCATAGTTCTTGTATTGACAATGCAGATTATTGGTTTAGCGAAACGTGCGAAACATTAGTTCATTTTCAAATTAATTTTGCTGCATCGAAATTCCATATTTAATTTTAGGATTAGTAAATATAAATCAATTATCAATTTCACATAAATTTTTTACATAACGAAAATTATATTCAAAACTGTTCTTATCTCGATGAACTGACTATGGGCTTACCAAACAACGATTCAATTAATTCACTAGTAAAGTTCTGCAATCTGTGCCTAGTTGGGGGGTCGAAATTGTCGATATAAATTCCATAATCCATTGGTTTACGATCAACCGTTAAAGATGATCCCGTATCAATGGATGACAGTGTCGGGATTACCGACACCGAATTAATCCGACGATTAAATTTAACACATTTCGGGCTTCGAGGGACGGGGGTGACGGCGCGCTCCACTAATTGGGGTCAGCTCGAAATAAAACTGTCCCTCGCAAGTCTCGAGCCAATTAATTCACCGGATGATGTTTAACGCGAGGTGGGGTTTCGGAGTGATAAGCCTTCCGGTGAGTCGAGATGAGAAGAGATGCGGGAGAAGGATGCTTACGTAATTATGCTGGTAGACGTCCTGCGGCATAACGTCGCTGCAGGACCTTCGTTGCTCCACTTTAATCATCGGAGATACGGTGATGATGATTATTATAAATTAGACGTTAATTAATTTGTAACGTCGTATCATTAAAATTAGAAAAAAATATATCTATATAATAACGATGCAACGATCGAAATCGAAAAGTTTGTAATTAGAAAGAAAATTCTTTGCCTTATTTTTCCAAATCTTTTTTTTGCATTTACCCAAGAGTTTTAAATAGAGTTAGCTGAAACGTAGCTGTAATTACTATTTCATGTTTCGGGGACACTCCGAGAACTCTACTTCTATATACATATATATATAAAGATAGAGAGATGAGTTGCTCCGAGGAGCGAGGTTGGATGCAGATTAAGAACTCTGTAATTAAACTTGCGAGTTGCTGCAGTTTCCATCCATCTCGCAACTTCCTCTCTATCTCTCTTCGCCTTTTGGTTACGAGAGAAAGCGATTCTGATATAGTGCGGATAGGAAAGGGAGAAAGGGCTTTTGATACCGGAGCCAATTGATTAAATTATTTTGATTTATTCGCGCCGCACGACTTTGTTTGGTGGGTGGTTTAGAAGGGAAAGGACAAAAGGGCGTTTTGCACTGTCGCGCTGTGTGCATAGGTGGGCCGGCATCCAGGTCCGATAAGGAAAGGGCGAAATATTTGCACAAACTCATTCTGATTTACTGCGTCCCCTGTGCGGGGGCATTCATTAATTTAATCTTGCAGGCCCACCCCGCCCCAAACAGTCACCATTAGTCCGGTTTTATCGAACATCGTAAAACACTGCAAAATGCATTGAAAAAACTTAGATAACACTCATAATTTGAATCACCGTATAAAAATGATTACTGAAGTTAAAAATCTAATTATATCTGAATACTATTCTCTTGTCAGATTTGCATTATTTTCATGCACATTTAAGCTCTCAAAGAGCAGTATTATTATTACGTATTTCCACATTACATTGAGTAAGACAGATGGAGAGATAGTGGGGCATCATCAAATATTAAATTATGAGCATGTTTGATGATGAATTTCATCAAGGAATTGGCTTTCGGCCAGTAATAATGCGCTTTCGGGTTTGGGACGATGTGCATATGATTTGCGAGGCATTTAATTAGCGAAACACCGCATTTCGATCTCCTCCCTCGTTTCGGTGACTCAAAACCCACCCTCCAACAACCCCGAGCCTCGTGACAAACGTTGACAGATTGTCCTCCTTCCCTGTCCATTTCTCTCCATATCTGTCCGTGTGCTCCAATTCTAGCCTCAATTATGCAAACTGGGTCGCATCAAACACACAAGTTATTTTTCATAACGATAAATGTTTATATTATTATCTAACGTTTGAACTGATAATATTTATCATTTTAATTAATTATATAAATTTGTACTCATCTTTATCGCCTTTATCTTATCCCGTTGCAATTGAATCTCGTAACTCTTTAAAAAAAAATAACAAATTCAATATAAAATTTAGTGCTTTTTAAGTTTCTCAAGATTTAAGTTGGTTTCATTGAAAATTCGCCATTTTCTTTTAACCTATTTATAATTAATCATTTTTAAACAAATTATTTTATAACGAATATAGTTACAGAAAATCCAAGAGTATTAAAATAATTAAATATTTCATAACCTTACCTTCTTTGGTTTAGTTTGATTTGCTTTGATTAATTAATTAACGCGAGTTTAAACTTTGCACTATTTCAATACGACAATAAACGTGACGTTTATCAATAAACAATTGTTTCTTATGGTTTAACAATTGCAACCATCATTATTTTTGGTAACTAAATACAAACTTTAGTGTTTTTTTTTTATTTTTCAATTAACCATTGAATGAATCATTTGAACTACTTCATATCTGCTAATCTAAGTAATTTTGGATTAATTGTATGTATGTAAATTCGAGAATTATAAACGGCAAGGTGGCGTGAAAAGAGAAAGAGTAGAGTTTCGAAAGCGAGTAAATCCCTTAATTATGTAAGCAAACTATTTTGGCGCGAAAGTTTCGGAATCCCTTCAAAGTGGATTAAGACCCTTTCGCTCCGCAAAAAGGGCTTAGTAGGCCGATGTCCATCCAGAAGCGAACTGTTTAATTGCGTATGAAATTTGCTCAACCCGTGGATGGATAGATGGCGCAAAACGGAATCCGTCCCTTTTGGTTATACCACTCTTTTTGAGCTCGAGTTTCTCTGCACACATATATTTCGGGATTTTGAGTGAAGGATTTCCTTCCTCCTGCTCTACCCTCCACCGAAAGAGGTTGGGTCGTCGGAGAGGAAGCTATCGTATTTCAAAGGGGGGATTTGTAATTAGAAGTGGGCCGCATCACAAACACACACTTCACAGCCTCAAAGGCCTCGCTTTATGTCTCTTCCTATACCCTCGTTTTGCGTAATTGTTCTCCTGCCTTTCCGAACGCGCGCACCCACACTCACGCTCACTCACAAACGTGATACGAGCACTTAAAAGGGAAAAATTGCACGCAATCCTTTCTCTCTTTATTATCCTTTATAATTTTCTTTAGCATGCGTGGAAATCAGAAACAAAATAAAAAAAAACAAAAGAAAACTACCTCCTTGATTAAAGTTTAGCAGAAAAAGATTTGTATCTTGGACGCTTTTAAATCTCTTTGAAAAGAACCTCCATGAGAAAGAAATAGAGATTTCGAAAAAGCGTATAGTAATCTTGACACCGTTCCCGCAATAAAAGGGGATCCAATTAATGCGGTTATATCCCTTTGAAACCTATTGCCTTTGAGATTGAAACCGCTTCAAACTTAACCTTTATATTGCTTCTTTTTATATGATTAACGAATCGTTATTTTCCGATCAATTAATTAAATTAATAACCTAAATAATTGTAATATTAAATTAATTATTTGGTACATGTTTATGGTTGTACTAATAAACTGTAATTCGACGATTGTTTAATAAAATATGCAGAAACTTTATGCAATCTCCGCACGGAATAAAACAATTAACACGTAGTCACGTATAAATGAGTGCATAATTTCTTAATGTATAGTTTTATTAAGCAAAGTCTAATGTGAAATGCATTTCGTAACTGAAACTAATTTATTTTTTTATTTGCAGATTGCCGATTTCCCTGAGTGAATTCATAAAAACCGGTAAATTTTACTCAAATTTAAATTATTATTATTTTTATGTGTTTGTTCTAACTGTGTTACATTTATGTCAAGCCAAATTAATTGTTCGTTTCTATGGTGACTTGTGTCAACCATATTTAAATGTACATGTTTTCACTAAATTAACCTATCAAATGTCAAATAACTGCGACGTTTGAAATGTCACCTGAATATATTGCGTCAGGTAAATTACAATAATTTGACAGGTGAAATGTCAAACGAATGTCGCGATAATTAATTTAAAATTTTGCTTCGCGCGTGAAAGTCAGATGCGAAAATCTATTACGAAATGGATGTATCGCATTACATGTGTAGTTTAGTGATCTTTTCGAGTGTTGTGTATGTGTGTATGCTTTTTGGTGGGGTTGTCTTGGGATTGGGAATATTTTGATATCGATTTTATTTTTCGCTCCGCTCGTTTCTATTTACTTCCTCGTATTCTCTTTTCTCATCCCTTTGCCAGAAAGTCCTTATTTTTTGTTCGTTTTTGTCTCTTGCTCCCCATAATATTTTTTCGCAACCGCTGACTTCCTTCCTCTGGAGAATCGTCCTCTCCTCTAGTCGCAGAAGTCTGCGGTGCACTTTTCCAAAAAAACTAAAATAAGAGCCTGGCCTTCTGCGTCCCTGCCAAGACATAACTTTTGCCCCGCTCGTATCGACATACAAAAAAAAATAAGAGAGAAAAAGAAATAACGCTGAAGGGCGGAAAAGGGCGAACGCGAAATTGGGTGGAAAGTCGTGGAATGAAATGGGGTTGGGTTGGAATTGCACGTCCGAAGCGATGCTTTATGCAAACTGCCGACTGCAAACTACATTTGGAAAATAGCGCCTTTTCTTCCATTCATAATTCCTCCTTTATTATTCGTTCAAATGACACGCTAACACTAATATTCATAACTTTGAGAGAACACTAAACTTTAACAGAATCATAACTTCGGCGTGAATAGAATCAGATTTTCATGAATTTACACTACGTACGATATTTTCGCGAATGCGTTTGCATTATTTTATTAACGTTTCCATAAATTCGCAATTTTTGCATATTTAAAATTAAATATTGATATAATCAAATTTACATTCGGAAATAATTATTTTTAGTTGCAATTAGAATATCATAATTAAAAATAATGAATAGAGTAATGGCGATTAAAAATATGGCGGCCATTAAAATAAAAATAAATTTTACGTCATTTTAGTTGTTGCGAGTCTTTCTCATTTTTTTTTATTAAATATATTTTACGATATTTTCTTTCACAATAACTTGAATAAGTCTAGGAAATGGGGAAAACCTAAAGTATATATATTAAATGTAACCTCAAAATAAAACTCTCGCAGTTTAAATGACAGCTGACAGCTGTCAATTTCAGAGTGGAGCGGTTGATTAGGAGAGAGCATCTGAGGTGGCTGGGAATTTGAAGGGCCCCGCGGGTTTCCTTCCATTCAATTCCCTCGCATTCTCTTATATCTCGCATCCCTTTTTTTCTTTCTTTTCGCACGTCCACTTAAAATGGAAGGAACGGCCAGGAAGCCGCTTTCGCCCTTCCGGACCTTCCCGGTCAAAGCGGATGAGAAAAAGAGGACGAAGAAAAAAAAAACAAAAGAACGGGAAGGAAATAAGCGAGGGCCGCCCCGGAGGCGTCATGCGTCCTTTATCTCATTTAGTCTGCCACTTTGTGCGGTAACAAGTTTCGCGTTATTCGCGACAATTGAAAGAAAAAAATGCAACAATAAAATACGAAAAGCGTAAACACATAAAACTTTTGGGACTTAATCGCATCAGCAGCGAACTTGCGCCAACTTCATTTATTTTCGGTTATACTTATATATATATTAAAAAAGTTTCGTAATATCTTTGAAATAAATATGTATGCCGCATATGAAAATGAATGGCGCGACCTCTCTCGGCGAGATAGCTTGGCGGTATTACGATGATAATAAAAAATGTACGTAAATAAATGAATAAATAAATAAGGAAGGGTGCATGATAAAACTGGGAGGGAGGGAGAGGTAAAAAGGGCATCGCTTTATTGCATTCCTGCTCCTCTCCCACGGTATTTATTGAGTTTTCCGGATGTAAAAAGGGTCGAAAAGGCAGAGCGCGGTGAAGGGGGTTTCAGAACATAAACGAGACAAAGGTGGAGGAGGTGGAGGATGAGTGGTTGGTAGCAAGAAGATGATGATAAAATGAAATAAAGAATAAAAGGAAGGCAACTCGAAAGGAACTCCATCTCCTATTCGGAGTTGGTGGAGTTCACTAATTGAAACTGGATCGCTACAAAAATCCTGCTGCTCCTACTGCAAAATAAAAAAAAACGCGAATGTTTGAAACGTGAGGGGAGGGCGAAAGAGCAAAGTTTTTCATACGAATTATCTTCAAAGGGAATGCGTGCAACTTCGAGAAAAAAAAAACTACTTTAATATTCGTGTAACTTCACCTTTGTCCTTAATTTAATAATTTGTATAATATCAATTAGATTAATAGAAACGTGAAAAAAAAAATAGTTAAAGTTACAGTAAATGTTGTTGTTGCTGTACAGGGATTGCGTGCTTTTAAACGTTTTCGCATGGAATTGTGCCCGTCAGATTTCGGTTGCGTGAAAATAGATTCTAATAGACTTTGCGCGATTGATTGATACGCCATGAATAATCTATGATTAATGATCGCTCGGTTGAGCTGCGATGTAGGGCACATCTCCCCATATCCACCCTCATCCCCCTCCCCCGCACATCATCGCTTCCCTTTTGTCAATCAATTCCTCCTCTCCGTCCACCCTCCAACATCCTCTCAAACCCAAACCCCCTCCCCCCGCAATCCCTTCAACCCCCGGAAAGAGCGGAGATGCGAAACTGGGGTAGCAGGAGTCAAGTGGTCCAAAATATATGTCCACCATCTGTTCGTGTCCCCTCCTCAACCTCCGCATCCACCCACACAAGAGAGAGAAAGAGAAGATAAAGAGCAGTCTGTGTTTTAATTTTGTCAATCCTCTTTAGGCAATTCCCGTTCCTTCCCGTTCGGGCTTACTTTATTAGCGAATAAATCTCTCTCTCTCTTTCTTATTATTCTCCCCGACGACTCCAGCAATTCCCGTCTATATTTTTCATCCGAATCTCCGGCGACGCATCCTCCCAGCAACGGCAAGCAAACCCCTAAATCATGCACCTCGGGTTGCCTACAAATGACTCTCATTAATTTTCGCAAAAGAATCACAACTCTGCAGATATTATGCAATATGTGTGTGTGTGTCACGCGATTTGTCACGTGCTCCTTCGGGCCAAATTAGTTTACACAGCTCGAGGGAAATCCGGGCGTTAGAGATCCCGACGATACGAATTATCCGGCAGCTTTGCAGATGCAAATGTAACTTTTATCAGTTGGCAAAACATTCGTCAGTCCGACAAATAAACTTTGCATTTGTAATACGCGCCTGCAATCGCGTTATTTTCGTTTCCGTCCCGAGAGATGGCATCGCCTGAATATGCATTAAATTAAAAACGATTAATTACATCTCCGCTCAAAAATATGTTTTACTTATAATTCGCAATCAATGATTATTTATAATTAATTTATGAAGTTTTCTGCAAGCAAAAACTTTCGGGTCGTTGCTTTCCCAGTTATATATCATTGAAAAGTGTGTTCCTAACCGGACCGGAAGTTATCGTGTGTAAATTTTTCACCCCCGTTTTGGGGAACGGAGTGCTTCGGACGCTCCGCCGCCCCCCTAATGGGATTAGTTTCCAATAAGTCTGTTTTCTGGCGATAAATTTGGGTCCGAAACTAATGGCGTGAAAATGTGCTGACAGGTCAGATGATAATAAAGCGCCGCGCGGTTTTGCAACCCGCCATTCATCAAACGCACACATCCCAAAAACACGCTCCCGCACCCTGCCCCCCACATCCCGCAAACAAATCGCCCTTCCGGCCCTTCGGTCTACCACCACCAACGCTGCTGATATTCTTTTGTTTCGTTTTATGCAACTTCCCTCACTTCTATTAGCCCATATTTGTTGGCATCTCTTCAGGATTTAAAACCTCCTCTTTGCAAGAGTCTGCAAATAAGATTCCTCTCTCATTATCGTTTATACCTTTTTCCATTTTCGTTTCATTTCTCTTTCTCTCTCTTATTTTTATACAAATATAAGTGTGGGAAAGAAATGGAAGACGGGGAAAAGGTTATTTTAGTCCGGAACAAAGGCGCGCAGAAATTAGAAGGGGTTTTAATTACGAGGATTACTTCTTTATCTCGGCCAAAAAATGGAAAGGCGACGATGAGGAAGAATCCTCTTCGTTTCCTCCCAATCTTCTGCGCGCCTTCTTCCAGCGAACATCTTTCTCCTTGAAACTCGGAAAACTTTTCTTCCGGTGACGATATTTGCGCGCGCTCCAGCAATATTAATTCAAGAAATTCTCTCTGTCGCTGTTTATTTTTCTTTCATCATCTTGAACTCTCTGATGACTTTCCTTGAAAGTTACCAAATATTATTTTAATCTCAAGAGTAATCTAGAAAATCTAATGCTTTTACGATCCTCAAAATATACATTGACATTTAAACGTCAAATCAGTTGCGTCATTTAAACGTCAAATCTGTTGCATCTATCAAAAATAGATGTCGTATCGTTTGTTTTTTTTTTGCAGATTAAATGTGAAAGTACTCTGTTCAAAAAAAAATAGTGAAACGTAGAGAGAATATAAAAAAATGCAGTTTGCAGATTTTCATTTAGCGACGGATTGGAATTCGTGCGGAATTCAAGCCGGAAGAATTAATTCGCTGCGAAACTATGCGCGCTCGCATATTCGAAAACGCCGTTTCCACTCAAAAATTTAAAAAAATAATAAAAGTTTGCAACTCTGTTACGTGCTTGCGCTTTTTTTTTTTTGGTGTTTTGTTTTCATCATTACGAAATTCGAACAAAACACGGATTTTACAAATAGTACAGAAACAAAAATAACGAAATTGTTTTAGTTTCCAAACGCTACGAAGCGAATTTTTAAATTTTTAATAATAATAGAACAAAAAAATAGAAACTGCATTATTTTGCAATTTCCTCCTAGCGTTTTAAAGCAATTAATGAATTCGGTTTTCGGAGCAAACTTTTAATGTGATTTTTGTCTAAAAAATAATAAAAATTAATCCAATTAAAAGTTTTTTTAGGTGGATGCGCCGGGTTAAAAACTTATCCGAACTATCCAATATCAACTTTTTTTTACTCTTTTAAAAACGTAATTATTTTTAACTATTTAAAAGCAAAAAAATATGTTGTAAATTGCGTGTTGTTGAAGTCATCGGTAATCGTTTTCTGAGGGGTCGTGTCTTCGGATTTTGCGGGATGATAGCAAATGTGGCGTGAAATAACACTTTTCGATCATACGAGGCAACTTGAGACCTTTCGCCCATTAGATCCATCGAAGATTTGCGTGCACATCTAAACAGAGAAACAACGTAAAGCGAAGCACGTTACATTTATATCACGCACGGTATTCGTGATTGCGTTTCGAAGTTTACAGATTTTTTTCGCTTCACAAAGTTAACCCATTTCGAGCACGCAAATCGTTGGAGAACTGAAGAATAAGAAACATAAACAACTTTTTATTTTATATATTTTTTTTAATAATTTATTACTCTAATTCTAAAATAAACTATATGTCCAGAAGATGTAAATTGCCAGTGCTGCAAACTTGAAAACAATTTAGGGAAACAACAGACGAACTTAATTGTGAAACAGAACACGATCGTTGCACGTAATTGAGGATTGCACATAATCTCGAGTAGGGGAAAGAGCGCTCAGCCGTCTGTGAAAATGATGGAATTAATGGTATTCATGGTTAGTTTTAGCGAATGTTGTGTCTTGTGTAATTTCCCTTTTGGACTAGTCCTCATCCTCATTTTCCTCCCTCGAGGATACGACTCGCCAGAATTGCATTTCCATCGTGTAAAGCCAGATAAGAATAATAGGATGCACGATGAGTTGTGGGAATTCTGCGACGAAGCGTATTTAAGTCAACTGCAAATTGAATAACATTCCACTTCAACATCGCTATTAAGAAATGCAATATTTTCTTTACAACAAAAGTATTCAGTCAACTTTAACGCCGTAATTTCTCCAATTGCTTAGTCACTTAAATTGGACTTAATCCTCGGTGGGTGTATCATTAGGTAGGCTTGATTCTAATCCGTTCGAGTGCATTATGAATCGGCATTAAAAAGAGATTAGAATCATACATTTATGGCTCAACTTTCCAAATGGAGCCCGCAAACGCCAATCCATTAGGGTTAATTCCGATTCGCAGCAAAATCTTTTCCATATTCATAATCCAAAATCCTGGCAATCTCCAATGATAATTTCAACTGTTTAATTGAGTTACAATTCTACTTAACAATTCCGTCCGAACTGTCAAAACTTTTATTAGAACTGTCATATAAGTTCTATCGAAACTGTCAGTCATGTTTTCTATTAACCAAATATTAGTGTGTTGCTTGGCAACACAATACGATTTGGTACGCGTGTTATTTCTAGGGGTGCAAACCCGAAATCCGCGATAATATTGTTGCATCCTCCACCTCTGCCACCGCCGCCGCCGGAAATTTAAAAATTTACAATCAATATTTGGATAACGGCCTCCGCTCCATTAACCCGTTCCGAAACTTAATCCAAACAACGAGACAAACTTGCCGAAGCAGCAACATGCACGGAATTAACCGACCGAAACTCTGAAACCGACTGATTGAATACAAACTAACAGTTTATATATTTTAGATATATTTTTATACAGTTTATGAAAGTGCGAATCGCAAAAAGGAAAATCCAATATGCATTCACTTAAACGTAACCGAATCGTGCGAAAATGGAAAAACGTTGAAGAATTGCTGTATTTGATTTATTTTATTTTTTTTTGGTTATGTAAACCTTTTTTCGTTTCGATGTATTCGCGTGTTGCGGGGATGTGAAAAGCCATGTTTACGGCCCACTTGGGAATGTATCGATTAGGGTTTCTTTTCTACCCTACATTTTTCCCTTCTTTTCTCGCCCTTAAATAACTTGCTGTTACGGTTGCAAGAATCTAGTGTAAATGATTACGTTGCTATGTTTTCTTATTTCTTTTTTAAATGTTTCTTTTCGTCGGTGAAAAGAAAATAGTTTGGGCGAAACGTCGATCGAAGGGAAAAACCCCCATCGAACCGATTTTCTTTCCGCTCCTTCCCTTTTAACACCCGGCAATAAACGTTGGCTTAGCCAAGTTTTCCCTCCACCGAAAATAATAAAAAGTCCGGATTCATCATATTGAAGGCTGCTGAGATAATCCTTCTTCAGTCAGTCAAAAGCGAAAGCGTTTTATAACTTTTCGTTTCTTAATCAAAGTTTTCCAATATTTCCATGAAGCTTATTTGAAAATTCCGAACATGATATGTCCAATATGACATTTCTTCTTTTGTTTTTGTTTTGTACTTGCAATGTAATCGTTTAGCAAAGTGAGCATTGAATACCAAAGCAAAATCGAAGTGAGCTGTCGGAATAAAATAAACAAACAAAAAAACAAAAAAAGAACGGGAAACAAAAGCAGCTTGAAGTTGAAGTTTAGGAGGGTTTCCGGAGGCGACGTAATCGATATATGCAGAGACGGCAACAAATAAATATTTTACGTATCGTTTACTTCGCAAACAGACTCGACACTTTATTCACTTCAAATATCCCAAGGACGTGCCTGCCTCCTCCTCCTCCTCATCCACCCTTATCCACCACCTATTTCCTGAAAGAAATAAAGAAAAAACAAAACAAAACAAACGAATCAAGAAACAAAATATTTGCAATCAACAATCACCATGGTTACATAAATATGCGCGTTTTCAAATGAGAGAAAAAGGTGTTGCCACTTGGGAAATAGTTAATCATTACCCGGCGCATCCGCAAATTTATTTTAAAACCGTGGTGAATATAATTTAAAATTGCTAATGATTAAAAATCTTAATTAACATTAACGCTTTCAGAGCACGAAATAAAGATTCCTTTTTAACGACGCAACATTAAATAAACGATCAAAAACATGGCTTGCACATGTCATTTGTTTAAAAGCCGCAGGTGCACCGATTATTTTAGAAAATCTCCGAACGTCGATGAAAGCACTTTAGAAACGCACGCAAATTAATTAAAACTTATCGGTGATTCTCGTGGAAGGTCGTGTGTCAACAAAATTAAACTCCTCCGCGCAAGTGATTTATCGTTTTTAATTACGACGCGTAATTAGCAAATATTTACAGAGGTCGTAAACCGGAAATGCGGCGCTTGATTTCCGTTTTTTCTTTTTTTATATTCTCTCCATTCATTGCAGTTTTTTCGTGCAGTTGATAACCTAAATAAAACGAGGAAATAATGTGTTTGAACGGAGCGCTTTTGTTTCGTACGTAATTCGTTTTTTTTTGTTGTTGTTGCAATATTTGTTTTGCTGCTTTTGATTTTTATTTTGTCTCGTTGCGCAAATAACTTGTTTTGTTTGTTCGTTACGTAAATAAATTGCAAAATTTAAATTTTTCGGTTTGCACTATTATTTTTTTATTTTTTGTTTCATATTATTTGATATTTAACCGCGCTTTATTCGTTTCGCGTATGACAGTCTCATTTATTTCGTTTTACAATTTTCAACTAAATTTTATTTTCAATATTGTTATTTTATTAACATTTATATAACGTTATTTTTTCTTTGTTTCATATACATTTTGTGTCATGGCAACATATTGTTTTATTTATGACGTACTTTGTATATGGCATTTCCCTAAATTTCCTTTTATAATATTATTTATGACTTTCTTATTATATTTTCTTCCTTTTCCATAAAATTTATTTTATGCCTTACTTTGCATAGGAATTACTTGTACTTCTTTTTTTATTTACTACTCAAATTCTAATACATTTTTGACATTTGACATTAAACCTATTTTGCATATTATTCCACTTTTCCAATTACTATAATTTTAAATCGATTTTATATTTTTGGTTATGAAAGCGAAAATATTATATATTTTTTTTGTGTGCCGTTGCGTTGGTGGGGGTCAAACAAAAAGTTAATAAATCAACGGAAGTGAAAGGCGGTTTTCGTTGTTGTTTTTTGTTCGGTGGGATTTCAACCGCAAGCTCTGAGAATGTGGAAAGAGAGAGAGAGAAAGAGAGTGAAAGGAGTAAAAGGGGGGACGTGGGAAATCCGTTGTTATATTGTAGTTTGTTAGGGGGTGCCGCGTGATAAATGGTCGACGTTTCGGTAATACGTTTTCTGTCATTTAATCGCTTGATAAATTCCGTGACGGGATTCAATATTTGACCCAAACATATTATATGGAGTTGCCATGGCAATCGAGCATTTGTTTTTCTGGGGAATGAAGTCAATGGTGCGTAATCGATATACCCGCGATAAGTCAGTCAGATATGGTGACAGTTGCAGTTGTTGACTTTGCGAATCGATAGATGGCGTAACGTGAAAATCTTAATAAATCGTTAATTCCGAGATCCCTCGGGGGTCAGTACACTATATTAATTCCGAGTGCAATATCAAAGATTAATAATATAATTACATACAACTCACTCACTCTTTTAGTTACTTACATGTCATTAGTATCTACATGAATACGATATTTTGTTTGTTGTTTTTGAATTCGATGGATGCTGTGAGGTCTGCCCGGAATTGCCGCGAGGCGGCCGTAATAAAATGGAAACTGAGCATCGGGGAAATCAAATTCAAATAGCGCGCGCTCTGTTTCCAATATCCGGTAGGGTTCAGGCGTTTCCGGTTTTCCGGTCGCTCAGATACGACCTAATCTCGCACACGCGATACACATACTATATATATATATTGCATTATTTATACATTGCTTTTGTTTCTCTCACTTTTGATTTATGATTAATTTTTCATCAATTTTGTTTATTTATTGTTTGACAATAAATTTTCTTTAAGTCTAAATAAATGTAGGGAATAATGATGTATGTAATAGAAAATGAATTGAGATTAAATAGTCGATTGATTGAATAAACATACGTAAAGTCACGTTACAGAGGATTAAAAAATAAATATGGAAATATCAAAAAATAAATAAAGTTCGTTACGTTGGAAACAGCGATACGGCACATTGCATTTTCATGAGATCCGCGAAAATCCGGTGGAGTAATCTCCGCCTGTCAATTGTTTTATTAATTGTTTGCCGTGATTTGCATGTTTCCCGGCAACCCACTAAAAACGGCGGCGTCTGCTCGTTTTTTTTCTGTTTTGTTTTTGCATTTATTTTGTTTTGTTTTGCATGCTGGATTAATCTATTCCGAAAATGAATCCATTGGATCACGAAGGGAGAAACAGTGCAGATTATGAAAAACTGAAAAAAAAAACTTTACAGCAAGATTGCGTAGGTTATTGATGGTCGACGAGGATTCGATTACATGGAACATACGTTTTTTCTCACTCTAGCGTTCGCTTTAGTGCGGATCGGGGAGAAGTGTAATAATGGCTTCTCTTTTTTTGTTATTTGGAGAGAAAAAAATCGGGGGGAAGCGATTTTTTTATGCGAGAGTTCATAAGCTGGAAACAATTTGGGTGTGAAAACTAGGCCAATCTCGTTACTCAACAACCGAGCCCCCTTTTCTACCCTAAACTCGCCCCGAGGAGCGCGGAAATTTCACGAAAACTTTTATTTATTTCCCGCCCGTAAAATATTTAAATTTACCGCTCTCTCACTCTCGCATACACACACACAATCGCTCTGTTGTATTGCCGAAACTTACGTGCCCGGCTTTCATTACCAGATGAAACCGGCCATTTTCTCCCTCCTTGTATAGTCTATTCTAGAATCTAGATTAGAGCAGTCGTTTCCGTACGTTTATTTCGCTCCTCGGAATTTATGAAACTTTAGTTACGGCCCTGTGATCAAAGTAAATTATTATCGTCGTTTTTATTATCACAATTTCCATATATTTTAATGAAGCTACATTTATTTAATAGTAACTTTAGGGAAATTCTTCCCTTATATACAAATATTATTAAATAATATTTACGAGAAAGTTTCTAATAATTAATTCCAAGGTTTTTTTTGTAAATCGATCCGATAGTTGTAAATAAATGAAAGGAATTGAAAAAAAAAATGGAGAGAGAGAGGAAGAAAGTGGATTGCATAATTCAAGAGCGTCTCGTTCCGGAACCCGTGTTCCGCATTATTAATTATGCAGATCGTCGAATAATTACTGTTTCCCCCCATTTAAATTTTAGTAAGAGGGGGGGGGTTGCGGATAATCGCATGCAAATAATCCTCGGATTGTAGATGGGGTTGCTTACTTTTATAACTTTCCTCGTTCGCAAATAATTCGGATCAGAAAGAGGGTTGAATTGAGATGAGAGTATTATATTAATATATATAGAAGCATTGTGATTTAGACAAAGCGAGACCTGAAATTATGATCGCAATGCGTCATCCATCGATTGACCTGGACCTGTCAACCTCAAATGTCATTATGAGTGTACTCCTATTAACGAGTGCACTTGATTAAATTATTCAACAAACATCATAGATTTTTTTTTAACTCTGTTCGAAAAATTCCCACCGCCCCTAAATTCGTTCACGCCGATTTGCGAAAATCCATAATCGCATTTGTCCGAACACGCGAAACAAAAGTATAAAACGAAAAACAAAAAAAAACACCCCTAAAACGTATTGCCTTTGTTTCGGCGACGCGTTAATCCGAAACGCAGGGTGGCTGCGACGCGACGAAAACATAAACAAAAAAAACAAACGAATTACGTATTTACTACCCCTTGTTAGTTTCGAAGTAACTCGATAATAAATTTATTTATTTTTGAATCAGTGATTTCATTTTTTTTTTATACCAAACTAGGTTTAAAGCTTATAAATTGGCTAATGAAAAAACGAGAATGATTGCTATTGGGATGAAATTAATGGATGAAAGTTGGCAGCGATAGTAGATATTCGACATTGGATGCAGTCGTTGTATTGGGGTTGAAATGTTGTTCTCAGTCACGATTATGGGGGAATTTGTTTTCGTGGGGGTGGCAGATTTAGAGAACGTCGGGTTAGGGGCGTGGGGCGTTGGACGAGTTATTAAGTGCAAGATGTACACAACAATTTGGCGCCGCGTCGGGTCTGGGGCGGCTGGAAACAAATGAGCGCCTGACGGTCTGGCGCCATGGGGGGGCGGCGGTGACAGCGACGCAACGCCAACTGCATACTAAATAAAACTTTACCAAACCGAACGGAACAATAAAAGTCATTTGTTTTCTCTTAATGATACAAATGGTTTATTATTATTAATCTCAAAAATTTTACAATAGTCATAATAATTGTAATAGTGTTTAGGTTATTTAATAATGAAATTGGATAATAAAATATTGAATGTTCCAATAAAATAAAAAAGGTTAGAACACGAAAGGAATGTGACTATTCGAGTCGATTGTGAAGTTGTATCGATGTTTAGAGTTGACGTGTATTAAAAGTCTGGAAGTTTCGCGAAGGATTTGTTTCAATTTCGTATCGGAATGCCATCGACGTGATTCCGATGTTTTACAAATGTTTACGACGGATCAAAACGAATCCATATATATATATAAGTCACGATCTAGTTGCCATCTCACCCCTCCATCGGTTGGAACGAGGGACGACATCTCTGGACGTTTATTAAACTTTTAAACTACTCCCATTTGTCACTCGCAAAGGACGAACGCGAAGAAAACAACCGAAATCGTGCAGATGCAAAAACTCGGATTGGATTTGGTTTCGGTTTGTGCTTGAGGGTGCGTTTTTTATTTTTTCTGAGAGAGAGAGAGAAATCCAATTTGTAAATTCGCGCGCGAAGAATGCAAATTCCTGCACCTCCGACCTCCATCCTGCATCATGCACATCCGCCCTCGGATTTTCAGATTAATCGACATGTTTATGCATTTATGTTAAACGCTTTTCCGAGCGAAATTCCAAGGATCGGCCGATAGATGGCGTCCTCAAATTTGCGTCCCTTCCGGTTCCGGTTTCGCAAAACATCTCCTCGATTTCACCAGCTCCAATAATTGCTCAAGCATTTTGTTTGTTTTGTTTTTGCTTTGTTATTTCTCTTGTTTCGGGCAACAAATAATAATAATGGGGGAGGGCGCACGCTTTATGATTTATTCATTAGGGATCGCTTCAAAAAGGAGCGGATCCTCCTCCTGCATTATTTATCGCGGCCCGAACTTTATTTAAACATAAATATATATGTGTGTGTGTGTGTGTGTGTGTACGAGCAGAAATTTATTCCGAGCCGCAACTTCATTTGAATTCATTAAACTTTTTCCCTTACTCCTTCCCTTCCGACATAATGCGAAGCGGCTGTTAACCTAATTAGAGCGGCAAGCCATGAAATCGATCAACAATTGTTTTTCCACGTCCCGCTGCGATAATTTCGGTTTCGTTTTATTTTTGGGGACATATTTCGGCTTTTCGTCATACACCCCCGCCCGAACCCTTGGGGCTTGGCTTTGCGCAAAAAAAAATTCAAGCGACGAAACACTACAAAAGGGATATTGATTGTAATGCAAACAAACGCGAAATCTAAAGCCCTTTGTGCCGTCTGCCTTTCTCTCCTTCTCTTTCACCCTCCCTTTATTCCATCTCTCCAAAATCTCTCACACACACACACACAAATATACAGAACGCATTCATTCGTTTCACGTCTGTTTATTTTTTTTTGTTGTTGTCGTTTTGTTTTTCAATTCATTTTATTCTTCTCCCTTTATACGTGCATTATTTTTGTCGTTTGATTTTCGCTCTGTTTGTTGTTTTCCTCTGTTTAATTTCATTTCCGAACAATGACACGTCACATCCGGTCTGACGATCTTTAACATTTTTCGCTTCACAATTGTTATTTTGTTTCAGTTTTAATTTTATCTTTTGTTCCCCCGAAATATTATAATTGACGAAATAACAGTTGTTTAGTTACAGTTGCCAAGGGCTTTTTAGCGTTTCCACGCTCTATTTGTAATATGTAAATATATACATTATATATTTTATATAGATTTTTTATTAATTAATGTTTAAATTTGTCAATATTATTTCAAATTATTTATTTATGTATTATTAATGATTATTCTATTATTCAACGAGATGAAAATGCAGTTGCATCATTCGCAAAGAAACTTCTTTCGTTCTATTTTTTATTTTTTGCTGTAAATGGTGAGGAGAGGAATGATGAAGCGATGGAGGGTCGCACAAATCATGTTTCTAATGGAAATGCCAATGGCGATAAGTCGTTTCGCTGCAAATGCTGGTGTATTTTTTTCGTGTTTGCCGAGCTTTTCCAAGTGGCGGTGCATTAAATTAATTGCCGCCCCTCGCTGCGCCGAACAACCAGCAACCTACCCCCTGAGAAACGCGATGGCACGAAACGGTGTCTCATTGAAAAATCGAGAAAAGGCAAACACAGACTATGCGGTTTGTTGCTGGAATGATTAAGTGAGTGAGATTTATATGCACTGTATATTTAGTAAGAGGGAGAGGTTAGGAATCCTCCTTGGATTCGTTTTCGTTTGGTTGCTGTAATGGCACTCGAGCCCCGAATTGTTGACACGGATACATTAACATCTGCGGACTGTTTACTAATGACTTTCTCCAGTTGCGAAAGGGGAGACTACGCTGTCCCCCCTTTTCATCCTTTTCGGATGAGACGGATCTTCTCCTGGGCGCGGAAGACCGCAGAAGGCTCCGGTCCGGATGGTCTGACGCAAACACTGACGGACGGACCATTAATAATGCGAGCGCCATCTGCGGGTAATTAATTCGAACACGTGCGCGTGTACGAATTTATCATTTAATTATCTCGCAAACGTTAATTATAAACGCTAAAATCCGGAGATTACCGTCGAGGATTTCTTCTCCCGTAAAAACAAACACGCACCGAAATGATACAACCATTAATCCGCTAATCCGGACGTTAAATTGTTGCCCCATTCATGAGTTACACGAGACTGATTACGTATTAATTTATTCCATATGTTCCATATCTTGATTCCACCATGTAATTTAATTAACTTTGATTATTCGTTATTTAAGTGAGACGCCATCTATAATCAACATTGAAAGTAATATTTGCTGCGAAACCGCCATTATATTTAACCTAAAGTTTACGCAACTTTTCTAACACGTTGCACCAGTTGCCTAATACCGTTTCTCGATAAACTAACAAGTCGCCTTGGAAACTATCCAGACTAATCCCAGCATCAGGTGAAACGTCTGACCTCCCTTTTCCTCCGCAATCTCTTCCCCCGGATCTCTTAAGCTATAAATTCGGAACAGACATTTTTTTACCATCCTTCTTCCTCCGCCAGTCGTTATAACTTAAATCCCTTTACCAGACTGATTAAAGCCCGAAAAGTTTGCACGAAAAATAAATTTTTACCCAACCCACTCGTTCACCTCCTCCCACGTAGCTCGCATTAATAATCCCTTAAATACTCAATCAAGAAAAGAAAAACGCCCCCCCCCCCCTAACCCTCCATAAACAAAAGGGAAAAGTTTCCGCTCCCGTTTCGAGCCTCTTAATTATTAGTTCCACCTTTTTCATTATCTATTTTTGTCTTCTTCTTCTACTTCTTCTTCATTCAACCTTTTAGTAAAGGCGACAGACAACCCCTCTTACGCTTAGGAATGTCATATCCAGGAATTCCATAACTATTCCAATAACGCAACCACCATAACTTCTTTCGCGCATTATATTCCACCCTTCGCACACATAATCATCCTCTTCTTCGTTTCGTGGGTCGCTGGAAGGGCACAAGGTTGACAGGTTTAATTAGCGCGCATTCCGCGAATTTAGTTCGACCTCAAGTCGTGCGGTTCAAATCAAACTGCAAACTATGTGTCTCGCAGCATGACACAAAACTTACCCAGAGACACACTGTATTTACGGAAACTTCCCCCTTCGCTAAACTTTCCAGATGTACAGAGATAGAAAAAAAAATAGCCTCCAGTCAAATTACGTTCGGATCTCAAAACTAACAATTACTTCCGACGGAAGTCTAACTGTTTTGATGCAAATGCTGTGATGTATAACATTGTGAAACTCAAAATAATTCCCTGTAATTATTGAATTCTTTATTGGTAGTATTTACAAAAGTTACATGTTATTTTTTTGTGTGTGTTACACGGTTTTAAAGGGACGTATTTGAAGTGGCTCAGTTTTTAAATTGGGAGCATGATGGAACGTGCACGTGTATGATGGGGGGATTTGCGAGTTTAAAAAAAAAAAAATACAAATATATATCGCAACGTTTGAAGGGGTGGGGGCGTGTGGGTTGGCAAAAGTGTTTAACGAGCCGAATGGGAAAAGTTCGATCAATTTCCCCCGAAAACCGAAATCGACGTTTCGTCACGCGCTCATCTCGCATCAACGATTTATACACATTTTTTTCGTTCATCCCTTCAACCTTGCATTAAAATAGCAAAAAAAAAAAATATTGAAATATGTTAAAAGATATTTCGCAGATGTCGCTACAATCTGCGTGTACACAATTAACTAAGTACACGTGAAATCCGAAAATTAATAGTCGTTTGAGTTTATACGATTTTTCGTCGTCAAATTGGATTAAAATCGCAGAAGCAGCAGATTCTTAATACCATTACGCGCCTAGCAGTAACGGTGCTTTTGATAATAACGATGATGATGATGATGATAATAATAACAATAAGTAAATGGCCGATGACGTCGCTAATAGGGAAAACTAAGTTTTCTATTAATTCACGAAACGGGGGATGGAAAATGCAGAGGTCCTCTCCGCCCTCCTTAATTAAAATCGGAGCAAACAGCTGCGCTCCCAATAACACTCAACCCGAAACACATACAAACACACCTGCACCAAACTTCAGGTGTAACATTTAATGCGGAAATACGAGGTTTCCTTTAGGTGAATTTCAATTTCCAGCACCGATTTCAATCATTTATTGACAATATAATATTAATAATTAAAATTTACCGCACACAGAAATAGATGGCGTCTTGATTATATGTTACGTAACGTGTATGAAGTTGCAGAAAAATAATATACTTTTTTTTACTTTCTTTTCATTAAAACTTTGTGTGCGGTTGACATTGTTGGATTATAATAAAAAAAAGTAAAAAGGTGAACATCTACAAAACAATTTCTGCGTACGACTGAGGCGGTTTTAATACGTGTCAACCGGATTTTCGTGTGTATGCACATACAAACACGTACATGCACACTCGCTCACATATCATCCGAGGAGACGTTCCCATTTAAACCGAGAGATGGAAAATGTGTGGACGTGGCGTAGCAGCAAGAAGGTCGGAAATAGAGCGAAATTGAAATGGACAAGCACCAACAAAAAATTAAATAAAATAAAATCGAGAGAAACGAAATTATATAAATGGTCGAGCGATTTTTTAGCGGACCGCTTGCTCTTTTATTGTTATAGAGTGCGGTCTCGTTTGTTATTTTTTCTTTTGTTTATTTTGTTTGTGTTTTTTTTTCCCGGTGTTCTGTTGTTCGAGGGTATTTTCGAAATGGGCGCCAGGAGTTTCGCAAATAACCTCCGGCCGCGGCACACACTTACCAATCCCCCTACCGAAACGTTTAAGTAAATAACGAATTTGCATTTCCGGTCCGAAACGCGCGTTCTCCTTCCGGCCTTACGTCAATAAGGAACGGATTCGAACGTCAAACATTGACACTTTCGCACAGATTGACAGCGCTGCAGTTTCATTGTTTTTTTTTTTGCATAGGAAACAAATTAGTTAGCTGCTTGAAACTAAAGTTTTCGTTTGTTTCTCTTTGCGTTTGTTTCCATGGTGAATTATGGCTGATATTTTTGTTTGTTTCAGATAAAGAGGAGGCGTCGAGATGGCTGCGTTCGTGGCGAAACAAATGGTTGGGAATAAGCTGAACGCCGTTAAAGGTAAATGCATTTTCTTCTCATTCGCGCACTTTTCCCCTCGCACACTTTATACATCCTAAGTGAAGCGATAATTCTCTTCGCCGCTGCGTTTCTGGCACTTTCTGGTCGAATTTTCTTCTTCCATTATCTTCCCGTTTTTCTTATTCTCATTCTTCCACTTATTCCATTTCTCTCTCTCTCTTTTTCTCTGTCCTCTTTGCTGGTGCGAATTATCAGTAAAAGCATTCCCTGATAGCGCATTAAAAATATTTACGACTTCGAATATGGCGCTGGATGGGCGGACAAATGGAAATTCCCGGAGGGACGATTTCCGAATGTCCTGAATTTCTTGAGAAATAGAGTGAGAGGAGAGGGTAGATTCTTAAGTGGATGTGAACAAGAGGGATGGATTGGCAAAAAAAAGGAGTGCAAGTGAGAAATGGTGAGAGATTCCATTAGGGAGGAAATCATTAAAAACATTCCTCTTTCTCTCTCTCCTATTATTATTATGATCCGGTGGTGGCACGTATGCAACCCCACGAAGTTCTGAGACGCTCGAAGGGAAGCATCAGAAAAAAATGCGCAGAAGGAATGTCGATTATGCCGCAGGATTCTTCAGCGCGTCTCTCATCGGAATTTGGGACAATTGGATCAGAGAGGGTTTATATTGCTCGTCCCCTTAGAAAGACCATTAGAGGGTGAGGTTTTCACCTCTTCACCCTCTCTATTTCGAGGCCTCGCGATTTGCTAATTGAATCCTCCGCGTTCTCCGCTACGTCAAAATAATTAACCCTAACTTCCATCCAAATTCTTGGATATTTTCAGTTAAATTCCAAAATTTTCATTGACAATTTCTATTCTAAAATTTAGATAAAATTATTTGATAATAACCCCTTTTTACCAGACGCACATTTCTCCTTCATTATATTTTTTCTTCGCATTTTTTCCAAATGAATTGATGAGGGAAAAATGTGTGAGAAAAAAACGCGTTACGACAGAAGAGTAGAAAGAGAAAAAGAGAGTGAGAGAGACTTTAATTAAATATTCCAAACTCGTCGTCGGCTTTGACGCGCGCAAGAATTTTTTTAATTAAAACGAGCTGCACTTTTCTTTTTATCTCGATACGAATTTCACTTCTACTTCTTCTTTTTGAAATGAAGAAATTTGTTCCGGCTCGAAAAACCTCATTTTTCCGCAATCTTACATTTTCTTAATTGCACTTTAGATTAACGTTTACTCTGGGTTCAAAAATAAAAAAATAATTTTTACTCATCGAGAGTAAAACAATTAATGGAAATTTATTCACGAAAGTTTGAATTTCCCGCGCGATATCGATATTAAACCCATTCGAAAAGGATTAATAATTTCGTCGCAATTAAACTTTCTTTCTAAATGGAATACGGCTTACAATTGTAATTCGTAATTAAATTCCACGAACGTTACTAAAGCTTTATCCAATTACGAAATATATCAATTCCAAAATGACATTTTTACTAATTAAGAAAGCAACCCAAATTACGTATGTAAAATTACGTCAAAATAAGTTTCATTATTTATATGCAACACAATACACATTGTCACTACACATTTATTAAACAAACAGCTTCGTTTCATTTAATTTATTTTATTTGTTCAAACATTGATAAATAACAAATGAGCGTTAATTAAATAACAAATATATGCAACCGGTCAGACTGCATTCGAACAAAGCACATCAGATTTTTGATAAATAAATAAACGCTAGTATTTAATTAAATTTTATTATAATTAATAATAAACTGTTTTTTTTTGCTTATATTTCATATAAATAGCGGAAAAATAGAAAGAAAATGTATTGCATTTAGTTTGTAAAGAATGCAAGTAAATTTTATTTTTCCGGTGGATAAATTGCGAAAAGAACAAAAGGAAAATTGCATTTATTCGTATATGGTTTTGTATATGAAACTCGCTTACCGTCACACCTCCCTTTTTTAAATCAAATACATTTTTATAAGAAACTTTTCCGTTTGCGGTGGAATATCAAAAGGATGTTTGTTCGTGAAAATAAATTCAAAGTAAAACGTTTTTACCATCACACCTCCCATTTTACAAATTTATCAATTACTCTTCTTACCATTACACCTCCCTTTTTGTATTACAATATTTATTGAAATATTTTAAATGTAATATAGATAAACCGAAACAGACAAGAAAATGTACTTACCATTACATCTCCCCCTTTGTTTGGAAATGGCTGTAATTTTTGTATTTTCCCCTTCGGAATTATTAAAATCAGGAACGAAAAAAGTATTGTTTCTCGTTCGTTGAGCAGAACAAAAAGTGGGGCACTGTTGTAGAAGAGGAAGCGTAAAATTGAAATTGAATCCGGGGAATTTGCACGGCGATCCAGTCCATATTTCATAAGCTTATCGCACCCCTCACCTAATGCCGACTCCTTTCTCTCCCTATTTTTTCTTCTCATTTTTCTCTCTATTCACCATTGTATGTTGCGGAGATTCTCTTTATTTCTGTTTGGGTGCAGTAAATCAGGGATTAAATGGGCGCATGTTTCGGCCTATTTGCCTCGCTCCACTCTCTCTCTCAAACTGAACCATAGCAGTATATTCTTGCACGGTTGAATGGACGCAGGGACATTGCGGCCGCCCAGATAAGACCCATTAGAATGCAACCCCCCTGATCTTAAAACGAACGAATATCATATACAAAGTTACTCTCTTTCGCTCGCTCCTATTGCGTGCAACCCAATAAAATTGCGGGCATTGTTAATGTAAAAGAAGGAGAGAGAGAGAGAACGTAGAAGTGGGTGGACTATGTTTGCGGGCGTTTTCTTCCGCATCAATGGACGCAGGGATGCCCCAACCCTCTCCTCATCCCAACACGAGCACACGTCTGCTTCGGTGGGTTTCTATGCGACCCCAAGGATGAAGGGTTTTAATGCACACACCGCATCGATAGATTTAGATACATACAAATATATAGGTGGGTTGTGTGTGCTCCACTGATACTGGATACCCTTATTATTTACGGCCCATAATTCACAAAATGTGTATACCGCTCTCCTCCACATCGAAGCGTTTCGCATTCCAAATATCCATCGATCCAAAGGCAAACTGCTCAAAATATTTATAAATACGCGACACACAACACCTCCCTTTTCTTAGATTAGCAACCAAACCAACACGCTTTTCTAATTTCTAAATTATATCCACATTTACTCGATTTTCAATATATTATCATTAAATAAGTACGTTATTCAATTAAAATTAAATATTTAAAATATAAATATTTCGGCATTAACAAAATTAAAATTATTATTTTTAGGCAACTTTACTTTACTTGCTAATAAAACCTATTAAATTATGTAATATTTATAGGCAACCCCTAGTACTTTTCTTTAAATAATCAATTAGCTAAAAGAAAATAAAACCGAAAAGATAATTGTTCCCCGATTGTTTCCCCCTTGTTAGGGAATAAAAGAATTTGCATTTTCTTTAAAAGTCAGGATTAAGTAAATGAGCTCCAACTGAAGAAAGTGAAACGAAAGTTAAAGATAAAAAAAATACTTTTGTTAAGCAGATGCATTAAAATTAATCCTTTAAATAGCGCGACTTCTTCAAGAAACTTTAAGCAAAGTTTAATTTTTTTTTGCATTCCGAGCGAATGATTAAAAGTTGGATATTTAAGATTCAAAGTTTAAAAATTTGCAAAGTATTAATATATTTATTTAAAGTTGATGTTATAAATTTTAATATACGACGATAAATGTACGTTACATAAATCTATATAAATTTAAATAAATTTCATATTTTATCAAAAAAAAAAATATATGTATATGAAAATTTAGTGTGAAATATTGAAGCTAAGACGGTAAAACGTGAATAAATTGAAATGTATGTTTCGAAACACATTTATCACCAGGATTTCCTCTATTTTTTATTTATATGGGACGCGCACGGTAATAAAGAGAACAAATGAAATAACTCGACGCACATAAATCTCAATTTAATGCTCGAAGCGTCATAAAAAAAAAACATGTTTAAAATTTCTCCTTCGCACTTAGTTTTAAGAACGAAGTTCAAAATGTTGAATAATCCAATCTTTAAGAACGTGAGTTAAGTTTAGTGTTAAATAAATAATTTAATATGTAAATAATTATTTAAGGTGGTATATTGGTCAAATTATAGGGGATTTTTTTTTTATAATTTAAAATGTTACTGCTGTAATTATTTGATCAGTTTTAATGTAGTTTATTGAAAATTAGATTAATAAATTTAATGTAATTTATTAAATAAAAATATTTTCTTATCGAACATGTTAAAAATATTATTTAAAATAAAGAATTAAAAAAGATTCAATAAATTTTGATTCGAAAACGTTTCTGCCTATCACCGAGTCGCGATGAATCATTTGCAGCTGCACCTGCAAATCGTATCGCCAGATGTTAAATGGCGGATCGGCAATCCCCGACATTTTTCGTTCTTAACAATTCTATTGGTTGTGCAGCTCGGGTCAGCTCGAAAACTATTGGTTTTGCTTATCTCTAAATATGTTTTTCTTCGCGTGTAAACTCATAAAATGTCCGTTTACTATAGCAAAAAGTTACTGCGCTAAACCAATCGAAAATGGACTTGAATTTATATTATTTTAGAAGAAATCTTTATTTACACTAAAATATTTAAATAATACAATAATTTTAAAATATAAAAATTCATTTTATATAGTAAAATTACTTAACTAAGTATTATTACATATTGTTTAATTTTTTAAGTAATATTTTTATAAATAATTATTATTTAAAACTAACATTAATTTATATATAAACATAATAAAGAAAATATTTACTTGTAATTATTTATAGAAATTATATTGACATTATTTCTTGTATTTAGAAAATGTTCATTTAAATAAATGCGATATAAATTTTGTGCATTTGATAAAAAAGTAATAAAAATTAAGAGATTATTTATAAAAATCGTCACATTTGGAAAAGATAACTTTGCACGTATGAATCACGATGAACACCTGCGTCTGCAGCTGCACACGATTAAACAATCCTTATTTGGGCACGAAAATGAGTTTTACAGATATTAAAGTAAAATAATAATAAAAATTTAGGCGACTATTTCATCGCCTAATATGAGTACGAGCACACGAAATATCGCGAATCGTCGCGAAGAATCAGCAGCAGGTGCAGGTGCAATTCTCAAATATTAGAATAATTTCTAAATGCGCACAAAAATATCCATAAATTATTAGAAAATAAACTATTTTTATTATTTCTACGAAATATTATATTATTAAGAATTATGTAAATAATTATTTGTTGAAATTAATATCAATTTAATTAATATGACAATTCTAATTAATAATAGTGCTAATAAATTATATAATAAATTATTTAAATTTGTATATTAATTTAGTAATTTTTCTTTTAAACAAATCCGGCATAAAATTTGCGATTCGCATATTTTATGAATAGGGAATTAAGCTGCAATAATTTTTATTTGTAATATTTAAATTATTTAAAATCTGTAGTAATTTTTCAAAGTTTAAAAAGAAACAAAAGAGACGTGGCAATTAAAAAAAAAGAGAAAACTTCACAGCAATCTTATCGTAATCGAAAATTCGCCTCGCTCCTCTCGCGTATCCGCTTTTCGCCCGAGCACTTTGCAACTGTGTATTTTTTTCTTCTTCTCTTCCTTTTTCTGCTTCTTCTTCTTCTTCCTCTTTCGCGTGCTTCATCCCCTTTATGTGCCTACTACACACGATTGATGTCTCCATTTCATCCCCCTTGTCGAGGAGCGTGTATCTCCCCAAGTTTTCTTTACTCCTGTTTTTTTTTTCTCTCGTTTTTCTTTTTTGCTCGTTCACTTTACTTTAGAAAGCGCACTGAAAAGCGGAGGAAAGATGGTGTATCGCGAACGTGACATTTTTTACATTCGGCCTATCGATGAAAGATATATATACGTATGTATATATATATATATATAGAAAGGGGATGGCAAGGGTGAAAATTTCCCAGAAAGAAAAAAAAGAAATTCCCCTACGTGTGTCGTCCTCTTCGGCAATGGTGCCAATAACAGAGCGACAAAACTCTCGGAAAGCGATCTCTTTAAAACAAAGAAAAAGAGCAGATAACAAGACGAAGAAGGAAAAAAAGTTTGCTTTAACTTCGTTGAAGAGCTGCAAAAGCGATTTCGCGTCGAATATATATATATATTAAAAAAATAATAATAAACGAACTTCAACATATTTTTTTTCTATTGCAATATATTTTTGTTCTTTGACAACTGCCAGCATCGCGTGCACGGTTTGCATATTGCATAACTCAATTAACCGCGATAACAAATATTTAATAACATTAAATCACGAAAAAAAATATGTTGCACCGAGTAATTTCATATATTTTTAAAACTCGGTGAAAAAGTTACCATGGATACTGTAATAAATTAAAGTGGATTGCGCCCTCTGGGACGTACGCTAGTTGAGTTTATGAGAGTAATGCATTTTAATTTTAATTATTAATTCATGAAAAAAATAATAATAATTCAGACAAATATGTTGCATAATGCTAATGAATTTAAAAGTATTTGCATTGGAAGTGTGAGGTTGGAACGCAAGATTCGAGTATCATTAATAGAAATGCGTCGGGGGTTGTAACAGTGGGTTGTGCAGTGGGTGGCCGGCATATTTAATGGTATCATCAAATATTTCTCGGGGCCGGATTTAATTTAAAGTTGATGTAACACGCGACTCGTCTAACTGGTCCTTATGCACAGCACACATCGTAATTGGAGCAAAACCAACCAACGTCCCTTCCGCCACCGCTTTTCCAAACTCCCCCCATGCCACGTTTCCAAACATACTTCGCTGCATATATGTTTGCATACGTATTTGTATACAAACGGACACAGATTTGTGTGCGTCGCGTAAATAGCACGAACGGATGTGCATTATATTTATGCGCAAGCGAAACTAATTTTAGATCATCCATTGCGAACCATCATCATCATAATAATCAGCGTCATCATCTGCCATTCCGTTTCTGAAACGGCAAACAAATATAGATTGGCATCAATGCGCACGTGGAGCGACCACGGTTGCATAATGGCTAGGTTGGGGGAGGTGTGACGGCATAGGGTCGTATATTAAAACGACCCTTATTAGGTCGACGCGAAAATCCCTTCAGTAAACAGTTTTTTCCTTCACCCGTCTTTATCGTCCCTTTATTGACCGGCCGCTTTCTCCCTCTTTACCATTTTCATTCCGCTTCTCAACACAAAAACCGAAACGAAATAATCAATTTTATTAAAATTTCTTGTTTTCGTATTCATTTGCTATTTTTTTTTTCTTGCAATAAAACGTGTTTACACGAAAAGGAAACTGTTTCAAACATGAGATTGCGTCGACGGCGGAAACGGCGTGCGAAACGGAATTTCTGGATGCGATATCATCTTCCCGTTCGGGCAATTCCAGATAAAAAAGAATATTATTTTTTGCTTCGCTTTTCATCCCTCACATTATGAAAGTATATTAATTTGAATTGCATTCTTATCGCATCCCTCGTAATATTTCGGGGGAGCGAAATGCGACATTAAAAAGCAACGGTTTTATCGTTCATCTCGATAACCACCCAAGCGATTTTCGTAATCAAAGAAATTATTTACAACGAAATCTATGGATTTATTTAAATTTATGTAGAGTTACTTAAACTCGTGAAAATCAAAACTGAAATATTGTCGAGTGTAATTCTTCTGCAAATATTGAACTTGACTTTACGATGTTTTGCTTTCATCGTATCGAGGGTCATTAGAAGCGAAGATTTTCAGGGGTGAAACGCTCGAACGCGAAGACGGACGTCGCGCTCGATGCGATCAGAGGTTTTCGTCATCAATACTTGATTCGCGTTTGAATTTTGTAAACGGAAGGTTGCGGGAACGTGAGAGGACGGAAAACGACTGCCAACCCGAAATGCCAACCCTCAATAAATAATCAGGGCGTATATACCCTGTTCGTTTTCGGGTGTACGTTTAGCTGCCGAGTTATTTATAGACGTCGCGCCGATCAATTCGAAACCCAAAAATAAACCGGCACCGGTGAACCGAGAATTATTATGAACGAAATCCAGCAACAACAACAAAAAAAATACAAACTATTACATATATCGATTCGTTTTTTTTAGCTTTGATTAAAGCTTTGCTCTTTGACAATCGCAATTTTGTCAACTTATATAATAAATGCTGTCAAATTGAATTTGACGTAACGTCAAAATGACATAAATCAAATTGTTTATTGCGTTCACATAAAATTGAAAACGTCAGATGATATAAAAACTAAACACGTATAAAAAAAATAGCAAACTCTCCACAATTGAAGCACGTTTCGCGTTGAGGGTGGATTAAATCATGTTTCGCTTGCTTCAATTTTTTTCACATTCTTCTTTTGTTCCGAGTTTTTTTTTTGGGGTGGGTTTTCGGGCGATACGTAAATCATGTTTTATGCGGTAGAAAATTACGTCCGTTATTTATGACCCGACCGTCGGTGGTGGTGGTATGGTGGAGGTGTTGGGTTTTGCTTTTTCTTCGTTTTGCTTTTAATACTGGATCGAAGTTACGAAGTGCACTAGATGCAGACAGACTGAGAGCAAATACGTTTAACGCGGTTACTTCAACGGTTCGGAATTTGCATTTATTTACGGAAACACAGTTTTCACCTATACATTCACCAACAAAAGTTTATTTTCACCACTTTTTTTTTCTGCATCGACGTGTTTGTTTTATTTATGCATTTAGACCACATGCATTATTCTTGCACTGAGAATACGACTCTCGGAATCTGTTAAAATTTGATGCTTCAACGTTTTCCGTATTTGCTGAATGCAGACAACATTCATCACTTACATGCATATAAAATTTAGGCAACTTTTATAACGTATATATATATAAGAAACATTATATATAACGCAAATTACAATATAGGGATTTATTTTATTGCCAATTTGAAATTGAAGCTTTTCCTCTTTAGGAAATGGATGAGAGGGGTACATTTGTTATTTGCATATTGATGAAATAAAAGAGGGTAGGTAAGCAGAGGCGACGTGATTTTGAAGGAGGAATGTGTTTGTTTTACGATCGCGCATAGTAATGGTGAAAGGGGCGGCGGGGCGCTATGAATTCGGAGCGTGCGGCGATAAATTTTAATTTTGGGGCATAATTTATGGTCCATAATAATTCATATTGTGTACGGCTGTAAACGTTAACTCGATTAATGCGTGTATGTAGGTCGTAGCGTTTAATCTGCACAGCCCGATTTTATTATCTAAAGCCTCTGCTCCTTCTCCAGCCTATATCACCACATGTGAACCATCCTCTGTGTTCCACATTCCACGCTCCATGCAGCCATATAACTATATCTATATATATATTCATGTAGGGCAAATTATCTAGAATGTAGGATGTATGGGGGAGACACACACACACCACACACAGGCTGTGGATCTCTCGGTGTAGATTACATCGTAATATGCTAATATTTCCGTATTACGTAGTTAACGGGCGGATAGATAGTAATCTTCCGGTTAGCGTCTGCCGCCGCAACCAGCAGCGCGCGCCTTGTGAGATAGATGCATACACAATAATAATGATGATGACGATGATAATAATGGTGAGGTAAGGGCACAAAGGCAGGGGAGATGCCATCTCGTGCGCTTCTGCCTTTCCTTTTCGGATTCCGGGAAACGTAATTTCCCAACCGAAAAGCATAGTTCCACATCACCCTTTCCACCCGTTTCACCCTCAAAGGCGCACATTCAATTCAACCGAAACGCACCTGAATCGCGTAAACTTTCATTAAATTGCATTACCCGAATTGCAATTGCTCACACATCGCTTTTATTTCTAAAAGAATCTCCATAACAACAAACAATACAACGCAAATGAAAATACCTACAGTTTTCCTAACGAATCTCCATAACAACCAATATTACAAATAATATTTGGATGAAATAAAACGGAGAAAATAATGCATTACATTTCTCCGCAAATCGGATTTATTGTTTCGATCGCGGTCTGAAGAGAAATTGGACTTTTATCCGACCCGAGACTTCTTATTTTCTTTATTCTATTCTTCTTTTCCATAATTAATTGGGTATTGATCCGACGACAGTCGATGGTCGAGAAAAGAGTAATCTCTATGCACTTGGGACCTTTATGAAAATGTAACTCTAGCATCCCTTCCCATTCCATCCCCAATTAGTGGTTGGGGAAAAAGGAATAAGCGTAAGATGTTAAGTAAGTAGCGGAGTTAGAGATGTTCAATTAATTATACAGGATCCGTCTTTAATCTCGCTGCAGGATGAGAGGGGAACGAAAAAAAAAAACTTAAATATCCTTGCATTCGTTTCGGTCGGCAACTCAATTAACGTAATAATAAAGTGGAATCGCTTTGTGCGGTTTCCGCAATTAGCTCGAAGTTTCGGGACGAGTTCAGATTCTGTATTCTAGCGCATCTCCGAGGAGAGGAAAATTAGCGATCTAAAATGTCTAATACAAGAGTTTCGATGTAGTCGAACGGAACTTGATTATCCGAGAGTGGGTTTTGCTTTCATCCGATCCATCCATCGATGAGAGGCGCGTATGTGTTTATGAGTTTACGCGCTGGATGGTAGCAGCTTCGTGGTGGTAATTGGATAAAATTGCAGCCGGGGAAATTTAATACAATAAACTAGTGTTCTGGATAATTGCGAAGCTCACTTTGGGTATATATGGGGGGAGGGAGGGTGGTTGTATTGGGGATGGTTCGGATGGATGCGAGAGCGGCTCTAACTTAGTTACTTGCCAGATTACTACTTGGATAGGAGACTGATTGCCTCTTTGATTACGGCAGCCGGGCGTCGCTTTCGACGCAAAACGAATCAGCATACGTAAAACGCAAGAGACGGATCGGAAAAAGGGAATATAACATAATAAGAAAAAAAATTCTCTCGATTCTCTGCAGATGCGACAATCTCATTTCAATCCGTTAAAAACATAATGCATCAAAATTACCAACACAAGTAACTGGAAAATATGTCCCTAGAACTTTTTACTAAACTAAGTTGGTATTGAGATTTGTCTGAATTGATTGAATGCGATTCGATTAAGCTGAACCCGATCGTTTTATTTTTATTGGTCGGAATCGAATCCAGCCAATCGGAGGACAATCGGAATGGAACAAGCAATAACAACAAAAAAAAAGAGAAAAAAACGGAATCGAACGGCGCTTGGGGAATTATGCAAATCCGTCCCAATCGTCTCGTTCCCTCAGTGACCGTGTTTATTTACCCTTGCTTCTTGTCGACTTCAAAGTCTTCAGTTGTAATTGGACACATTAGACACTTTCCTTTGAGAATGATATAGGGCAGAACAAACACACGACAATTGACGTTTCTGTCAATTAAGCCGTTTCGAAATTCCGCTTTCGCGCACGTTATAATAGCGGATATGTAAAATGGGATTTAAAGGGCGTCATGCATAATGCAAGCGAATTAAATTTAAATTGCAAATCACACAACCGACTGCCAAAACCTAAACATTTTTTATTATTTCAAGTAACATATGTTGCCTATAACAATAATAGAATATTAAGTAACTTTTGTTATTGTTAAAACATCAACATTTTATATGCAAAGTTGTAAATCGTCGTTTCGCGTAAGAGGTATTTCATTTGGTTTCGCTGTCTCTAAAACGGGTTGTAAATAACAGTCCGTTCGGTTGCTTCCAAGTAAATACTATCGCATGCAACTTACGTTGCAGGCTTTTAAGGATATGACTTTTTCCGGGTCGTAAAGCAGAGCTGCAATTGGGTTAGTCGACGCTCTGCTATTTTATACGCACGATTGAAACTTTCGTCGCGAAAGTACGTACGTACGTATAATTTCCAATTCAATTAAGCAATTTATCAGAGTTTTACGCCTTCACTCTTTTTTTGAAATGGAGCGGAAACTGGGGAAACGGTTTCCGGTGTCGATGCATATAATATGCAATTCCATCTAGCTGCAAGCCGTTCCACGTTATTTATGCTAACACGATAAATTTCCCGGTTACCGTGGTAACTCTAACACAAGCTACGCGTTTGTTTCGGAATTTGTTTTCGCTAAATTTCAGAGCATATCCACTCCGACAAATTGCATTTTCGTCCATCCGCAACTTCGGCGTAATTATTCTTGTGAATTGCTGCTGTTTCGCAGCTCTTAATGACCGAATCGATGCGAAGAAGTGGCAACAATTCTCTTCTGCATTATTTTTTATTTTACACAACTTCTTCTTCCCTTACTTTCTCGACGCATTATCGAAACTTCTTGAACTTCGTTTAATTTATTTTTTTTGTTGGTGATGGAAACTTCTAAAAGGTGAAGCGATGCGCGTTAATGAAAAGAAAAGACCGAAAGAGAAATGGATTTGATGAAAAAGCTCTTAGATTATGTATATTTCACTTAACATCTCGTAAACTTTCAATTCCAATACTTTGTATAAATTATATTTACAAGGTGTCATAAAAGAAGCGTTACCATTTTTTTCTATCGTAACTTTTTCTCCTTTAAGGTTACATTAATTATTATTTGACATTTACATAGTGTGAACTATCAAATTTTATTGCGTTACTTTTGATACTCTAACATAATATTATTTTTATATAAAAAAGTATAAAAATAAATTTAATTTTCTTCTGTACTAATTTTTATATTAGCGTAAATTTTTCAATTTTCTACTATGAAACAAAACAATATCGATTTAAAAACAAACGGGAGCGTAAGTTCCAATTATAACCGTAACATCAGAATCGAAACGAAACAAAAGAAAAGATTTGATGATTCGAGATCGTAAGTGCTTTGGAATAAAAGCAACTGTTTTATGTATATACAACGTGTATATATATAGATATAGATGTAGTCGCAGTGAACGAGCGAACTGTTCCATTAAATGCTTCCACTTTTGTTACGTTTTTATTTTTTTTTCACAAATTCGAACGATCGGAGGCGGCTGCGGGCGGTGTTAGCAATTTCGCGATGACACGTTCATCGCAGGCAACATGAAAAGCACGAAAGAAACGACGATAAATTAAGGTGAAATGCAACAACGGCGAGAAACGATGAGCTATCGATAACACCGACCATTCTTTCCACCCTCCCTCAAATCATATCTCAAATCCTCCCACTTCTGCAGACGTGACGTAAGCGAAATAAAAGATGATCGTGTCGTTTCTCTTTTATTTTAAATATATTTCCCTGGACGGTCGAACGAATTCCGCGACTTTTCTTCTTCCGGTTTTTCTTTTTCTTCTGCTTCGCGCTGCTTTCCGTGCGCTTTGAATTATGGGGCCAGTTTAGGATTTTCCGCCGAGATATGCGGAAAAAAGAATCGCGCAACGCAACGTAAATACGAAAGTTTTCCGTTGGAAAATGCAAAAAGCGGATGGTAGCGAAGTTATCTACGCTTAGCTGATGAGACCAGGGGGATGGGGTGGAAACGAACGAAACAAAAAAAGGTAGAAGAAAAAGCGTGAAAAATCAATCATTGCGAAGCGAGGAATCAACAGCTCGCATACATTTTCATGAGTTTTTCGCCGTTCGAGCGTGTATGTATGTTTGGTGATGGGAAAAATGCGAATCTGTTTTGCGGCCACTTTATAAATTAAACATCTGCATATACATAATTCATACGTTTCATTCGTTTCTTCTTTTTCCTTCTGCGTTTTCTCCCTTTCTTTTCACTTAACATTCCCATCCCGCTTCGTTGGGCAACATTTTACGGGATTACATTTGCCAATAGGGCGGAAGAATTTCCTAATTACGTTTTCCAGCGCGTGCGACACCGGATTAATTCCGTATGGGTATTAGACGTACGTTGGGTTGCCATAAATTTTAGTGGGTTTGGGGTGAGACAGAAAAAAGGTCGTTCCCACCTGAACGGATGTGCGGCTTTCACACGACGCGTTTCCGTTACGATGCACTCCTTTGAACCATCCATTTCACCTCAAATTTTTCATTAAGAATAATTCAATTAGCTTCAATTTAAAATTAATAATTTTTACGAATAATAAAATTGCTTAGGCAACTTTATATAATTATATTTAAAAAAATGATTAATTATTTTATAATTATAAAATTTATAACAGAAAAGGTCATAATATTTTATATTTATCTTGCATATTCGATGATTTAATCAGCACTCGTACTATTACTTAAATATTACGTGACTTGTCAAAATGACGTCTCCTTAATTTGTAATGTATATTGCCTAAAGTTCACGAGTTGCATGTGACGTTTCCCACTGAAACTTTTCACGATAATTACAATTGATTATATAATTAAAATCATTTTAGTTTATTTTATCGCAACTACACAATATTATCGACTTATAAAATACATTATCTATTACATAAACATACATTGAATTGTTATGTTATCACATCAATATGTCACTGTTGAATAATTAATTTTCATGATGAAATTGATGGAATAAATAAATTAATTTCACGATACAGGCAACGAGGGTTGTTTAAAAAGTACGTGACTTTTTAAGTAATTCAGTGGAGGGTCGAGCGGATTGATTAGATTGATGGTTTTATCTTTTTTTCATGTCCCTCGTCCCCCAATTGTGTAACGGATCCGTGGAGGGTCGAAGTTGAGGGACGCGACGATAGATACAAAATAAATAGAATAGAGGAAAAAAAAACTTTGTCCGACTTGTCCACGAGGAAATCGATCGCGTCTAATCTGGAAATACATTTAGGGTTTACGATTTTTGTTGATTTTTTTTTTCCTCTCGTTGCCTGAAGAAAGTTGAGGCTGAAACCTGCAGCAACAGCAGCAGCAGCAGCACTCGGTCGATACATTTTGGCGAAGGGCCAAAAAACGAGGGTGGCGTTGCCCTCGAAAAAAAAAAGAACTGAAACGCCGTGGCCTGCTCGAAATAATAATATAAAAAAAATGCGGAGCAGACGGGTGAGAGGGGGAGGTGAAATGCACGCATAAAACGGCCGCAACGACCCGCATCCCCCCTAACCCAATTCCATATTTCCTCGTACAGAAGAGATGATGATCTCCATGTCTCTTCTGAAGCTCGGAAACTATCCATGAACTTCCTCCCTTGTTGCAGTGAGCTCACTTAATTAAATTGCGGACAATGTCGATCAAATTCCGAAGAAATAACTTTGTAATAGATGAAAACCCTGGCGCATCCACCAAAAATTATTATTTTTAGAAAATATGAAAACTTACCTAATGCTGTGATATTTGTTTTTCTTTTATAATTTTAATTGATTAAATCCCAATATTAATTGAGGTTTTCGGTTTTCCTTTAAATTTAATGTGGATTGATCGTCGCTGCTGCTGTCAGAAAGTTTTCCTCAAAGATCCTTCCACGTAATTGAATTTCCTCCGATCCTGCACACCCCTCGTCCGACCCATTATAACGCATCTTTTTTTTCTCTTCATCTCTTTTACCATTCTTTGATTTGCATGCGAAAATTGGAAATTGATCGAGCAAATCAGATGCATGCATACACATATACACGCACGCACAAACGGAAAGTGGACGTCAATGTTTTGCCGCTGTTCCGGAAATGGGATGCTGTTTTCTTGGCGTTCTTCTTCTCTTTTTTTTTCTTCTTGTATTGGTGTTTGGACGCGAAATAAAACCGCTCGAGGTGAAGTGTTTTCGCGGCGCTCCTCTACAATGGAAATCAATTACGCATTGTCTGAGCGCTTCTCGCTTGGAATTGATGTTGGTAATTGAATATCCTGACCAAAGGAAAAAAGAAAATCCCTACATTGATCTTAACGGCAATGCTTGTTTATCAATTTCTAACGTGCCTCTCTTCTCTTTTGTTTCAGGTGAGTTACTAGATGCGTTGTTAGAGTTGACGTCACAAAGTTAACGGCCTGTTAAGTAAGTGCACAGTGGGATCGTCGGAGCGCGTAATGCTTTCGATTGTGATGCGGGTGGGGTTTAGGCTGCCAGCAGCACGCGCGTGATCGCACGGTCACCGGACCGGAAACGAACCGCGACTTCCGGTTTTATCAACGTCCGGCCATGGCCATTCATCACATCGTTTCCATCTCAAACCTTCCCCCCTTATCGCCGCAGCTTCATCTCAATTCATCTTCCTGCTGCTTGCTGGCCGCAACCTCTTCTCATCTGTTTCTCGTCGCGTCGTTTTTGTTTCTATTTCTTTTATATAACCCTTTCGTCAGATCGCATTAATCAGCGCCGCGAAACTTCGGCCCAGATACCCAGAATAATTGCTTAAATCATACCCCTGATTAATCAATCCGAATGCCGGCAACTGTATTATCATCCCCGCAAATCGCCATCATCATCGCCATCTCGCGTCGCTAGACCTCCCCGAAATAGATTTCTAAAGGGCCTCCCCCCCCTACGGAGCGCTCACAAAGGCCGAAACTTTGTGCTTCCGAAATAGACTTACTGTATGTTGACGATGATGATGATGATTCGCATCGCGCACTCGGTTAACAGTTAAAACCCATATACCTTTCATTCAACTCGAAATAGAACTGCGCCTCATTCAAATCTCGCCGCATCCTTCACTTAAACACTCACCCTTATTCAGACTCCCTTAAAACCCGAACAAAATAAGCCTTCATCGCAGAATTAACTTGCAACAATCAATCAATAGATGGTGTTTTGTCAATTCACTTGAAACTACAGCGATACAAGTATTTCTGTTTTGCGGAGGAGAGATTAGAACAAAATAAAGCTTAAAAGCGAGCAGAAAGAAAACACAATAATGCCATTTCCTCTTTCCAGCGAATTAGAGATTCGCCGATAATTGCTTATCGATCGTGGCTCCCTCTGTTCGCCGCGTGTGTGTATTTAAGGATAATTCGCGTTAAAATTCAAATTTCCCGCATTTATTTTCGATTATTTCCGAATCTTCCTTTAAGTCAATGAAAACGCTACTGTTTGTATTTTGTTTAAATTTAAATATAAAAAAAAATTGTTTCATTTAAAATTAAAATAACTAAAAGCAAACAATAGTAAAATTCATAGAAGTAATGCACGAGTTGCACATTTCGTTACCAACACGGTAAAAACTGCGTTTTTACACCAATATTTATTTATTGCCAATTACGTGGAGTGTTGCCAACATATTTTCAATTGGATACATGAAGTGCACTCGTGTGTGTGTGAATTGCAAATATGTTAGCCAATTAGTGAGAGTTGGTTGGATTGCCAATCTATATAAATCCGAATGAAACAATTCAAAATTTTTCAATCTTTAATTAACTTTTCTGCGAATTCATAAAAAAAAATAATTAAAAACGTTGCTGTTGTATATTGAAAGCTTCTTATCTATAATTCTATGTGGCATATATTATCTCCCCGAAAGGGGTGGAAGAAATTTTGTTCTTTTACAATTTCGGTGATTTCAGTTGATCGTAGTTTGCGTTCTGCGAGCACGTTTTGTTTCGCGTTTTCAATTCTTTTTTGTTTTTTCCTGCAATTTTCTTTTGTTTTCCTCCGATTTTCTCCTATACATAGCAAACGGTAATTGCGTTTCGATGATTCGCGTTCGTGATGTTCGGCCGATCGAGTTTTTCGCGATAGTTTGCGTGTCCGGAAAAATCTGTGCATCAATTCCCCACCGCATTTTCCGGCCACCGTAACAATACGAAAAAAAAAATACAGTTTGCTATAAATCATCTGAATCGAAAGAAAAACTTATCGCCATCATCGGGAAAACCCAATTACTCGTTCATTCTTTGCGACAATTCAACAATGAAGAGCGATGGACTGCGGTTATTGGGATGCGCTTTGTTTGAATTTTCCGGTTGATCTTGAGTGGAAAATTGTTAATTTTAGATGTGAATTCTGTTGATTTTCCGGCTTGTTTTATAGCATTACGGCAATGCGGCGAGTTTGTAACAAAATATTTGCACGGCCCGGGAAATATCGGGGAAATTGTGCGAAAATGAAAAAGGGGTACTGGCGCTGCGCTTTTATTTTATTTGTATATTCATTAGCACGCGGTTCGCTGCGAAAATAAACATGGGCCGATCCGTGAAATATTACTGCAAATATTTTTTATTTTGACTTCAATTAATGTTTTGTCTTTATTTATTTTTTTTCAAATTATGGAAAACATTAATCGAATATAATATTGATTACAAAAATTGATCAATTCTTTAAAAATTAAATTGTCAATTTGACAATTAACTTTAATTTTTGGTTGGTAATGCTTGCAGCGAAAATTATTGAGTAAATCGCTTGAATTGCCAATTGGGTTGCCTGCATTATTCGGAAAATTTTCTTTGAAGGAAATTAATGGTAATACGGTATTATGTTTCAAGCTGAAATGCATTACCATTTTCGCGAAGTGGAACACGCCAGTGGGATGGGATGGGACGTAAAGTAATGGCCGGTAATAAGATTCAAGTGAACCGGGGGGGCAAATGAAAAATGATAATTTCCCGGGATTAGGAGGAAATGGAATAAGAGAGTGCGAGTGTTATTGAGATAATCCACTTCTGACCCGAATGCGATTGCCGTGTAAGCTTCCTTTTTCTCTCGATTTTCCATTTCGCTTCCACTCCACTTGTTATTTCTCCATGGTAACTATTCGTGCACGGCTGGAAGAGTACCAACTATAAATATCGAGATTATCCGCGGGTCGCGACCGCACGACACGGATAATCGCGGTTCACGCTCCCCCGCCGCACGTACGTCAAAAATGAAAATGCGACCGCCGCGGAGAGTTTGCGGGGAAAACGGAATGGAAAAGGGAGAAAAAAAAAATAAACCGGGAGCGGCGTTAAGTGCGAATGAGAAATGTATGTGCGGAGCGCATTTAGCGTTAAGAGAAAAGCCTCGTACGGTGTCGACGATGAATAATATTCACATGCATTTTCACAACCGCACATTTCCAAGGATAAAAGTCATAGTTTTCTTTATGAATTTTCACAAAATCACACATTCTACATACTCCAGTCGTGATTCGTGATTCAATTAACATAATTGTTGCATTTGCTAATTTTTCTATTCTTTAATTTGATAATTGTCTATTTCTTCACTAATTCATTATAGAAATATAATAATGATGTGATTAATTATTTTGTAAATGTGTATACAAACGAACGCTGGATAGTTTTTATTTTTAATTTTATTTTTAAACATCAATAGAAATGGACGTCTGAACGCCGAGTGATTGTTTTTATGCGCTCGTCACGCTTTCATTACCGCAACAAAGGGACCGAATGAGACGTTGCTATGATGTAACCATGGTTATTATATTGAGAATAGTCCATCATCGCGCGCGTCGTTAATGGGCGGAATGCGGCGCGTCATTAGCCGTTTTGCGAGGAAGCGATTAATTACGCGTATTCGCAACAAAATTACGTATCCACAAAGTAAACAACGAAGCAAGCACAAGACACACATTGCGCATAAAAGCGCAAAAAAAAATATATATCATACATAATTATTTCACGAAACATTAATATCAGTTAAACCGAATGAAAAAGACTACAGCTCAGCTTGAAAATAACGGTGTTTCCATGGTAACAAATGAAAATATGTTGTTTTTGCTATGACCACGAACGCGTACGTTTCGTAACTGGAGCAATGATGATGCGATTAGAAGAATGTCTTTGAAGCGAAACGAACGAAGTAACTCTTTTGTGAAATACGAAATAATTTATGTGGTTCGAAGTGCGTGGACAGAGGGCATTCCCTTTTGTTTCACTTCAAAGTGATTTAATTCTTTTTTCGCATAACCAACCTAAAAATAAATACATAAATAATTTTATTTCTTTTTCGCGCACAACTCGTTGCAGTTTAAGTTTGTTCGTTCTTCTTGTACTCCTACATTTTTTTTTGTTGGTATTCTCCTTTGTAACAGAATTATTCTCGCTTGTAAAATACTTTAATCCTCCTCGGAAAAACTCGCCTCGCATCATAATCCGTGCATTCTTCTAATTCTTCCTCTCCTGCCGGACGGGAGCGCCATCTATCCTCGTTTTATTTTTTGTTCTCGAACCGTTTCGCTTCGTCTTTTCTTTTTTTTATATATTTTCTCGTTCGTTGTTGTTTGCTGCTCAAACCCGGTGGAAATATTAACGGGTAGAAAGAAAATTGAATGCTTGTGTGTGTGTGTTTATAAACGCGAAAATTGTGAAGATATAAACTTTAAGTATTTTTTCCCTTTCTCTCCGACAAAGACTTTGGAAAATGCTTTATGTTCTCGCTGATCCCTGCAGAATGAAAAAAGGATTTCGCTAAAAAAATATATATATTTATAACAAAACGAAAGATTACGCAAACATTTAATTTAACTTATGAATTTGCTATTTGCTAACTTATTTATTAAGAGAAATCAAATGATTTAAGTACTCGAGTTAAATTTATTTTCTTTTTTATAACTTCTCTGCTCTACTTGACCGAATCTCGTGATTTAACATCTTTCCTCTTCACTCTGCGCCATCGTATGCATGTATTCAGTCGGTCTCTTCTCCACTTTCTACACGTTTTCCGGCTTCCAAAGTGAATGAAATGTTTTGAAATTCAAATTCGGCCAATCGGAGGAAGCAGGAGGGCAGGTTGAATGGTGAATGGCTCCGCAGGATTTCACGGTTCGTTAAAGCCCTCCACTCCATCTCTATTTTCGACGCAGAACTATTCCACTCTATCACTTCCGGTCGCCCGAATTTATTTATTTCCATTTGCGAATCAATCTTTATTTTCTTCTTCTTTTTTTTCCATCATTGGTCGAACGAAGAAAATAGGAGAAACGTATTGCGCTTTTCATTTTCTCGATGTTGGTAGAATGGGGACGATGTGCGGTTAGATGATGTCGGGAATTTCCACCCATTCATCTCTCGAGCATTTCCGGTTGCATATTTACGCGTATTCCTCTCTCGAATGCATTACCATACATAATATTATGATTATTATTTATGCGATAGCTACGCTGCGGCCGCATTCCTCAAATTTCCAGAACATAAATATTTATTTTTTCATCGACGCATCGAATTCCGTACGAAATGAGACATTCTTCAGTTATTTCAACATATTTACAATAATTGTCATTACGTAAAAGATGAAATAAAAATTTTCAAATATTTGATGTTCGCAATACATAATCCGAACGTTGCCATAACAATTTGATAAGAACGTTGTTCTTGTTGTTTTCTTCAATAACAAGATATGAAGTGGAAAAACAAGATACGAAGCAGGCCATGAAGGGGGATAATAGAATTATTATTATCGCGTTCGAGGGTGGAAGTGCAAAAGATAAAGCAAACTGCTCCTGCAGAAAAGTCGCTTCATTATGCGAAAGAACAACAAATTTCGCGCGGTGGATGAAGAAAGGTTGAGCATGAGAATGAAATATGCGCTCAACGACAAAAACAATGCGACGTTGAGGGAAAGGGACGAAATAAAGCGGCGCCGCACGTTTTAATTGCATTATGTAATATAATATTAAAAAAATAAATAAAATTAAACAATTAAACTAGGAGAGACTAGTAGGTTTGAAATAGTGAGCGAGAGAGTACTTGTGCTTTTAATTGCCGCAAACGCGAGAATTGTTTGAAATGCAACTGTAATTTTGCGAAAGATATGTAAAGCAAAGTAGAACTTTTGCAGATTTATTTATGCCCTTTGTGCTGGCATTAATATATTTTTGTTATATTTAAGTTGAATATACTTATTTCTATATTTGATAATTTTTGAAATAGTAACAAATTCATATTAAACAATCGTACATATTTATTTTCATTATATTACGTTATAACTCAAAGTAATTATAAATTAATTATAAAATGAATGACCTATTTCGATGCATAACTCGTCCAATTTCAATGAAATATTAACAATTTATATTCATTTTGAATTAATCAACTGAATGTAATAATAATATATTTGTTCTTTTTAAATTTGAACAAGTACGTATGCCTGGTTGTGTGTATATGTAAGTATTATGTATGCATTATATAATTCGATGATGCGAGATGTGTTGTTGACTGTGCATATTGGGAGCAGCGAGAGAGGTCCTCTCCGGGTGCTTTTTGGCCAAGAATCAGATGCGCGTCTGCCGCCACCCTTTCGCAAACCGTAAACCACCACCACCACCGCTGCCGCCGCCGCCGTCGACCCCCCCTCGGCGCCGCTCCCCACCCCCGAAACGGAGCGTTCACGCGCCCCCCACCACACGGGATACCGCCCCCATTTCCTGTTTCCCTCTCTCTCCGACTCGCGCGTTCCAAGGGTGATTTCCGACCGCCCCCCGCCGCCGTCGACGCAGCGCACGGGGACGGCGGCGCAGGCGTCGCGACGGGGGGCGGCGCGTGACGTCACAGCCGTTGCGGAACAAAACGGAGGCGGCAGCCGGCAGCAGTCCGACATCTAGTGCGACCCTGTCGAGATATGAACATATTAGGTAAGGCACTCTAAAAGCAAAACAAAAGTATAGAAAACAAAAAAAAAATAAACAAGAGCAACCAACCAAAGAAAATCGAAAAAGAAAAGAACATATATATATATAGTTAAACATATATATAGAACGCAAAGTTTACAACCTCCACTACTACCACAACTAAGAACAAGAAGCGCCAGTGTGATCATCAACGTCCTCAGTAATCGTTCACTCGTTGTCGCTCCCGCATCGTCGAGTTAGAGTCTGCCCTTTTGGAACCTTGCGGTACGACTTGGATATATTTTTTTTATAATAACCTACATATACATCTATAATATATATATAAATATTTCTATTGCATATAAGACATTCACTTTAAAACAAACGAAATCGAAACATTCGAACATTTTCTTTTGTTTCTTCTGTGCTGCATGCATGTCTGTCAATCTTCAAACAACAACTTTCCACCTCTTTCTCCAATATATCTATATCTTCTTATTAATCTTTGCAAATCCTTGTTTTCTCTTAACTAATTTCCAACTAAAGTCTTCTCGTGCGTGCATGTGTTTAATTGTGTGTTGTTGTTGTTGCTGTATCGTTTGTTGCCTACACGTCTTGTATTTCTTTTATTTCGTAATAACTAATTGTACTTGTTTATTCATAGATGGCGTCTAGATTATTAGTGTTCAGTGTATGTGTGTACGTGCAAATCCGGAGCGGTAATCCCCGAGAAGCCCCGTAAAACTTATTTCCATATCTTTTTTCTTTATTCTCTTTACACGAGTAATCTTCTCTTTCTGTCTACTTGCTCTCCGACGTTCATTAGTCTCTAAAAGAAAACAGCTAGACTTGTAGTGCGCAAAGAGAGAAAGAAAAAAACTACTACTAATAATAATATGACTGCTACCATTACCACCGAGACGGTTTTATCTCTCCTTTTCTTCTCCACTGTGAGCGCGTTGCAGACTCGGTCTGGATCGTGGTAGTTCTACTTCTTCATCATCTTCAAACGCCACTCGAGGGACGTGTGCGGAGGAGACCGTGTCGAGTACCTCTCCAAAAACCCCTCGTAATTTTTCCATCAACTGGGGATTCGGTACATTTTTTCTTCTTCATCATCTTCTGTTATTTAGTCCGACATTTTTGTATGCAAATTACGCAAATAGATTTATTATCCAATTTAGTCCGAATATTGATTTCAACAATCATTTTTTCTGTAAATTACGCAACTTAATATTCAATTTTATTGTATCGCTTGGTTACATAATCATCACAATTTATAAGTTTTTTCCTGTAGCGGAGTTATTATGTGCAATATCGGTTGCATGCAATGCGATAAGCAATTTCACCATGATTACCCGAAGTGTTTTTCGATTAAATTGCAGTTCGTGTCCTCAGTAATCAGAGGCGTTCTAATCATATTTTGAGTGTAATTCACTTATAAAGAAATTTCCTATTATTTTCTAAATTAATATATATTTTTAGAAATTAATTTCTATTCCGTTTTGTGACTTTTACTAATATTTACTTACTTTGAGCTCGATTCAAGGACCCTTTGTATTCGATATCTCCAGTAAATTCCCCGAAAATCTTTTACTATAAAGTTCACGTCCGCAATTTACTCTCCGCTGATTACAAGCTACAGAAGTTCGCTCTTATTTTGCGGCGAGAAACCCCATCTCCGTTCTTTCTCTTCATCCCTATTTATTCTATTTATTTGTTGCTGTGTGAATTTATATGTGCGCGCACTCACTTCACCACTTGAATCAGTGTAAATCCTTTTGTTGTCTCGCAGTAAATAACTGTCTACGTTCTAATGGCCTTTCTCTCTCTTGCTGTGTGTGTATGCACAGACCCGCAGACCACCTGAAAGTTGTTCGGGCAATTAATCCCTTGCTTCGTGTTTAATTTCACCGACGGCCGAAAGTTCAAACTCGGCGAACTAATTTCCACTTCGAATTTATCACAATTACCAACTCAACATTTCATAATATATTATTATATTCAATAAAACATGAATCAAATAATGTGAAATCGAAGAAATCCGCGAAAAATTCGGAGCCATAACGTAATTAAACTACGTGTTTCTATAATAATCCACCGGATGGCGTTAGTAAAATGTTGTCCCTTTTACATAAAAAAAACTCTTAATTTATATTTTTTTAAGTATTTCTCTTTAAATATTTGTCAATTATTTGCTGTAGACTTAAGCAAGGGTTATTGAACTAACCACTCTGCTAAGATTAACTTCAAATTTCCATTGTGGGATTGCATTTTCATGAAAACGGAAAAAAAATATATATATATGAAACAACTCCGACTTGCATGACTCGTTCTAAAAATAAATATTTTATTAATATTAAGCCTTCGGTCACGCGACGTTCTTCCGACGGTTTCCCCCTCTTCATGTCGCGTTTTACAACGTCGTCGTTATTATAATTCTCTCTCTTTGAATATGCAAAGCGGCTCGCGTTTATAAGTTTTCCCGAGTTTATTCACCCGCTCGAAACGAAAAAAAATAAAAATTACAATTAAGGAAACGCGATTTCTCCTGATTGAACCGAAAACTATTTTCCATTTTCTTCTTACTAGGCCTCTCCATATCTCGCATTTTCCTCTTTCACTTTATCTCTCTTTCTGTGAGCCACATCAAACATGTTTTTCCCATTTTCTTTGGCTCTTTATTGCCGACGACGTTCGCGTCACTGAAAATATGACAAATTGCTGCCGGGGAGAAATGATGCATGTTTGCGCCACTTTTACGAGCCACTCACTCGCTTTCTCACTTCAACTCGAGCGCATTTCCATTCGCCGGTTCTCTGTTTCTCCTATTCTCGCATATTTTTCGATACGCCTGGAAAAATGCATAAACGCCAAATAGAATTACGCCCGAAGAGGAATTCAATTTATTAGAAATATACGTGCGTTTTTTTCTCCACCTCTCACTCGTTATTTTTTCTTCTGCTACTACTTCGCATATAAAGGGCTCTGGTAATTGGAGCACCCGGCGCATCAACCACGTATGTGGGTCACACACCACGCCTACCCAACAATCAGCGCTGCGCCCGCGGTTGCATATAAATACCGGCTTTAATCCACATTATTATCGTTACCATAATTTTAATTTTATCCTCGGTTATCGTCGCCATCATTTGTAAGCAATATAAAATATATTGTGCAATTATATTTTTTATCGTCTATAAACTGCAGTATAGACTCTCATCACGGAAACTCATTACGCTTAATTGCGTTTATTTTTATCCAATACGCAAATCATTGAATTTTAATAGATAATTTAGTTTATTTCAAATTGTACTATAGAATATTAAAAAAAATCTACTTAAAAACGTAATAATTTGATGCTTTCTGTTATTACTTCATTAAAATCCACCGGATGGCGTTATTAAAATATCAATTGTTTTTAATGAAAGTTTAGTGCTCCATTTTCAAGTTAACGGTTCCAACCGGAAGTGCTTCATATTAAGCGATTTCTGCATGCATTTTTTTTAACTGATTTCGCGGACATATCTCTCTCTAACGAAGTGCCAAGTGCAGAGATCCCTTCTTTATCGGATATCCCAATCTCCGGCCTTCGGTTCGCGGCACAAAGGGAGCATCTGGCCTGGCGCCGTTAAGTGCCCTTTGAAATCCAACAGATCTAATTACGTTATGACGGAGTGGAAATCACATTTCAGTGTTCTGGCGTTGAAGTGTCGCACAGATATATCTATATACACACACACACACAGAAAGCCCTTTCGGGGTCGAGTAATCGAATTACGGGTCGCATCTTTATCCATTATACGACGCGAAGAATTTATAAAAATTATATCTGTTGCCAGCTGAAAATAAAATGAAAGAGCCGTTTGTTTTAAAAGCGATCGCGCAGAGATTCACGTCCTCAACCCAATATTACCCTGGCAACGTTCCAAACTCCAAAAAAAAAAAAAAGTATGGATATAATGCGGCATAAATCAAATGGAGAAAAGAAGAAATTCATCTTGGAAACGCGTTTGGAGAATTTAAAATAAAACAGAGATATACGTGGAGCCCTAATGGAGAATCAATGCTAAAACATGGACAACGAGACTCGTGTTCTGCAGATATGATGAATTAAATTCGGGCCTACGAAACTTTCATTTAATAAAACGGCCCGTCGTTGCGCGCAGAACTTTTGCAATTAAATTCGCGTCTCTTTCTTTCCTCCACTCTCGCTCGCTGTTTATTAATTATGTAATTATGTGACTTGCGAGGAAGGGTAAATATTTGCAGCGCACGTTTCAATCCCCGAGAAAACGTACGTCTCGCTGTGTACTTAATACATGAAGTTTAGTATGTGTGTGTGCAGTGTGTATATATTCTATATAGTCACAGGCGAGAGTCGAGGGTTGCGCAAACCATTAGCGACATTCTTTTTTCATTGCGAAAACGACTACGAATATGACGATGATGATGATGATGATGATGATGGCGATGATAAAGTCTAATGCAGCCATCATCTTCCACTTTCGGCGCTGAAAGCATCTCCCTTCTAAAATTATAGCAATAAGTGCACCTAATTTACTGGCACCAAAATACGATTAGGGTTGCAACCCAAAAACCCCATCGCACGCATCATTTCATCGATGAACGTTTACAACCAAAAATGCAATTATTCAATAAACAATGCAACTCAATTTATTTCTTTTTGTAATTACTTTTTTGTACAAATTGAAAATGTTAATTACTCAAATATATATTTTACTCTTTGTTTTAATTGAGAGGGTCGTAAATCGTGACCTCCTGTTGTTTATTTGCTTTCGTTCAATTATGCCGAAGTGGAGAAGTAATTGCGACAGTCGTGGAAAATAATTACGGCTCGTCAAGTAACGAGCCGTAATTTGTTTGCACTTGTATTGGTGTAACGATTCGGCGTTTCCAGTCGTGGAAAACGGCCTGAATATTTTAGCTCCACCGAATGAAAATTTGATCGCTTCCGGCGACTGCGATCGATATTCACTCAATTTTCGCCATTCATAAACCAATTATTTATACCGACCATCCGCGGATCGATTCACTTCGAATCCAATTACACAAAACTAATTGCGTCCGAAACGAAGAAAAAAAAAGTATTTATATATATATTCGATTTATTTCGTTAATTGTCACTTTTCGAGTGAAACAATTGAATGATCGTAAATGGCGTAATCATTTCAAGACGTTACGCTGTGCGCCATATTGTTAGTTGCCATTGTGGAATTTTCAATTTAACTTTAGTAATTAATTAAAAAATAAATACGTACATTGCATTCAACTTAATAAACTCATTCAGTTTTTGCTTACGCGCTCTAATTAATCCGTTTAACGTGAATGCGAGCTCGGCTAATTAATGACGTTTACTTATTTAGGTTAGTTTTTTTGTTTGTTTGTTTTCTCGTCATTGTGGCGTAAACCTTTTATCGTACTTTTTTTTTCTTTTACTTAATCCCAGAGGTCGCGCGATAATTAATGATGGACTGAAACGGATTTCAATTGTTTCGCGTTTTTCGTCGTGCTTGTTTGGAATTCTGAATAAATGCGTTTTTTTTTATTATTATTATTATTATTAATTAAATTTCGACGCGGATTTTTCGGCTTTGCGAAAGGTTAAACGGGATTTGCCCACCCCCGGTGTTTGGGAATACAGGGTCTGAAATTAAAGTGGTTTTCGTGGTCCAAACCACGCACGCGAAAGAGACAGAGGAGAGTGGAAATGCGGTTAGAAGTTGCGAAGGGTTCTTCATTACTCCCCACGATGAATTCAATTTTGTGTGTGTCCACATGAGACTTTCTCACCCTCCGCTTTATTTCGCTCCGCATTATTTTTCTTCCACCACTCGAAAACTGAAACGAAACAGTTGTATTCCTTAATATATCTGCTGGCATTATTAAATTTTTTTTTTCTTCTTTTTTCTCTTCGCTACTTCCGTTTCGCGTGTTAATAATGTAAAACCCGTGTTACGAGACCATCGAATTCCCCGATGAGAACGGAATTGAATTTTATCGCAGATTCTTCGGTTTCCTCTCGCAAATGACTGAAAAAAAAAAACAAGCAAGTTAATAATGGTCGATTTGATTCAATTGTTTTTTGTTGTTGTTGTTATTTCTGATTGGCCAATAATTGCTTTTTCTTCTTGTTACTATGGCTACAGCTTTATTACATATGTAACTATAGAATTGTACGCACTTCTTCTTAATGCATCGCGCTGAACGAAATGTGAAATTTCATTATTTGATGACGTTTGATTGGTTGTTATTAATTACGTTTTGCGTGTGTGTGCGTGTGTTTTCAGGGGCGGTTGGCGGAGACGATGATGGTGACGATAAGGAGAAGGAGGAGGAGGCCGAGAGGGAGCGTCTGGAAGCCATCCGCGAGGCCGAAGAGAGGAGGAAGGAGAAGCACAGAAAGATGGAGGAGGAGAGGGAAAAGATGAGGCAGGAAATAAGGGACAAGGTAGGTGACGTAATTTAATTTCCAATGCGCCATCTATTATCAGACTAGAGTTATCATTTTTCTTAAGCGTTTTCTTCCCAAATTATCGCAAATTGAATGCGATGTGATGTGTTTCGCGGGTAAATAAATTTCGGGCGCTCGTTAGCGCGATTCCCGTATCGGATTCGATTCACTTAATGAGACGTTATCGGATATCCGGCGAAACTGGATACAATTCAAACCGGCCGCATAAATCTGTCCTCTCACCCCGCCCCCGCTCGCCCAAACCAAATATCGATGCTTTTGCGGGGGCGGGGGGGATGCAGGAAGCACGTAGCGATCCGATAATTGCCATCGTCTCGTCCGCAGAATCGAATCATCCGGCTATTAATTGCGTTCGCAACGGGGACTTTGTTCCGAGCGATTTTCACACAAAACCGATTAAACGATTTGAAAATGTAAATATGCACGTGAAAGCTGAATAATTCACAAGTAACATAACCGAATGTTTTTATTATAAATTAAACATAATATAAAATTCGTTAAATATTTTTAAAGTTGATAAATTGGTGGATGCGCCGGGTATCGTGAAACGATATTTGCACACGTATTAGGTTTATTTAACCTTCGCTGAAGCTCCGATTGTTGCTTTTAACATTGGGGCCGATCCCCTCGGAGCGTGCATGATTCTTGTATCGCCGACGGAGATTCGTTTCAATTGAGTCGTTTACAAATCGTTTACTCTTCGCGTCGCTTCGAGTGTGTTTGGCTTTCGCCCTGTACGTTACGAAATGTGTACATTACTCATGTAAACCTCTCCGTTAGATGGAGGCATGACAAAGGAGACGAATAAGAAAAAGTAATAAAAAATCGAACGAACGGTAGAAGCGTATTCCGACAAAGGGATGATAGATGAATAAATAGAGAGGCACACGCATTATACGGCTGTAGGCGAGTCAAGAAGGCATTATACATCGAAGGGAGAATCCACCCCCCGGGGATAAAACGGAGAAAGAGAACCGAAATTTCAACGTTTCTATACAACGATTTCAATGGGAGAAACTGCGATAAAAAGAAACGCGAATGGGAATCGAGAAGATAGATTCCTGTTTGCTCAACGCTCAAAGCACTTTACTACCTATTACTATTGAGTTACATTCAATTCGAATCGGAACGTTTCGATCATTTTACGTAATTTTTAATTACTCGTGAAGTGTGAATTAATTCGTTATTAATTAAATTCGTTGAAGTGGATTAAGGAAATAACAAAGGAGTTAATGTGCGATTGAGGTTTTCGTCGTGAGCCAATGACGCTTGCTAATCCTGGATCAAGTGTATAATAATAAGCGGGAATAATAGCGTGCTCCGGTCTTCCCTTCGAGTAGGCAACCATACCAATTCGCGTGTCCGCAATATAATGGTTATGCAAATATCTATGCAGAGGGATGAAGGGAGGGTTGCTTTCCACCTCAGGTAGTCGATGGGGTGGGCACTTCACCAGTGAGAGAGGTGACAGCACTAATCCGGAGCTCACGTATCGATCCAATTACCCCGTCTGCACAATAAAAGCTATTTATAAACGTGCATAATACACACCTCAACATCTAATGATCATTTCTATAGAAATGCGTGTCAACAGTTCTCTTTGCTTGAATCATTGATGCCAAAAGAAACATCGTTGAAACAATGATATAGCACAGTATGTTGCCTAATTTAATAATAATTAACATAATTCATTTTATAATAATCCGAGAGGGAGTTCTCATTGTTTCTGAAAATTAAAACGAACATTAGGATCCACCCTCGTTTTGCTTTTTTTTTCAACTGTTTCAAAACCGCCTCCCCCATAATTATATTATTAAATTTAACCCCTCGGCGCGTAAATATATCCTTTTTTCGGGCATTTATCCAATAACAAAAAATAGCATAATTTTTACAGAACACGCAAACATTTTTTCAACAACCCCTTTTTATATATATATATATATACATAAGATAACGTTACTTTTTATGAGCCTCGTTTGTATGATTGGTTATTCTTTTGTTTGTTTTATGAAGCGGGGGTCGGGGTGACTCTGCGGGGTGGAAAGCGATTTTACTGTGTAATCTTGCGAAAGTGCAAAATCGCATTTCGGGCAATTAACATTTTCTGTAAAGGTCAGGAAGTTTTTTTTTTCCTCCTCCTTTCTCTTAGTCCACCCATTTCTCACCCCCTTTTCTGTGTTCGCGCTTTATGTTTGCAAGGGCTCGGAACTATATATAGACGTGGATACAACGGGGTTAGGTTATTTTTTACTCTCCTTTTTCACTCTCATCCCCATTCTTTGCATAGTTGGATATTCAAAGTGTTTCCAGTGGAGGTGGTGTGTGGGTGGCCTGAATCGATAGAGAAGCAAGGATTGTAATTGGAGAGAACACCCGTCCCCTCGGTACCTACTGTAATCCACCTGGAATATCGTAATCCTCGTTAAACAAGGATCTCGGATTACGGGAGCAATAATCGTAAAAATTGTATTATATGCATATCTTAAAAAACCTGCAACCGGCTCAGCATTTTAATGCAACCCGCATTACGCGTTATTGCATTTAGGCAAAAATATATGAACATCCGCATTGCGGGGTTGCAGATGCAACATAACAATATATTTAAACGTAGATCGTTAATCGTTGTTGTAAATGTACTAATAATACTTATGTAAACATGTATATATTTGTTTGCGTAATAAGTTGATCATCATCACTCGTAATGGAATTGTCGACGGGAATTAACGTCAATTTGCGTTATTATATAAAGTGTTGTTTAGTCTTGTATCGGTAGATGGAATCACCCTCGGTGTAAATGGCTTCATAACGTGCACGTAGAAAGAAGTTGATGGTTGTAGGGGGTGTAACAGGGGAATCCACGGGGTGCGTGACCCTCGGCTCGGGGGTGGCGTGAGGCCGTGCCGCTCGTCCTCGAGACTCCTTATCTTCTGCAACACGAAACTCGCATCGATCCGCTGTAAATTATTCCTAAACAGAAACGAAAAGTAGTAAATAAGAAACAAGAACGAAACGGAAAACAAATGCAATAAATTTAGGCTGTAATGATTCGACGAATCACGAGTGTCGGCTTCTTATCGCGCCGCAATTGCGCATGAATTATGTAACGCTAATTGGTATGCACACAAAACACGTAGCGCCACTTAATCCGAGGCCTTCGCGCTGTAATTAATCCACGTTTTATTTTCTTTCCTAATAACTAACATTCATTAGCATTCGAATCAAGATCGCGCGTCACGTCATCAGTTATCTTGCGTCGATGGATGGCGTTATTTGCTGTTTGTTATCCTTTTTTTTGCGAGCAACCCCCGTTACGCGATTAATTAAATTAATGTTTAATGTTTGAACGTTGTCGTTGCTCCTGCCAACCCCAATTTGCGAGAAGCATTAATTTGCAGCTATGCAAACTGCGACGGCAGCCGCGGTATTTGCCATCTCCGCACCACCACCCCCTCGACGACTCTGTTTCAAATGGCTTCATTTAATCCGGAACCCCTTGAACCGGCACGTGCATACATAAACCTCCGCAGCAGCAAGAAAACTACGAAAAAGAGGATGTACACTGAAACTTTGAAACCCGAGATTCCATCCAGCGGTTTATCATTTCTTCGAATACAATTAGCGCCATCCCATTACCGCTCATCAACCAAATTGACGTTTCTCTCCCAAACAAACGTCATTGTCATTTTACGAGCAACATTAACTTGTCTCATAAGTTGCCTAAATTACACTCACACATCATTACACTCATTACGTAACTAGTTATATAGGTTGCCTAGTAATTATAAATTGCGCAAAACAAAAACGTTAGAGAATTTATCAGCAGATGTCGCATCCACTATTTTATTGATATATTTCAATTTAAACCAATTCCAACAACAGAATACATAATCCAACAATACCAGCCATAAACCCGCACAGCAATAAATATTTCTCGAGCTAAAAAAAAATTAAATATTGTTTCGATATCCGAATTGTATTAATTCTATTGATATTGCCAACATAATCTGAATAATATTCACCGAATTCCAGTAAATTTTCCACAGTACAAATATATTTTACGCGGAAACGTGCATATTTTTTTAACATCGTTGTATTTATTCAAAAAAAAATACAGCGTTGTGTTACATTCGCATAAAATTGCGGCATTCGCAATTTCGGTTTTGCAATTGTAATTACTTTTATTCCATGTCTATCTATATGTGTATGTGTGTGTGTTTGCTATAGGCTTTTATCTGCGGAATCGATCGCTCGAGGTTATAAATTTCGCGACCGAACGTTTGATAACGGCAATCACAATAACACTGACAAAAGCCCATTTCGAATTCGAATTTTCGTAAATTCATCATCGCACTGTTTATATGTTTACTCTATTTCCTTTATATAATCATTGTTTATCCTCATTGTTGTTAAATATAAATAATACATCATTTATATAAAAAATATTTATTAATATCGATTATTTAATAATTTCTATGTATATCTACAATTAATTTTATTATAGATACTGTACTAATTGCGTTATTTAATGTTAATTGCGTTGCCTATAATTTGACTAATAAGAATATTGTAAAATAAGTTGTATATACTTAATTAACTTCAAGTTTTATGTAATAGATGTCGTGCAGGTAAAAATAGATTAATAGCTTTATAAAATAAGCAATATTTGTTATATCGATGTAAATTAATGTTCGCCATGTACTCTAGTAAGTTTGTTATGTGTATCTTTCGTTATTTTGGGATTTATGGTGTAAATTAGGTTCACCTGCGGCGAGTCGAACTGCCCTTACCGAGGACGAGTGAGAAATGGATCATCGGGGAAACTTAATCGGGGTCAAATTGACTCTAGTAGGGAGTCCGTTACTTTATAGCGACTCCCTAACGGAGTCAGGTTGACTCCCTTTGAGGGAATACTCTATGCGACCTCGGATTCTATGGACCGACGACGAAGATGACGACGCCGGACGGGATTAAGGACACTACTTTATTTCGTCCCTTCATATATTTTTTTTCTTCTCCTATTTTCTTTGTATCATCCCACCCCGGTGGAATTCAATTTGCGAGACGCGCTCTCTCTCTCACCGTTAAATTTAATACAGCGAAATCTGATCCTCGCATTAAAGTCCACTTTATAAATCAATTACTTACATTTCAATCGTTCAATGTGTACCTTATATTGAGATGACTACAAAACATTTTATAATTGCTTAATAATATTAGATTTTAAGAAACGGATACAAAACAATATTGTAAAAATGCAAGTTTCCTGCAAATTTACCCGGCGCATCCACAATTTCAGAAATCCAAATATTTGCAATTCACTTAATTCTCGTTGGTAAAGTTCGGACGTATTCTTCATTTACAAAAGGTTCCAACATTACGAAAGTTTTGGACTTAATCTTAAGTGCACGAAGCATTCGATTAATTAACCTACTGCATAGGCGTTCTGCAGCTGCTGTAACCATAGAAACCACTCGCCTTAATTAACCGAACAAAGTTGTTCTGTGCTGTTAGTTAAATTGCATAGTTCTTATTTAAATATTCAACTGAGATTATTTATTCTATATTTATTTATTAAGTGTATATTGATTTGTATAAATTTCTAGTTGCATAAATCGAATTATGCCGACAGCGAACTTAAAAACTAACATTGATTTTGTGTTTGTGTTATTTTTCTGTGAAACTGTAATCCAATATCGTTGGATTACTGTTCCGAGGATGCATTTCAATTGATTTTCGATGAAGCGAAATACAATTTACAACAACAAAAAAAAAACATTTATGCGAAGCATCGGGTTATTCATGTGGGTAATAAGCATGTTGGCAACCGACGGGATGCCAACTTAAATTGCAATGCGAACACAAAAAAAAAACTACAATAGCGAATGCACACGAGTAATAAAAGGATATCAAATGCAGACCAAGTTTTCTGTGCCAAAAGCATTACATTATGCTTTTGACTATACAAATTATATAGGACTATCTATATTTTACTTGATTTAATGTATTTATGTTTGCAACCCTTAAATCGTTGATAATATAAACGTCAAGTAGATAAGTTACCAACTGTTGTTAAATAAACAGTATTATTTAGGTTGAAGGGGTTGCCTAGAGTAATTAAATTCGACAACTTTACTCGCCTTTCGCCAATGTATACATTTATATATCGACAACCACATAAATACGTGCGTTATTTACACGTTGGCTTCGGGAAAGTTGTAATGATTTTCGATTTAATTTATCGCCGTTGCCTCTAACGTATTCCGACTGCGTCGACTGTTGCAATTGTGAGCGGAATTTATATAGCGTATAGCTTATATCTTTATATATATATAGACACGAAGGGTCGTTTCCCAAGTTTCGAGACAAAGCCGCCCTTTCTACAAATTAATTGCCGGCAATTCCGGTTGTATGCCAACCAACTATACTGCCGTAGTGTGTAGTGGGTGGTGTTTATTTGTAGCCAATTTAAAGTTTTCGTTTCGAATACGTTTCACCTATCCCCGGAAAATTTACAGCGTGCGGTTTTCCAATCCTTAATGCGCTTTAAATTTCTCTCTCTCTCTCACTGTTTCTCTCAATCTACACTCAAAACCGATTACATTCGAAATTGCGTAACGTATGCTGGCGCATGTACATTTCGAAAAGGATTATGCAACACAAGTGGCTGCGGTCCTCAAACCGCAATTCGCATTAATCATACGCGCTGCGGTTTCATACTTTATATACACGTCGTTTTGAAATATAATTTAAAGTTACAACAAATTTATAATCATTTGACATTCGAATAAATTGATGGTTATATTTTCGATTTACTAAAATTTAGTTGGTATCTCTGTCGTTGCTAAGTTATTTTGTTCCTTGTTATTATTTATTGTGACGTTTCTAATTGTGCGTTCGTTTCTCGCGTCTGCTTCTTTTCAGTACAATATTAAGAAGAAGGAGGAAGTTCAGGAGCAGCTGCAGGAGGAGCCGAATCCGCTGATGCGCAAGAAGAAGACGCCCGAGGAGCTCGCGGCGGAAGCGGAAGCCGAGGACGAGGACGACTTTACGAGTGAGTGTTTTGCGAAAATGCAGAAATGCAAAAACCTCTGCTCACTGCTCTAGGCTGCCAATACACAACCACCAAAATAAAAAAATAATAAAAAAAACCACAATCACGTATACCAACCAACGCATAAAAAAAACTGATTCGATCGATCAAACGAATTTAGATTTAGGTCTCTTTTCACAATTATTATCACGTAGCTTTATTTGAATAACATTTTGAGAGAGTCTGGTGCTCTAATTATCATTATTATTATTTTGTAGCGATGCTTTACGTATGATTTTCCGTTCTGTATTCGTTTTCCTGTTTCCGTTTCGGTTTAATCGCTTCGCCGAGAGATGACGGCGGCGAGATTTTACAATGGTGAATCGGTGCAAGAATGTAGTGGTTCTTTTTTAATGGGCACTAAAACGCACCCATTCCGGGGCCATTTGGGAGCACCGTTTAATGCGGATTCCGGCTCCGAGAACGACACATCCGGCGTTGCCGTTATTAACATTAGTGCCCTTCCATGCAAAATAGAAGAGGAATAATTTGATTCCTTTTATTTTCTTTCTCTAGCAAGCGATTAGACCGAATGGAAATGCGATCGCCTTTATGTTACTTCACCTTTTTTTTGTCATCTATTTCGCGTAGTAGTTAAACCTTTATTAGAATTGTATTACGTAATGAGGTGCGGAATACGTTTGGAGGAAGCGTCGTTTCATGCGATTTTATTTATTTAGGTACCCGGCGCATCCACCAAAAATATTACCGATTTACATTCACCTCGATTTATAACTAATTATTGATTGCAGATTAGTTATAAACTGTAATTATTGATACAATTGGCACTCGAGTTTTTGTTTTGTTTTAGTAGCACTTTTGACTGTTGTAAATATTTACACGAAAGTTGTTGAGACGTTTTGTCTCCGTATACATATAAATATATATAGATGTTATTGTCCCCTCTCTCTTCCGAGTTGTTTTCTCTTTGGAAGGAGGAGAGAACGATGAATGTTGATATTTCTTGTATTTATTGTACAACCCACAAACCCTTACGCAAAACCCCCCTTAATCAAAATAACGTTTGTTGAAACTTAGCGTGTTAGTGTGATGTTGTTGATCATTGTAATAATTCGCACATCGACCAATTTTTTAATATATTTATACAACCAAATTGTTGTTGCGGTTTATCGATCCTAGCGTTTATTTTTTAGATAGATTTTTTGTATTTAACGACAGACAAAAAAAAATGAAAAAAAAAATAAGTATAGTTAAAAGAACCCTCCTTTGTACTGGGACGTAATCTGTTAAAATTAAAAGAAACTATTCATTCACCGTTGTTTAGGAACACGCCACATCCTTACTACACGTCTTATTTACTCTTCTTCAGTCTTATTTTAGTTTCATTCTATTATTTCAAATAAATTTCATTTGTTTTCTTTTCATTTTTTTTGAAAATCAATTCTGATTGGTTCAACACCAAAATAATTAGTTTTTTTTTTCATATATTTCATATATTACGTAACGAACCAAAATCTGCCCTCATTTACTTTATACTAATCTCTTTATATTTGGTTTAACTCAATTAACTCATACGATTTTCCGAACGAAAAAGAAAAATCTGTGAGAAAGTCCGTTTTTTTTTCACCACCCAAAGTCGAGTTTAATTCCACTAAAAGGAAGATTAATCACGTCCCTAATCCATCGGACGATGAGTGTCCGTATTTTTTTCTTTTCGTAACAAACAGGGCGACTTGAAAAGCGCACGAAAAGAGAACCGAAAATCAAAGAGAAACGTAACGTTTTAGCAACGCAACCCAATTACTTAATACACTTTTTTTTATATATTTTGTAACATATTTTATAGGATTTATTTTTTTGTATTTTCTTTAATTTGTACGCATTTCTATAATTGTTTATGATTTAATTTCAAATTTAGTTTTATAATAGTTTGTTTTCTGTGCCTTTACATTTTTATTATTATTATTATTTTGAAATTTGTTTTGTTTTGTTCTTTTATTTTATTATTATTTAGCCTTTTGTTTTCCTTCATAGTTTATAAGTTTTGTTTTTCGCAGCTACTTTGATTTGACTTTTTTAAATCGAATCACGTCTTTCTTTCACTCTCTTTCTTTACATTTTCCACGTTCTGCTACTTTCCGTATAAATGTATATACTAAAAATAAACTGCGATAGGAAAAGACAACACAGAGGTCGAGAAACTGAACGAATCTGGATAAAAAATAACGAAAATGAGAACAGAATCCGATAATCCGCACTCGTTTCTTGCGTCTGCTGCAACTGATTTTTTTTTTCCTATATTCAATTCGTGCACTTTTCAATCGAGTTAACTTTCCGCGCGAATAAACACGGCACTCCAAATTTATTCTGAAAGGGATAGTCGAAATTGATGTAAAGAAGAAGAAAAGAAGAACGTAATTGCAAACTAGGATGAACGTGTTTCTTATGTAATCTATATTTGGATTCGATATAGGGTTACTAAATAATATTATTAATAATAGTTAATAAAATAGAGTTAATATAAAAATATTAATGCAATAATTTTGCTTAAATATTTTTTGACATTGAATGAATCGAATAATTAAAAACAACGAATATTTATTTTCAAATTAATTGAATGCTAAATTATCATTAATTATATTATATAGGCAATTATAATTGGTAAATTTATATTAACGGTGTTTCAATCATTGTAAATTATTCCCTTTTATTATTAGATTTCCAGCTTGTAGTTAGTGCGTTGCGTAATGTAGATTTGCGAATGGATGCGTGTTTGAGCTATTTACATCTCTATATCTATCTCTCGTTCCCTTCGTATCTCTTTCTCTCTATTCGTTTCCCCTTCTTTTCTGATCTGTGTGTTTGTTTCACCTTGTCTTTTGCAGAGCTGAAGAATACGATAGAAACACAAGTAAACGAACTCAAGTCACAGATAGAGAGTAAATGTGTTATGCAGTGAACATGCAGGAGACACTTACAACAACAACAACAACAAAACAACAACAACCACCACCAACAACAACAACAAAAACAACAACCATTATATATACCGAAAAGAGAAAAAAAAATGTTATTTCCAACCAAAAAAAAAATCAGTCACCTATATTGTATAAGTAGAGTTATTATAAAAAATATCCGCGAAATGCGGCAATAATCTGCGCGGCCTTGTCTAAAATGAGATATAAAATGTAAACAAAACAACAACAATAATAATCCCACGCCCCTAGCAACCAAACAAAAAAAAAACAATAAGGAAGCCAGGTTATGTGTGTGCTTTGTTTCTTCGCTCCACCCACGTTTTCCGTTTGTTGAATATTCCGGGGTGGAACGTAGGAACAATTTTTTAAAGGTTTTGAACGAAAAAAATAATGTAAGGTTGAGTACGAGAGGAGGACGATCGGAAGGACGGATGGACGGACGGAGAGAGGACATAGCATACCTGTGATCATAATTTGTTTTGTTGATGATGGAGAAAAATGACGAAAAAAAAAATGATGCGAATGAAGGAAATCTTGTTGGAATCCCCGATTGGAATGTTGATTGGTTAATTAATGATGATGATGATGTTAAATGATGATGGTTATACAAATTGTTCGTCGCGCAGCTGACTGCCACATGTTTTTGTTTGGTTTTGATGATTACATTAGTCGTTAGTTTATTAGATTTTCTTTTCGTTATTCTCCAACGATGATGATCATAGATTTTCTTTTCAAATTTATTATTAATGGTTAAATATTATCGACGATTATGATGATGATGATGATGTTGAAGAAAAAAAGAGACTGCGATAAACAAATGATGATGAGATTGTTTTCTAGCTTATAAATGAAACAAATTGTTAAAGGATTATCCAGGTTTTATTGTTTTATTGTGTATAGATAATATATAGTTGAAGATGACGATGATGAAAGGTGTGAAGATGAAGATGAAAACAAAAATTTTGGGAGATTTACGAAGATGATTGAAAAAAAAATTAAAAAGAGTAATTACCCTTTAAATGAGAATCAATTTAATTTTGTATGGATTTTTTAAGAAAATGAAACTATAATTAAGTAAAAAAAAATATTAAGAAGAAGCCGACAACTTGAAAAAAACTAATTTTTTTCCAAACGAAATTTTAGATCTCGAACACGAATTCTCTTACAAAATTGAATCTTTCTATATCTCTATCTCTCTATTATCTCTATCTTTCACCTCTTTCTTCGATTGATCAAAAAGAAGAAAAAATAAAACACACACACATACACAAACACACACACAAAATTAAAACACACGAAACACGAGACAAAATTTTCACTCTCTCTCTCTCTCTCTATATATATCTTCAATTTTTGTGTTCCTTCTCTATTATCTATTATTCTATTTCTATTTTTCTCTCCCTTTCTAACTAAATCTTAGGATAAATGTGTGTGAGTAGTCATCCAAATTCCTCAAAAAAAATAAAAGAAGTAATAATTAATTATGAAACCAAAGAAGTCGATGTTCTTTTCGTTTCTTTTTCGGGCCTGATTGCTGCTAATAATTATTTCGTTTTCTCTTTTGCCCTATTTTTCTCTCTTCAGCTTTAGTGTCGATGTTGTCCTCTAATAAAAAATAAATAAAAATGAATGAAGAAGAAAGAAAAAAAAACGAAAAAAGTAATGATAATGTTAAGTGCTTTCTCTCTTTGCTTCTTTTCCTCGAAAAAAATAAATAAAAAGAGCCGCGTTGTTTGTTGTTCAATGTTGTTCTCTTCGGATGTCTCCGATCCGATCTGTGCGACCAAAACGCAAGTTAAAACAATTGAAGATTTAAAAACAAAAGAAGATTTAATATAAAGAAAATAAAAACTAAAATAATGGAAAAAAAAGTAGCGAATATAAGAATATGACTAATTCAGTTTTGCATCCTAATTGTCGCCCCTCTTTATAGTGTCTATGTGTGTCAATTATCCTTTGTAAACCTAACCTAAAAGAAGAACAATAGAAGCAAAACAAAATAATGTATCTGTCTATCTCTCCTACTCTTTAGTGAACGTGCGTATAGCTCTATCTTATCTATTATTCTAGTCGCAATGGTAAATAATGAAGATTATGCAAAGCAAAAAATATGATGGAGATTAAAAGAAAAATTCTCTATTAGCGTATCTTAGACTCGTGTGTATTGATAAATAAATAAATATAAATATAAATATATTCGTAGGGCCTTAGGATTTCCCCCACATGAAAGAAAAGAAATATAATTGAGAATGAATGGATACACACACAAAAAAAAGCGTAAATCTTGAAAGGAAAAGCCAAGAAGATAAAAAATAAATAAACAACAACAAAAGCGTTCGGTGTCGTTGCTCGTCTTTGTCTAAGATATTTCCTGTAATTAAATTTTCGCGCGTTTTCTCCAGCACAAAAGAAAAGTGACTCGATGAGATGTGTGCGTTGCGTAATTTTGGAATTTGGGTGATCTGTGAATCTTGAGAAAAAAAAAACAAAAAAAAAATATGAACTTTTCTTTTGTTTCTCTTATTATTTTCCATCTATCTCTATCTTCTCGACACGAAACAAAGAAAAACTTTCGCAGTTGCCACGGTAACAAAGGAACAAAAATAATCAACAACAATTAAAACAAAAACGACACATATACACACACACAGGAGAATTTCTGTTCATCTACGTAACTGACATCACAAAACAAACAAAACAAAAACAGTTGTTGAATCACCTCGGAAACAAGTAAACAATGTGAAATGAAATGAAAATAATAAGCAATGTAGTTTATAGTGTGTGATATGATATATATATACATATATATTTACTATATATATTTAAATAATATATTAATTAAATGTATTGATTATTACTACTGTTCGGGAAATTCGATCGAAAAATGGAACTATCTAATTTTTTTGTTTCCAAAAGCAAATTGTTAAAAAAAAATCATCAAGTGCTTCTTTCTTTGATCCAATCCGGGGAGCGAAAGAAACGAAATAATTTTATTTTTCGATCGAATTGGCTCAATTGATTTTTGGACCGTTGTTAAATTCGTTCTATGATTTCCGTTATTTTCGACATTAAAAATGAAGTAATTTAACCGATTTAAGAAAACAAGATGATTGAAACTTAAATCACATGGAGACAACGACACTACATATTTAAAAGTAAAGAAAAGAATACAAGTAAATAAGGATATTTAAAAGCGAATAATCTAATCCTCTGTAGCGCTGATGTATGCATATGAATTTTTAAGGAAACTATATATATGTATGTATTAATAGTAAAATCCATTTTTGTTTTCACTTCTGATTCTTTTGTTTCCTCTACTGACGCTTGTTTTACCATTCGTTGTTTCTTCATTGCGGATTGCTTCGATTTTCCACGTTGCTGTTATCCGGAAAATCAAGTGCGATTCGTTTCACAGCTAGAAATGAAAATTCTTTGATAAAAAAAAATACACACCAATACAAATGTAACTTTACAAAAAAAAAATGAGCTAGTGATTTATATATATATATTGTATGTAACTTGATAATCGCAGGAAACGTTGCTATACATTTTTGTTTCTGTTGTTAACATGTTTCGTTTGTTTCGACGATCCCGCTGGGATTCGTCAATGTTATTGGATGATGATGATGATTGAAGTGATGAGGAATTTGCTAATACAACAACAACAACAACAACCAAAAAAATAATAATGATATGTTATAAGGATTATTGTAACGCTAGGAATATGTAATGGGTTTAAAAGCGAATACATTTATAATATTAATGATAATAATAATAATAATGGACGTCACGCAGAGAACCAAGATTTAAAAAGAAAAGTATAAGAATAACAAGAACAATAAAATCCCGCAAAGTTGTGAAAAAAGAAATGTAATTAACAAAAAAAAATCCTCCAGCGAGATGATGGTAACTAATATTGTGTATTTGTAGATATTATTAATTGAGAATTGTTGTTGACGAAAAATAAACAAACAAAAAAAAAATGATATAATCATCATCTATGATACTTATACTGCTAAAGAAATGAAACCAAACCTCAAACACTTCTCTTTATTCTCTCGTTGTGAACGCCTAGGGGAAATCTGGCCTGGCTGCCAACCGAAGAGGAATCACCAACCCCCTAAACAATACCAAAATTTGAACCAACTGAATTATCATTTTTTGGTTTATGCTTAGTTACCAACTTTGTTTGCTTGGCGATTCGTTCTCTTTTTTCGAAGATAATCTTTTGTTTCCAGTTAAGATTTCAATATTGTTTTTTTCCCACTATAAGAAAAATTGAATATTTTTAAGCAAGGAATGAGAATAAGCGAAAATTAATATGCGATACGATGTGTAAAATGATATGGATATATGAAAAATATTATTGATTACGATTATTGTACGAGGGATTTAGTGTGTTGAGTTGATGATATACCCATGTTGTAGTTTCGCCAGAGTACCTCTAGTTATAGTTTAAGGCTGTTCACGTTGTTATATAAATAAATAAGTGAAGAAATGAAATTTGACAAAAAAAAAACATATGAACATAATGATAATATTAATAAAAATAAATGAATAAAACAATAAACATGTGATGATGTTTGCAGATTGATTTCTTTGTCCCCATTTTCTTCACATTTTGCAGCTAAATCTAACTGTGCATATTTTTTTTGGGAATGTTAATTAATTAAACGGTAGGTCACTATTTATATTTTAAAATTAATTAATGATTATTAATTAATTCTAGCTGTTTTTATCTTATATAATTAAGGTGAGGTGTTTTTGTGTGTTTACCAGAAAGGTAAGACGTTTTCAATTTTGTATTATTTTTTTTACCCGGCGCATCCACCATTTTTTAAAAAATTGTAAAATTCAATTAAAATCATTTTATTGTTATTATTTAATGGTGAATTATAAACAACGAAATGTGTATAAAAGTAAAAATTATTATGTCTAATTAAGACCGTTTTTCGGTTATTCGAAGAAGTTGTTGATCGACGTGTGCATAAGTCCGATCAGATCCTTAACCTTGTAGAACATCCTGTTGAAAAACTGCGCGTCGACGTTTCCGTCGTCGATGCTGACGCGCGTTTTCGTCGGCTTCTTTATTATTTCGATGACTTCCATATCGTCTTCCTCGTAGATCGTCGTCTCCTCGTCATCTTCGTCGTTGCCAACGGTGACAGGGTTTTCCGTTGTCGTTGTTAAATCCGTTGCTAGGCAGGTGTAAGCCTCCGCACCCTTATCGTTGTTTTCCGTGTGTATCTTGATGTCGGTTTTACCGTTCTTTTGTTTTATGGAAAGAGCGTCCTTGGTGGGCAAGGTGAGACTGTATTCGCCGTTTGTTGCCTCATCGAAATCCGCCTCTTTCTTTATGTAATTCACAAACCCGTCGATGGTGTTCTCCAAAGAATCGTATCCCGCACCTCTGGGTAACCTCTTGTTGACTTTTATTCGATTCCTCGCCATCGGTATATCCTTCTCCTCCTGTTTTTCGTATTGCGTTGAAGTCGGTTTCTTGGGTTTTGGAAGCAAAAGGATATCCTCGTCGCGCCATTCGCGCATGTTTTTCAATTTCGATTCGTAACTCTTGTGCAGAGTGTTTGAAAAGTTTGCTTTTGATGGGACGTAGACACCATCCGCGTTTCTTGTTCGTCTGAATCTCGCGGACATATCCAACTTTGGTAATCTGCTCTGCAACTCTTCCAGTTTCTTCTTGTGCGCCAAACGATTTTTCAAGAATCGCACCTGGTGATCTTGCAAAATAGCTGGGGATGGCTTAGCAGCGTCCTTGTCGATTCTATTTAAATTGGAGCGTAGCAAAGTGCTGGGAGGTAACAGGGACTTGAAGAAGTCTCCACCGGAGAGCCTCTTCAACGCGTCCTGCCGCTTCCTCTCCCTTATCGAATTTCTCATATGCAGGATATTTCCCTTCATCAGCTTCGTATAAAAATCCACATCTTCCTCCGTGTATCTGGAAACGTCGCGTCTGTATCTACCGAAGTTCGATTCGTAAGATTCGTCCGCATTGAAGAAATTCTCCAGCTTCTTTATTGTCCTCTCCACCTCATCTTTGTTATCCTAAAATACATCAAATTAATAAATTGACGTTATCAGAATGACAGTTTCTCTTACGTAATTGTTGATGAGAAATTCGCTTGCCAAAAGATCGTCCTTGTAACCGTCATTGCCCTTAACTACCGAGACGTCATCGCCGAACGCTTTGTGGAATCCGTGGTACGAGTTGAGCGCATCCTCCAGTTCGTCCAAATCCTCGAGCTTCTCCTCCGATTGATCGTCCTTGACGTAATCCACGAAATTCTTCTTTTTGGGCGTCTTCACCGTGCTGGTGGGTGGTGGTTTATATTGAAAAATGGGCAAATTCGAAAGAGATATTTTTGAAAAGGACTGCGGCTCCAATCCGAATAAATCGGAGCTTTTAGCGAATAAATCGCCGCTGCTTTTTGCTTTTGGAGAGTCAAAAAATAATTCAGATTTCGATTTTCCGAAGAGTTCGGGTTTCGAATCGAAAGCGAATAAATCTTTATTGTTGTCCAAAGAGAACAGTTCGGGGGAGAATAGATCTTTAATGCTTGTTTCTTTGGTGGGTTTCATGGGAAGACCAGGTAAGACTTTTTTCATATCGGGAAGATCGTCGTCCTCTTCGACGGAAGCGAAACCTGCAAAGATCTTTGTTGGTTTATTTTCTCTGTTATCTTCAATATTATCATCTTCGTATTCTTCGGAGGAAACTCCGGATTTCCTGATCGTGGCTTCCTTTTTATCGTAGTTGAATTTGCTCTTCATTTTTATATCTTTCTTATCGTCGCTTTCCGTTTTCAAGTTGAGCAGTGCCATGTTTATGTCCCTTTTTGGTCTCTGCTTGCTGGAACGTCGTCTACCTGCTCCTCTACCACGACCTCCACGCGCGCTTCTCTTCGCTCGAATCTTACTCTTGACCTTCTCCAAAAGTTCATCAAAATCCGGACTATTGAAGCTCATTCGAGCTTTGGCTCTGTCGCTCAAAACCCTCAAAATTTCCGAACTGCTCAAATCGATGTCTTTCGTCTTCGGTAATTCCTCCTTTCTCAATAGATTTTTCAGATCGACCTTCTTCAAATCCAACTTGTTCATATCCATTTTATTCAAATCCAATTTATTCAAATCCAACTTCTTCAGATTACTAAGATCGACGTTCTTCAAATCGAACTTATTCAACATGAGTTTTCCTCCTTCGTCCGTTTTCACTTTGTTCTCCTTCACTCTTTCCAAAAGAGATTGCTTCCAATCGTCGGCCTTGATGAACGGTTTTAATTGGATCCTCTTGTAGTATTTCTCGTCCTCCTCAATCTCCTCCTCGATTCGATGGTAAAGATCGGAAAGTTTGGCAATGGGTTTTCCAGTATTTATTCTCGAGAAAATGGACTCAGCCGATTTTTCTTCTTCGGGAAAATCTATGCCCTGCGCGTTGTCCATCTCCTGCAGAATCAAATTCGTTTCGTCCTCCTCCTCGACGCAAACGGGAATTCTCGCACCCGGTAAAACGAAGAATCCAATCGACTTGCCGGGAATCGTGAGCGAGAGATGCGTCATGGCTTTTGCTCTCCTCAACTTTGGTTTGAAATCGAAACGGTTTTGCGTTAGATTCTGCATGGAAATCACTTCGCCGTTCAGTAAAGTTTCCCTGCAAAAAAAAAATTGATTAATGATTTAGCTTTTAATTTTATATGAATGGATTACATTGAATCTTCGCTGGGAGATGTTAAGATGTAGGAGCGCACTTCCAAGTTCTTCATTTGGGTTCCGGCGACCAGAAGAGATGAGGTGTGCTCTTGCGTTTGATTGTTGACCATCATCACGGTCATCGCTCCTCTCACCGAATAACTGTTTTGATTTCGCGAGCAGTGAGCGTACACTTGGGCCTTCGACGGCGTCAAAGAAGTTTGTTTCACTTCCAGTACGTTACTGCCCATCAAGTGTTTATGCAAAATGGAAATCCAATAAGCCTAAGAGAAAGAAACAAGATTAGTACAAACTAATAATTGACTGAAAGCAAACTTACGGGAGTGTCGGAGAAGAGTTCCTGCAACCTGGGTTGTCTGAAAATCACGCTGAAACCATTTTTGGCCGCTTCCCCGATTTGCACTCCCCAATCCAAAGCAGAATCAAAAGAGACGATCGGTCCGCTCTTCGGTGCAGAAATCCAAATCTCCGGAGTTTTCGAGTATCTCGTTGAAAGCAAACGATGCATGGCATCTTTACCCATCAACTCTCTGAAATCAATTCGATTCAATATCTGGAATGGTAATTAAATAATTATAAAATACTCACGGTTCCCACATAACCGCATCCACCTGGAGTTCGTCGAGTTGCCTTTCAGTTACGGTTGGAAACTCGCTCAAATCGCTTCCAACCGTTTTCCAAGTGGCTTTGCTCCCGGGAAACGCATCCAAAATATGTTTTAACGTCTTCAGGTCATCTCTGTAACCGTGCTGCGTTTTATCCCTTGCGTCTAAAGGAAGAAATTTTTATATTTCTGTTGAATTTTCTTTGAGTTTCTGTTACCGTAGCCCAGCTGCCAATAGCAGTTGACGTTCATCTTGGAGCTTATTTCGAGAAGGGAGAGCGTCGACTTTGGATCCCAATCCTCGTTGATTCGTTCTGCGTCGTTTATGGCGTAAACCGGGGTGAAATTCGCCGCTCTCACCCATTCGTTCAGAGCCCACCATTTCGTCGGGCCGAAGACTATGTTGCTGGTGCTCTCCGTGATAACGTCCGTCGCCTTCGAATCATCCTCGCTGTAGCTCAAAAAGGACGTGGATGGTCCGGCTATACGAAGATAGATCGGAGACAGACTCGTTGCCAAGCTCAGAGAAGTTGAACTGTTGAAATAAAGAAACAGAATGAAAGAGTTTGAAATTCAAATAAAAAGTACAATCCACTCACCTCAATTTGATTCCGCTGAAGAGGATCGCCGGATCCACGGAGATGCTTATGAACTTATCGTCGACCTTGTGCAGAGATTTCTTGCCGTTAACGATGCTCTGGCTTTCGTCGCTCGATCCTGTGGGTATCCTGAAGAGCAGGAAAAGTCCGATGGGCAGAAATCTGAGGTGAGTTGGACTCCTCATCGTTGCTCGCTGATTGACGACGAACGAACGACATTCGATGAACCAGGTCTTCGATTTTCACTTTTGCCGCCCTCAGCGAATTCGCTATTTTCGTTCGTCGCTTGTTTACCGGTTGAGAAATGTAAGCAAGTAGCAATTTCCACCGCATCATCAGAAATTTGCACCAAATAACTTCGAACGTAGGTCACCTACGCATTTTAAAACTGGGTTAAATTAAGTAAACAATTTTAATTATTTATTAAATGACTCAAAGTAGTAGATCAATCCACACTTTGGAAAATTTTAAATTCATTACTTAATAATTACTCTAAATAAATTATCGTCCCTTTATATTTACAAATAATTAAAAAAAGTTTTAATTTAAAATTTGAATTTAAATTTAAATGTTAATACTCGACAACCAACTATACACGACAGCAGCGCTCTCACAGGCTTTGACAAATTGAATGAACTAAATTCAGTTGGGTAGCTGAGCGTTAGATAGAGCCACGCAATTTGCAATTTTTGTGCATGCTTTAATTAATTTAAGCTTATCATATAATATTATTATTTTCTTAAGTATTAAATAATTTAAGGTAATCTTTAATTTATTTTTATTTAAAATGTGTATATGCAATTGTATATACACGAGCGCAGTTGATTCTGATATTCGCCGGTAGATGTCGCTGCTAAAAAATTAATTATCAAATCTCGTTATTTTTACAAAGTAATCACGTATTCGGTTTTGTTTTATATTCAATTAATTCGTTTCTTTTGTAGGATTTGCTGCAGTTGCGATGCTATAAGTTTGTAATTGTTTTAATGTAGGCAACCAAAGTTGGTCGTTTCATCGAAACCAAAACATAACCGTGCTGTCAAATGGGATTTAGGTTTTGTGTTTATTTGTTTGTTGTTCTTCGCGTGTTAAATATGATGAGCGGAGACTGAAGAATTTGCGTAACCAGAAGAAACATTGAGAATGTCTGGGCGTCTGGAGGTGATCTGGACTCCGGTCCATGATAAATTCATCACTTGGGGCTCGGAGTTTTCACTTTACCAGGTGGAGAATATCAGGGAGGGATACACATCGGGTAAGTGAACATTGCATTGTGTAATCATTTATTTATTTATTTCTAATGTGTTGCAGGATGTCGAATGTCGAGCAGCACTGGTGCGAATTTGTTGGCCACAACGCCAAGCACATATTTTGCCAAATGTGTGGATGTGTACCCGCAATCGGATAAGGATATTTTGCTGGCTATTGGATACACGAATGGTCGAATTATATTGACAACATTTGGGCCTACAATTTACGATTCACAGGGGATCACAAAAAAGGAGCTATGTGAGTATTTATAATAATTTGTTTCTTTTTTTCTATTTATTTATTATGATTTTCATTTTATAGTTCCTAGATACCCGAGGCAGTGCAATGCGGTTGCATGGAATCCAATTGATGTGAACAAAATCATTGGTGGTTTGGATAAGCACAGATCAGAGCATTCTGTTTTGCTGTGGGATGTTGTCAGGGGCAGCGGTAACTATGAGAGCAGCAACAATAGGAATGCAGAGCATCCAAGACCCATCAGTGAGTATGGTTTGTCTGAGACCACCTACAGTCTGGCATGGTTCCAGAACAACAGCAAATTGGTGGCAGCCGGGATGAGTTTGAAGAACATCAAACTAATTGATTTTAGAGGTAAAAAAAAGGTGTATGATTATTTTAATTATTCTATATTAACTTACGTTTCATTTTAGATACGACGAAGGCAGCCACATCGACTCTGACTAAAGCAGTTTACGGCGTATGCATCGATCCACACAACGATCATTATTTAGCTTCATTCCACGACTCGCAGATTTACGTGTGGGATGTGCGGAATTTCGAGAAATCGATCGTCTGCCTGACGCAACCCAAATCGTTGATGAAGATCTCCTGGTGTCCTACCAAGTAAATATTAATTAATTTTGCAATGCAATTTATTGAAATATTCTCTTTTTTTTGTAGACATAATCTATTGGGAGCTCTGCATAAAGAATCATCGATGATTCATTTATACGACATCCAGCAATCGGCTATTGCTAACGAGGATTTCGAGCCTTCCGTCTTGGATCGCACCGTTGTGCCAGGTTCCAGCAAGAACTTGACCTCCTTCAGTTGGCACGAAACGCACGAGAATCGCTTACTTACCATCGCTTTGAACGGTAATTTATTTCCGCTATACTTTTTTCCATATTGAAAAAACTAAATAGATTCGATTTTCAGGATCTTTAATCGATTACACCGTCTTCGAGAGCATCACTCTAAATTACGCTGCGAACTTTAACATGGTCTGGACGTACGGCAGGAAGACGATGAAGTGCATCAACAAGAGCAACGAGCTGTTCGCAAATTTGGATGATATTTCGTACAGGATGATGGAGCGGGCCAAGAGCGGTTACGGTTTGAAAGTGCGCATCATAGATTGTTACGAATTTCTTAATTGATTTCCGTGTTGCAGGATGAATTGTACAAGAATGGTGAGCTGGTTGACGATGACGCTGCTCTGGCTAACGTTTGGAATTGGCTCTACTACAGCGAGAAACTAGTCACGGATGGTGCAGTGAAGAACACTAACTCGAAACATCCGGGCGTTAGAGATGTCCTCAAGTTGGATCCAAACTCGACGAAGAGCGAGGCACATTCCACCACGTGGCTCGATCTTCCTGCAAACAACAATCTCGGTGTCATCAAACAATACAAGTATTGCTGATTCTTATAATTTATGTAATATTTAATCTATTAATTATATTATGTTTTCTTGCAGTCACGAGGATCGAGATTGCGCGCTGAACCTGTGCGGATGGCACATGGACACGGAAAAGTTCCTAAAGTTTTTGGATAGATTGGCGAAGAAGAACGCGCATTCGAGGGCTGCAGCTTTGGCGGTGTTCAATCTGCGGCTTCGGACTGCTATCGACATCCTGCACAAAAGTCCGGACAGGAATCTGAACGTGGTTGCAATGGCCTTGGCAGGATTCACCGACGACAAGAACAGCATGTGGAGGCAATTCTGTTCTAATCCAAAGGTGAAGATGAGCGATCCGTATTTGAGGGCGATGTTCGCATTTCTCACAGCGGAAAACGCGAATTACGATAACGTTTTGGTAAGCTATTTTTATTTATCGATTCGTGAAATTGAGTTTTAATATTTATTATATTTGTGTAGAATGAAAACGAGATTTCGGTGGACGATCGTGTGGCGTTTGCGTGCACTTTCCTCTCCGATTTGAAGCTGAATGAATATTTGAAATCTCTGACGACGAAGATGATAAGTGAAGGGAATTTGGATGGAATGCTTCTTACCGGTGAGTTTAAAAACGATGATAATATATACAATGTATATTGATTTTTTTAATATATTTGCAGGAAATAATATGGATGGAATTCGTCTGCTGCAACGGTACTTGGATATAACTGGCGATATCCAATCGACGGCTCTGATTTCGGTGCGTGCGTTCGGAGCGGATCTTCTGCAGGAGACTCAGGATTGGGTGCTGAGCTATACCAACCTGCTGGACACGTGGCAGCTGTGGCACGAGAGGGCCCTCTTCGACGTGATGTTCCAAGCGCAGAGGCCGAACGATAAGCCGCGTCAGCAGGTGTTCGTCTCGTGCAAGTTCTGCGGTAAAAGCATCTCCGCTTACATGCACGGCCTGAACAGGGGCAGAGGAACGTTTTCCAGGATGGGAGTGACCGCCAACAAGATGAAGATGTCCGCATGTCCACACTGCCGCAAACCGCTCACCAGGTGCGTGATATGTCTGATGCACATGGGGACGACGACGGGCGTCCAGGATAACGGGGACACCGAGGCCAACAAACTGGTCGATTTCTCCAACTGGTTCACCTGGTGTCAAACTTGCAGGCACGGTGGTCACTCGTCGCACATCATAAATTGGTTCAAGTAATTATCCAATATTATCCATTACAAAATTATTATTTCTTTCAAATTATTTGTGTTTTAGGGAACATTCCGAATGCCCGGTGACTGCCTGCACGTGTCGCTGTTTCTCCGTAGACACGATAAGCGCGAATCCCAAATAGTTTGGAATCGAGAGTTTCACACTTTAAGTACACAAAGGGAAGATCGACATCTTCCCGTATAACTTTATTACGATGTATGTAGTAGCATTAATATTAATATATATATACATATATATTTTATATGATAATAATCTAAGTGAAATTGTTAAACACTTATTATTTATGCTCGTACTACATTGACCTTAACTTACCTTGTAGATTTAAATCCTGTAAATTAAACAACAACAAAAAAGACATTTAAATAACAACATCCATTAATAGTTATTTAAATTTTCGGTGAACAAATTTTGAAAAGGAATTTTAATTTATTAATATGAAAACATGGTTTGGTTTTACGCAAATATATATATATATTTATTTATTATATAGGACATTCATGTATTACATCGAATATCGGTTATTGTGTATAGTTTTCTTTGTAATGGTTTATTATTTCATTTCATTCTCAACACAAATTTCTTCTACTTTCAAAATAACAATTTCGTAATCTAAAGCGCAATTCCCTTCCTCCTCCACCTTGTGTTATATATATGTTCGCTCCTTCGTCCGCAAATTAAAAATCCATTCATTTAGGCCATCCGTTTCAAAATTTCCATGTACCTCGTCGCGATGAGCAAATTTTGGTCCTAAACATTATCAACAACAATCTTTGGTATCCAACGTGTAATCACCAGACAGACACATGTATATATTATTCATTGTTTCGCAACACGTTTGAGTGAATAATCTGTATTTAGTTTTTTTTTTCCCCCATAATCCTTTCGTTTGTGCTGCATCCTTAATTAATTAGTTTTATATGTATATAAATATGAAGTATAGTTTCCTGCGGCTTTGGTAAATATTAAACACCGAGTTGTGTGCGAATCAATAGACAGATAGAGAGACAGACAAGACAATAGACATAAATTAGCTTTTTTTTTTTGTTGTTTGCTTATGAACTGTGCCATTCAAACAGAGGACGTTGGTCCCCTTCAAATGATCACGCAGTTCTCCATCTTCTTCTTAATCTGTCTGAATTTGCGCCTCTTCTTGTCCTTAATAGCTGCTTCGTTACGGACAATCCTCACCACCTTAAATTGAAGTCAGGTTATATGATGTGAGATGTGTTAATAAATTTTCTTTTACCTCATGGAAAGTGGCATCAATGTTGAGTGGTGGATCTTTGGCGCTTGTCTCAATGTATGGGATGCCTAATTTGTGGGCGAGCTCTCTGCCCTGCTCTTCAGTCACCTTCCGCAGATGCACCAGATCCACTTTGTTAGCCACCAGGAGCATTGGGTAAACATCCCTGCAAAAACGAATCCGATTATGTATCGGCTGTTGCACATTCGCACAGAGATCAACCTGTCTTTGACCCTCAATATCTGCGTGTGGAAATGCGGTATGTGCTCGTAGCTGTTCTTATCGGTGACAGAGTAGACCAGAAGAAAACCATCACCCTTTCTCATATACTGTTCCCTCATGGCACTGAACTCCTCCTGCCCTGCCGTGTCCAGCACTAAAAATAGCGTAGTGAAAACATAAGCAGGCAGTCTATGCTAGCAATACAACCGTTACCATCCAAGATGCACCATTGACCATCGACGTCCACATGCTGCAGGTAGCTGTCCTCGATGGTGGGATCGTAGTCGGTGACGAAGAGCTTCTGGAAGAACTGGATGGTGATGGCACTCTTTCCTACACCACCATCACCGACCACCACCAGCTTGACGGTCGGTAGATTATCGTTCGGAGGTTTCGTCATTTCGTGATGCTGCGGACAGAGGGGATGGACCAAAACGGCTCTATCGAACAACACCCAATTAATCGAAGCGGGCGCGCAACGATAATGATAACAGCAGATATCGATCCGTCACCTGATGACAGCACCGGTTGACACTGACAGTTGAGAGGTGCGAACACACCTTGCAGCAAAAGCAACACGAAAGCGAACGATACAGTGCGGAAATGAAAATAAAACAACAAACGAAAACAAATATTAATAAAACTATAATTATAACAAACCAATGCACATAAATAAATCAAAGAAATTTTTTTTTTTTTTTTTTTTTTTTTTTTTTTTGTACCGTGCTTCATCCTTAATGGATGAGCTTTTCCCATTTAGCTGCGTCCTGTCGACGCCATACGCCAGTCACGATCGGTATCCTATAAAGGATTTCTAAAGCTTAAAATTAAGGTTTTTTTTTTTTTTAAATTTTTGTTTAACTATAGGGATGTGTGGGTGGCGAATACAAAGTTGGCTATAGCTTTATAAACTTCTGGGCGATTCTCTGCCAGAAGGGCGTCAATGGAAGTAGGCAACTGTATCCTCATTGATACTAGCGAAGCTAGAAGAGTGTAAGTGGCTGCTGCGTGTTCTGGGCACTCAAACAGGACGTGGTTCACTGTTCCCGTCTCTCCACAGGAGCACCGATCGGTGTTGGAGAGTCCAACTCTGTGGAGATGCGTTGGAGCAAGGGTATGTCCAGAGCGAAGCCTCGATAGGCAAGACACCTGGACCTTTTTGTAAAGGCCAGTATGTACAAACCAAGGCTTTGGAGTAATTTGCCTATTGAATTGAAAATAGTATTTTCCTTTACATGAACAGTCGCTTTCAAATTTTTGCTGCCATTCCGTCAGAGCGGATCGCCTGATCTCCTCGAAGAAGTCAGTGTGAGGAATCTTGATTTCGAGAGCTACCTCAATGCAGTGGCCCTCGTTCGCGGCCGAGTCTGCCAGTTCGTTGCCAGTTATGCCCTGATGACTTGGCACCCAGCAAAGCTCCACCTGAACTCCGTCAGTGGAAAGTCTCTTAAGACGATTTCTGGCTTCTAGGGCCCAAGGGTTCGTCTTTGTCAGGGTCTGTTTGCTGCAGATACTGCTTATTGATGAAAGGGAATCGGAGAACACTACTATGTTTCTGGTGCCGTGGATGCTGGAGGCAATGTTTAAAGCTCTGCCAATTGCGTATAGCTCAGCGGTGAAAATTGAGCAGCTAGATGGTAACTTTCCGCACTCGCTTATGTTCGCCTCCGGGATAGATATTCCATATGTTGCAGATCTAGGGTCTTTGCGAATAGAACCATCGGAATATATCTTTAAAAACCCTCTGTAGTGTTCGTCCACAAACTCCGAAAACATCTGGTTAACGATTAACTCAGAATTGCCACATTCTTCTCTTTTTTTAGAAAATTTCCGAGTGGAGATTTGCAGAGGCTGAGCTGGTGGATGCTCATACATTCGATCAAACGCCTTATTGTCAATATGTGATTTCATGATGTCAACCTCCTCCAAGCAACTGATGATCAGAGGAACTCCTTTCCTCCTCCAATAAGGTCTCCTTGAGAATGCCTCCGCAGCGGTCACTACCGAAGGAATAACGACGGACGTTCCTCCAATGGCGATGTTTCGAAGCAGAAGGCGCTTCGTCAGTAAACGTCGTCGAATCCGGAGAGGCATGACCCCCGCATCAGCGTGAAGGACATTGATTGGAGTGGACATCATGGAACCCAGGCATGTCCGAAGAGCTTGGTTCTGGATGCGGTCGAGAATTCTCAGAGAGGATCTGGCACAATGTGAATACACAAAACATGCGTAGTCTAACCTTGAAAGGATCAATGCCTTGAAGAGCATCAACAGCGTGGAAGGGTCACAACCCCAGTCTCTGCCCGACACAGCTTTCATGACGTTCAGGCCGTGGAAACATGCCTGTGAGGTTGATTTGATCTGAGGCTTCCATGAAAGTTTGTCATCAAAGATGACTCCCAGAAACTTGAAGGTGTTCACTATTTCGATGTCCAATCCGCCCATCGTAATTCGCGGCTGAGTGACTGCGCGCTTCCTGGTAAAGACCATGACTTTGGTTTTTGCAGGAACTGCCTCCATATGTTGGCCTCCCAAAAATGCAGTGATGTTGCAGAGCGTTAAGTTCATTTTCTCCTCCAGTTGGTTCATATCAGCGCCTGCGGTATATACGGCCAGATCATCTGCGTATGCCAAAAATTCAACGCCTTCAGGCATGATATCCTGGATGGCATGTATATATATGTTAAAAAGCAGGGGACTTAGCGGGCTGCCCTGTGGGACACCTGTGAATGACCATCTAGAGTCAGAGACAGGGTCAGAGCCTGAGATGTGCAAGCTTTTGTCCTTTGTTAAACTGGAGATGCAGTTGGTAAATTGAGCCGGGAGGCCTATAGAGTCGAGAATGTTTCTCAAGATGGTAGGTGAAACATTGTCAAATGCTGATTTGATATCTATAAAGCACAGCAGCATGGAATGGTTGCGCGAAAAAGTACTGTTGATGTTAGCAAGTAATGCGCAAATGTTATCATTGGTGCCTCTGCCCTTCCTGAATCCCGAGAATGATGTTGGCAGAATCGATCGATTCTCCACATACCACTCCAACCTGGCTTTCAGCATTCCCTCGAGGCATTTTTTCACCGAAGATATCAGCGCGATCGGCCTGTAGCTGGCAGCCAAATGGGGAGTGGCTCCCTTCTTCAGGATTGGAAAAATTTTGATGGTTGACCAAGATGCTGGGAAGCTACAGGTGTTAAATGCTTCGTTGAAAAGAGCCAGGAGAATTTGTTTTCCATTTTCAGGAAGATTTCTCAGCATTGCCGCTGTAACTAGGTCCGATCCAGGAGCAGAATCCTTAGCGTGATTTAAAGAAGCATGGAGTTCTCCAGGTTCAAACGGCTTTGTCATTTCAGCATCAATAGTTGGAGACATAGATGAGAGGAAGTGTTGTTGAACACGAGCAGAGTCGGGAGCCAATTTACGAAGAAACTCCTCATGCCATTCCATGTTAGCATGTGCGTTTATTGAAGGTGACTTCCTGTTGAGGCGATTGAACGCCCTCACTTTCTTCCACACATAAGAAATTGGTGAGTCTCTGCTGAGTGTTTCGCAAAAGGCTCTGAAATGTGCTCTCTTCTTTGATTTCAATAGTTTCTTAGTTTCCGCGATGGCTCGTTTAGCCGCAATGAGATGCGACATTCTTCCAGTGTTGTGGTATATCTTAAGGAGCCTTTTTCTTTTAGCAACAGCAATCGAGCAATCGTCATCCCACCAGGGGCAAGGAGGATGTTGCCTATTTACTGCTGCAGATCTCGAGTTATCCGTGGCTGCCTTGATGATGGTAGATGTCAAGCAACACAAGTCCATGTCCGGACCTGTATCGAACATGCTTTTCAGGTCAGCCGTGTACTTCTCCCAGCGGATATTTTTGAGATTGAACCGAGTAATCGGAGGTTGTACAGTATGGAGGGGTTGCAAGTTCTGTTGTCGAAGTGGACGATATTCACACAACACTGGGTAATGGTCGCTACCATGCGTATCTTTCCAGGTGCTCGAATTGAGATTGAGGGCGACATCGGGAGAAGCAAGCAGCAGGTCCAAGATGGAAGGAGAACCGTGTGCGAGTCTTGTAGGCTCCATATCGTTCAGCAGAACCAAACCATGTGCATCGATTGCCGCCATCAGCTCCCTGCCATTGACGTTGTCTCTATTATGGCCCCAGTGCGAATGGTGAGCATTGAAGTCACCCATGATGATATAGGGCAGCTCGGCACTCGCAAGGAGACGATCCCAAGCATCCCTTCTCATTGTGACATTTGGAGGGATGTAGGCTGCTATCACGTGCAAGCCGTCGATTTTAACCTGCGCAAATTGGGCGTGCGTGGGGTGTCTGAAATTGGGAACGGAGAAGGTGGCAGTGATCGAGGACTTCACCAAGATCGAGACACCGCCTTTGCCATCTTCACGTCTATTGTGAAAAGCTCTGTAGTTGGGGACAGAGCATCTGACCCCTGGACTAAGCCAGGTTTCATTCAATAAAACGACATCAATGTCGTTCGTGTCGCACATTCTGATTAGATCTGTATGGTTGGAATGAATGGATCTGATGTTCCAACTAAGGACTCTCAGTGTCTGATCCATTTTCGACTAGCGTGTTAGTTAGAGCCTTAATTACGTTTTGAAGAGCGTCTGCTGCCTTCGGATTGAACCGAGAACGCCCTTCTTTAATCTTGATCGCCAGAACTTGCAAAAGAGAAATTATTTCCTGCTCTGTATCTTCTGCATCATTTGAAGTGTCTGTATGTATGGGTTTGGATGGGTGCTCGAATACAGGAGAAGATCTTTCTCTCGTAGAGGAATTGCACTGTCTTGTTCTCTTTTTGTATGAAGATTTTGAGGTGGTCGCTTCTGGAAGAACTTGAATAGCAGTGTTTTGCTTGTGAGCTGGGAATGATTTAATATAGCTTCTTCTTTGAGTGTGTTTTGGTGGAGATAAGGTGACAGAAGCAAAAGATCTGCTGGTGTATACTGAGGGGTTGTTGATGCATGGAATCTCTTGTTCTGAATTTTGTGCTGGAAAGTCTCTCATGCCATTCAAATTATGTCTTCTTGGGTCTACAACACCTCTTGCTTCAAAGAACGAACAATTGTGCCGTACCATGACTTCTTTAATCTTCAGCTGTTTGCGGAATTCTGGGCACTGCCTTTCTGAGTATTTCACATTCTGTTCATTTGTGAGATGGGGGTCACCACAGTAATTGCAAACTGGACTGTTTCTCTTTGGGCATTGATCAAGTGGGTGACTTTCTGCACAAGCTGGACATATTGTCACTTTGCTTTTGCAAATTTTTTTGGTGTGGCCATATCTGAGGCACCCAAAGCATTGAATTACTTTGGGTATATATAGCTCCGGACGTCTGTAATTGAAGAAAATGGTAACCGAGTCGGGGATCTGGCGACCTCTAAAGGTGATGATTAGAGAGCCTGTTGGAACGTAAATTGATTCTCCTTGCTGATCAGTGGATCGTCGTTTTATTCTTTCCACCCGTAGGACTTCTCTTCCATCGCAACACTCTAGATTTTCTTTGACTGTTTCATCAGTAATGCTGTTATCAATATTTCTAATTATTCCTTTACATGAGATGATGTGAGCTGGTATAAACAATTTAATTTTAGCCTGGGTGGGGAATGTGGAAGTTAGAAATGAATTTGCTGCAGTACGGGAGTTAAAGAAAATTGCAGTCCTGTTCCTGCCTCTGCTTTCCACTCTGGAGATGAGCCTTTTGAATGAGCGGCTAAGTTTGTAACCCAGGGATACTGAGCTAATGGGATTAAGTTTTGGATCTATGGGTTCGGCCATGATAACAAAAGGTCCAGTGTCCTGTTCAGAGAACATGTTGATGTTGGAGAGTGGGTTCTTCGAGGTGCTGCTAAGACTTTCAATAGCCATCCTTGTTCTATCTTCAATGTCAATCATTTCTCCGTCATTGGTTTTGCCTGTCTTTAGAAAGACATCTATCTCTGCTCTCAAATCTTCAGAAATGTCTAATTTCTTCAACTTGGTACTATCTGTACTGCTTTCCATATTAATGCTTATGAGGGAAACAAGCTCGGTGAAGTTGGAGATTTGGGCAAGGGGGGCAGAATGCCCGGCCATTTTATCACTGTTTTCCCCCATAATGGGGGAAGGATGACTGAAAAGCGATAACTCGCTAATCAGTAAGGGTATGATCCCTTTCAATACACTTATTGAATTTAAACTCTTTTCTATACACAACTTAACCTCAGATTTATTCGACAACGATGCTCACTAGTCAAGAGTCGGCGCGCGAATCACGTTTTTTTTTTCAAAAAAAAAAAAAAAAAAAAAAAAAAAAAAAAAAAAAAAAAAAAAAAATCAAAGAAATGTATAAAATAATAAATTGAAAACGTAATTGCGCCATCTACCGTTCAATAGCCGAAACAATCGAAAAATAATATGCTGATAATTAAAAAAATTTATATATAAATAAAATTCACTGTATAAATTACGAAATTATGCATGCCCAAAACTAAAAATCTATTTTTGCATTCTACATGATCCTTAGGGATAATATAACACATCTGAATGTCAGAAACAAAGAAAATAGTAAAAATACAATTTTCGCCAAAAACCCTTGAGACTAAAAGTATTTCTTTTTTCAGCAGGACCCAGCAAAACCCAAAAACTTATTCTTCCATTCTACATGATCCTTAGGGATATTATAACACATTTCAATACTAGTTGCAGTGTAAGTATTTGAAAAAATAGAAAATAGCATTTTTCATCAATAACCTGGAGAGACTAAAAGTATTTCTTTTTTCAACAGGACCCAGCAACACCCAAGCATCTATTCTTGCATTCTACATGATCCTTAGGCATAGTATTACACATCTGAGTGTCAGTTACAGTGAAAATACTTGAAAAAGTAAAAATTCCATTTTTCACCAAAAACCTGGAGAGACTAAAAGTATTTCTTCTCTCAGGAGGACCCAGCAACACCCAAGAATCTATTGTTGTTTCCTGCATAATCTTTACAGATAGTATAACACATATAAGTGACAATAGTAATGAAAATACTGGTAAAAATACAACTACAAATTTTCATAAAAAAAAAAATGAAAAATAAGAAACTAAAATTATTTCTTCTTTCAGGAGGACCCAGCAATACCTAAAAATCTATTCTTGCTTTCTACATGATCACAAGGGATAGTATAATACATCTGAATGACATAATCAAAGAGAATTCTGAAAATACTAAAATTACCATTTTTCACCAATAACCCCCGAGAGACTAAAGGTATTTTATCTTTCAGGAGGACCCAGTAACACCCAAGAACCTATTCTTGCATTCTACATGATCCTTAGGGATAATATAATTCATCTGAGTGTCAGAAGCAAAGAAAATACTGAAAATAGTAAAAATACAATTTTCACTAAAAAGTCCTGATAGACTAAAAAAGTATTTCTTATTTCAGGAGAAGCCAGCCACACCCAAGAATCTATTCTTGTATTCTACCTGATCCTTAGGGATAGTATAACAAGAAGCCAATATTGCTTCCAACCTTATCATTAGAGATATTATAACACATCTGAGCATCAGTAGCTATAAAAATAGTAGTAATACAATAAGTTTAACATCGTAACACCGCTCACATAGTATACAGCTCGTAATAGACGAATATATTACTTCACCGATCTACCAATGGGCTCATTGGATGAGCCACACTTTTTTCTTTAAATTTGCATATTAGATGATCATTTAACACCAATAGTTAACGATTGCTTAAAAAAAATATGATTGTATATTGTATCCATTTGTAAAAATTGCTAAATAAATGATAATTCACAAACTTCGTTAATAATATTTATTTATAGCCTTAAAGAATGATTCTTTCCCTTTCTATCGCTACCAAATTCATTAATATTGGTCCAATAATAAGAAAGTTATTAAACTTTTATGCGACGACGGTTTACGCTCATCGCATCGCATCATATTATAGTATTAAACCTTTTTTAGGTGAAAAGCTTACGTCACGAATCTACCAATAGGCTCATTGGATGGGCCATCCTTTTACTTTTAAAATTGCATACTTGCTGATCAATTGCCAGGAATATTTATCTATTAATTAAAGAAAACATAATTGTATTGTACAGATTCATAAAAGTTGCTAAATAAATAGTAATTTACAAATTTTATTGAAAATATTTATTAATCGTCTTAAAGACTGATTCTTTCACTTTCCATCGCTACCAAATTCATTAATATTGGTCAACTAATAAGAAAGTTATTAAACTTTAATGCGACGACCGTTTACGCTCATCGCATCACAAGTCCCCCCCCTGAATTGCGAAAATTCCAGAAAATTTCGATTTACACTAGGAGACTAGGAGTAGCGAGGAGGTATATGGGATTTATGTTGGTAATAAAAAAATATGAGAGGATACGGATTTAAGTTGGCAGTACCTAAGAATGAGAATGTGTAAGTGAATGTGTGAGAACTGTCATACTTGTCAGTGAGTTGTCACAAATTAAGGACAAGTGCCTTTATTGGATTTCTTCATCATTCTGCAATGTCCTGAATGCAGACTGAATGAAAAACGTGCTTCATTGCTTCCTCCTTGTGTTTCCTTGCATGGCAGACTTTTCTTTGAACGCTTCATTTCACTTCAGGTAAGTAGTACTACTCCAACATGTAAACAACCATCGATCTCTAAAGTTGTTTGCTTTTCTAATAGATACATAGATGCTGTGATGCTAAGGAAAATGCTCAAATACTTTTTGGTAACAACACATCTCAAAGACAATTCATATACCTGGTACCTGCATTAATGGATAGTAACCAAAAGTTAAATAGTCGCACTTGTCAACAATCGATTGTTGAACATGTTATTCTTATAGGAGATGCTCCTGCAACCAGGATATGTGCAAAGTTGACTTCCTTTATTTGCAAAGAAAGTGGATGACATTACAAAATGCTAGTTGGAGTGAAAATATTGGAAAAAGTAAAAATATAAATTTTTCACCAGAAACCAATAGAGACTACAAGTATTTCTTTTTTCAACAGGACCCAGCAACACCCAAAAACCAATTATTCCATTCTACATGATCCTTAGGAATATTATAACACATTTCAATACTAGTTGCAGTGTAAGTATTTGAAAAAATAGAAAATAGCATTTTTCATCAATAACCTGGAGAGACTAAAAGTATTTCTTTTTTCAACAGGACCCAGCAACACCCAAGCATCTATTCTTGCATTCTACATGATACATAGGCATAGTATTACACATCTGAGTGTCAGTTACAGTGAAAATACTTCAAAAAGTAAAAATACTATTTTTCATCATAAGCCCGGAGAGATTAAAAGTATTTCTTTTTTCAACAGGACCCAGCAACATCGAAGCATCTATTCTTGCATTCTACATGATACATAGGCATAGTATTACACATCTGAGTGTCAGTTACAGTGAAAATACTTCAAAAAGTAAAAATACTATTTTTCATCATAAGCCCGAAGAGACTAAAAGTATTTCTTTTTTCAACAGGATCCAGCAACACCCAAAAACCAATTCTTCCATTCTACATGATCCTTAGGGATATTATAACACATTTCAGTACTAGTTGCAGTGTAAGTATTTGAAAAAATAGAAAATAGCATTTTTCATCAATAACCTGGAGAGACTAAAAGTATTTCTTTTTTTAACAGGACCCAGCAACATCCAAGCATCTATTCTTGCATTCTACATGATACATAGGCATAGTATTACACATCTGAGTGTCAGTTACAGTGAAAATACTTCAAAAAGTAAAAATACTATTTTTCATCATAAGCCCGGAGAGACCAAAAGTATTTCTTTTTTCAGGTGAACCCAGCAAGTCGCAAGTATATATTTTTGCAATCTACATGATCATTAGAGATAGTGTAACACATTTGAGTACCAGTAGCAGTGAAATTACTTGAAAAAGTAAAAATTCCATTTTTCACCATAAACCTGGAGAGACTAAAAGTATTTCTTCTCTCAGGAGGACCCAGCAACACCCAAGAATCTATTGTTGTTTCCTGCATAATCTTTACAGATAGTATAACACATATAAGTGATAATAGTAATGAAAATACTGGTAAAAATACAACTACAAATTTTCATAAAAAAAAACTGAGAAATGAGAAACTAAAATTATTTCTTCTTTCAGGAGGACCCAGCAAAACCTAGGAATCTATTCTTGCTTTCTACATGATCCTAAGGGATAGTATAATATATTTGAATGTCATAAGCAAAGAAAATACTATATATACAATTTTTGCCAATAACCCCCCCGGAGAGACTAAAAGTATTTCTTCTTTCAGAACAACCCAGCAACACCCAAGAATCTATTTTTGCATTCTACATGTTGCTTAGAGATAGTATAGTACATCTGAGTGTTAGTTGCTGTAACAATACTTGAAAAAGTAAAATTACCATTTTTTGCATCAAAAACTTCGGAGAGACTAAAAGTATATCTTTTTTTAGGAGAACCCAGCAACACCCAAGAACCTATTCTTCCATTCTACATGATCCTTAGGGATAGTATAACACATCTGATGACCAGTTGCAGTGAAACTGCTGAAAACTCTAACATACAAATAGTATAACAGCTAGCATAGTATATGAGCTTGTTATAGACGAATGGCTTAAGGCACGAATTTACCAGTGGGCTCATTGGATAGGCCATACTTTTTCCTTTAAATTTGCATATTCGCTGATCAATTAACACGAATATTTATCGATTACTTAAGAGAAAACATGCTTGTATTGTACCGACTTGTAAAAATTGCTAAATAAATGATAATTTACAAACTTGTTTGAAAATATTTATTTATAGTCTTAAAGAATGATCCTTTCCCTTTCGGTTGCTTCCAAATTCATCAATATTGGTGAACTAATAAGAAAGTTATTAAACTTTTATGCGACGACGGTTTACGCTCATCGCATCGCATGTTCCCAATCATATCATAGTATTAAACCTTTTTTAGGCGAAAAGCTTACAAATCACAAATCTACCAATAGGCTCATTGGATGGGCCATACTTTTACCTTTAAAATTGCATATTCGCTGATCAATTGCCAGGAATAGTTATCTATTAATTAAAGAATAAGTAAATAGTAATTTACAAATTTTATAATAATAATAATAATGGAAGGGGTTGGTAACTAGACTATAATATATTTTTTTAGGCCCTCTGCAGATTATATATCAAAGCGTATAGTTCAGCCATTTTGGCGCTGTTCCAATCTTGACTTTTTAATTAGAACTGTAATTAGAAATTCTTATTTACTAAAGTATTCATTATAGATTTAGCAAGCTAATTATATAAATAGTTGATTTGTAATTGCCTTACTAATGGAGTTATAGACGTTTAAAATAGGTTACGCAGTGACACCTATTTATATTATAAAACATAATATCTGTTAATTATATAGATTAAATAAATTGTATTACAGTAGATGGCCCTTTGACAAAATATTTAATCATTAATAATTCAATAATTTATTGAATTAAGTGCAAATAAATATTACTGGTCGATAAACAATGAATTAACCTTTATTTTAATTAATAAGTAATCCTAATTAATGCTCTAATTAAAAACTTCGATTTGAAACAGCGCTAAAAGTGCTGAACTATAACCTTCTCGCGATCACCAATAGATGGACAAAAAATGGATATTATTAGCGCAGTAACAAACAAACAAAGATTGAATAACGTTCAATACGTCATTTGTTGCGTATTCTAGTGCTCTTTCATAAGCAGTTGAGAGAATTACAAAAAGTCTTACGGTTTTCCTGTAAATTGCAAAAAACTAAAAAAAAACTTAATTTTCGCTTATTACTCGAAAACCAGATAAGATTGAATAACGTTCGATACGTCATTTGTTGCGTATTGTAGTGCTCTTTCATAAGCAGTTGAGAGAATTACGAAAAGTCTTACGGTTTTCCTGTAAATTGCAAAAAACTAAAAAAAAACTTAATTTTCGCTTATTACTCGAAAACCAGATAAGATTGAATAACGTTCAATACGTCATTTGTTTCGTATTCTAGTGCTCTTTCATAAGCAGTTGAGAGAATTACGAAAAGTCTTACGGTTTTCCTGTAAATTGCAAAAAACTAAAAAAAAACTTAATTTTCGCTTATTACTCGAAAACCAGATAAGATTGAATAACGTTCAATACGTCATTTGTTGCGTATTCTAGTGCTCTTTCATAAGCAGTTGAGAGAATTACATAAAGTTTTACGGTTTTCCTGTAAATTGCAAAAAACTAAAAAAAAACTTAATTTTCGCTTATTACTCGAAAACCAGATAAGATTGAATAACGTTCAATACGTCATTTGTTGCGTATTCTAGTGCTCTTTCATAAGCAGTTGAGAGAATTACGAAAAGTCTTACGGTTTTCCTGTAAATTGCAAAAAACTAAAAAAAAACTTAATTTTCGCTTATTACTCGAAAACCAGATAAGATTGAATAACGTTCAATACGTCATTTGTTGCGTATTCTAGTGCTCTTTCATAAGCAGTTGAGAGAATTACGTAAAGTCTTACGGTTTTCCTGTAAATTGCAAAAAACTAAAAAAAAACTTAATTTTCGCTTATTACTCGAAAACCAGATAAGATTGAATAACGTTCAATACGTCATTTGTTGCGTATTGTAGTGCTCTTTCATAAGCAGTTGAGAGAATTACGAAAAGTCTTACGGTTTTCCTGTAAATTGCAAAAAACTAAAAAAAAACTTAGTTTTCGCTTATTACTTGAAAACCAGATAAGATTGAATAACGTTCAATACGTCATTTGTTGCGTATTCTAGTGCTCTTTCATAAGCAGTTGAGAGAATTACGAAAAGTCTTACGGTTTTCCTGTAAATTGCAAAAAACTAAAAAAAAACTTAATTTTCGCTTATTACTCGAAAACCAGATAAGATTGAATAACGTTCAATACGTCATTTGTTGCGTATTGTAGTGCTCTTTCATAAGCAGTTGAGAGAATTACAAAAAGTCTTACGGTTTTCCTGTAAATTGCAAAAAACTAAAAAAAACTTAATTTTTGCTTATTACTCGAAAACCAGATAAGATTGAATAACGTTCAATACGTCATTTGTTGCGTATTGTAGTGCTCTTTCATAAGCAGTTGAGAGAATTACAAAAAGTCTTACGGTTTTCCTGTAAATTGCAAAAAACTAAAAAAAAAACTTAATTTTCGCTTATTACTCGAAAACCAGATAAGATTGAATAACGCTCAATACGTCATTTGTTGCGTATTCTAGTGCTCTTTCATAAGCAGTTGAGAGAATTACGAAAAGTCTTACGGTTTTCCTGTAAATTGCAAAAAACTAAAAAAAAACTTAATTTTCGCTTATTACTCGAAAACCAGATAAGATTTAATAACGTTCAATACGTCATTTGTTGCGTATTCTAGTGCTCTTTCATAAGCAGTTGAGAGAATTACATAAAGTCTTACGGTTTTCCTGTAAATTGCAAAAAACTAAAAAAAAACTTAATTTTTGCTTATTACTCGAAAACCAGATAAGATTGAATAACGTTCAATATGTCATTTGTTGCGTATTCTAGTGCTCTTTCATAAGCAGTTGAGAGAATTACGTAAAGTCTTACGGTTTTCCTGTAAATTGCAAAAAACTAAAAAAAAACTTAATTTTCGCTTATTACTCGAAAACCAGATAAGATTTAATAACGTTCAATACGTCATTTGTTGCGTATTCTAGTGCTCTTTCATAAGCAGTTGAGAGAATTACGAAAAGTCTTACAGTTTTCCTGTAAATTGCAAAAAACTAAAAAAAAACTTAATTTTCGCTTATTACTCGAAAACCAGATTAGATTGAATAACGTTCAATACGTCATTTGTTGCGTATTCTAGTGCTCTTTCATAAGCAGTTGAGAGAATTACATAAAGTCTTACGGTTTTCCTGTAAATTGCAAAAAACTAAAAAAAAACTTAATTTTTGCTTATTACTCGAAAACCAGATAAGATTGAATAACGTTCAATACGTCATTTGTTGCGTATTCTAGTGCTCTTTCAAAAGCAGTTGAGAGAATTACATAAAGTCTTACGGTTTTCCTGTAAATTGCAAAAAACTAAAAAAAAACTTAATTTTCGCTTATTACTCGAAAACCAGATAAGATTGAATAACGTTCAATACGTCATTTGTTGCGTATTGTAGTGCTCTTTCATAAGCAGTTGAGAGAATTACAAAAAGTATTACGGTTTTCCTGTAAATTGCAAAAAACTAAAAAAAAACTTAATTTTTGCTTATTACTCGAAAACCAGATAAGATTGAATAACGTTCAATACGTCATTTGTTGCGTATTCTAGTGCTCTTTCAAAAGCAGTTGAGAGAATTACATAAAGTCTTACGGTTTTCCTGTAAATTGCAAAAAACTAAAAAAAAACTTAATTTTCGCTTATTACTCGAAAACCAGATAAGATTGAATAACGTTCAATACGTCATTTGTTGCGCATTCTAGTGCTCTTTCATAAGCAGTTGAGAGAATTACGTAAAGTCTTACGGTTTTCCTGTAACTTGCAAAAAACTAAAAAAAAACTTAATTTTCGCTTATTACTCGAAAACCAGATAAGATTGAATAACGTTCAATACGTCATTTGTTGCGTATTCTAGTGCTCTTTCATAAGCAGTTGAGAGAATTACGTAAAGTCTTACGGTTTTCCTGTAAATTGCAAAAAACTAAAAAAAAACTTAATTTTCGCTTATTACTCGAAAACCAGATAAGATTTAATAACGTTCAATACGTCATTTCTTGTGTATTGTAGTGCTCTTTCATAAGCAGTTGAGAGAATTACATAAAGTCTTACGGTTTTCCTGTAAATTGCAAAAAACTAAAAAAAAACTTAATTTTTGCTTATTACTCGAAAACCAGATAAGATTGAATAACGTTCAATACGTCATTTGTTGCGTATTCTAGTGCTCTTTCATAAGCAGTTGAGAGAATTACATAAAGTCTTACGGTTTTCCTGTAAATTGCAAAAAACTAAAAAAAAACTTAATTTTCGCTTATTACTCGAAAACCAGATAAGATTTAATAACGTTCAATACGTCATTTGTTGCGTATTCTAGTGCTCTTTCATAAGCAGTTGAGAGAATTACATAAAGTCTTACGGTTTTCCTGTAAATTGCAAAAAACTAAAAAAAAACTTAATTTTTGCTTATTACTCGAAAACCAGATAAGATTGAATAACGTTCAATACGTCATTTGTTGCGTATTCTAGTGCTCTTTCATAAGCAGTTGAGAGAATTACATAAAGTCTTACGGTTTTCCTGTAAATTGCAAAAAACTAAAAAAAAACTTAATTTTCGCTTATTACTCGAAAACCAGATAAGATTGAATAACGTTCAATACGTCATTTGTTGCGTATTGTAGTGCTCTTTCATAAGCAGTTGAGAGAATTACAAAAAGTCTTACGGTTTTCCTGTAAATTGCAAAAAACTAAAAAAAAACTTAATTTTCGCTTGTTACTCGAAAACCAGATAAGATTTAATAACGTTCAATACGTCATTTGTTGCGTATTCTAGTGCTCTTTCATAAGCAGTTGAGAGAATTACATAAAGTCTTACGGTTTTCCTGTAAATTGCAAAAAACTAAAAAAAAACTTAATTTTCGCTTATTACTCGAAAACCAGATAAGATTGAATAACGTTCAATACGTCATTTGTTGCGCATTCTAGTGCTCTTTCATAAGCAGTTGAGAGAATTACATAAAGTCTTACGGTTTTCCTGTAAATAGCAAAAAACTAAAAAAAAACTTAATTTTCGCTTATTACTCGAAAACCAGATAAGATTGAATAACGTTCAATACGTCATTTGTTGCGTATTGTAGTGCTCTTTCATAAGCAGTTGAGAGAATTACAAAAAGTCTTACGGTTTTCCTGTAAATTGCAAAAAACTAAAAAAAAACTTAATTTTCGCTTGTTACTCGAAAACCAGATAAGATTTAATAACGTTCAATACGTCATTTGTTGCGTATTCTAGTGCTCTTTCATAAGCAGTTGAGAGAATTACATAAAGTCTTACGGTTTTCCTGTAAATTGCAAAAAACTAAAAAAAAACTTAATTTTCGCTTATTACTCGAAAACCAGATAAGATTGAATAACGTTCAATACGTCATTTGTTGCGCATTCTAGTGCTCTTTCATAAGCAGTTGAGAGAATTACATAAAGTCTTACGGTTTTCCTGTAACTTGCAAAAAACTAAAAAAAACTTAATTTTCGCTTATTACTCGAAAACCAGATAAGATTGAATAACGTTCAATACGTCATTTGTTGCGTATTCTAGTGCTCTTTCATAAGCAGTTGAGAGAATTACGAAAAGTCTTACGGTTTTCCTGTAAATTGCAAAAAACTAAAAAAAAACTTAATTTTCGCTTATTACTCGAAAACCAGATAAGATTGAATAACGTTCAATACGTCATTTGTTGCGTATTCTAGTGCTCTTTCATAAGCAGTTGAGAGAATTACAAAAAGTCTTACGGTTTTCCTGTAAATTGCAAAAAACTAAAAAAAAACTTAATTTTTGCTTATTACTCGAAAACCAGATAAGATTGAATAACGTTCAATACGTCATTTGTTGCGTATTGTAGTGCTCTTTCATAAACAGTTGAGAGAATTACGTAAAGTCTTACGGTTTTCCTGTAAATTGCAAAAAACTAAAAAAAAACTTAATTTTCGCTTATTACTTGAAAACCAGATAAGATTGAATAACGTTCAATACGTCATTTGTTGCGTATTCTAGTGCTCTTTCATAAGCAGTTGAGAGAATTACGAAAAGTCTTACGGTTTTCCTGTAAATTGCAAAAAACTAAAAAAAAACTTAATTTTTGCTTATTACTCGAAAACCAGATAAGATTGAATAACGTTCAATACGTCATTTGTTGCGTATTGTAGTGCTCTTTCATAAACAGTTGAGAGAATTACGTAAAGTCTTACGGTTTTCCTGTAAATTGCAAAAAACTAAAAAAAAACTTAATTTTCGCTTATTACTTGAAAACCAGATAAGATTGAATAACGTTCAATACGTCATTTGTTGCGTATTCTAGTGCTCTTTCATAAGCAGTTGAGAGAATTACAAAAAGTCTTACGGCTTTCCTGTAAATTGCAAAAAACTAAAAAAAAAACTTAATTTTTGCTTATTACTCGAAAACCAGATAAGATTGAATAACGTTCAATACGTCATTTGTTGCGTATTATAGTGCTCTTTCATAAGCAGTTGAGAGAATTACAAAAAGTCTTACGGTTTTCCTGTAAATTGCAAAAAACTAAAAAAAAAACTTAATTTTCGCTTATTACTCGAAAACCAGATAAGATTGAAAAACGCTCAATACGTCATTTGTTGCGTATTCTAGTGCTCTTTCATAAGCAGTTGAGAGAATTACAAAAAGTCTTACAGTTTTCCTGTAAATTGCAAAAAACTAAAAAAAAACTTAATTTTCGCTTATTACTCGAAAACCAGATAAGATTGAATAACGTTCAATACGTCATTTGTTGCGTATTCTAGTGCTCTTTCATAAGCAGTTGAGAGAATTACAAAAAGTCTTACGGCTTTCCTGTAAATTGCAAAAAACTAAAAAAAAAACTTAATTTTTGCTTATTACTCGAAAACCAGATAAGATTGAATAACGTTCAATACGTCATTTGTTGCGTATTATAGTGCTCTTTCATAAGCAGTTGAGAGAATTACAAAAAGTCTTACGGTTTTCCTGTAAATTGCAAAAAACTAAAAAAAAAACTTAATTTTCGCTTATTACTCGAAAACCAGATAAGATTGAATAACGTTCAATACGTCATTTGTTGCGTATTGTAGTGCTCTTTCATAAACAGTTGAGAGAATTACGTAAAGTCTTACGGTTTTCCTGTAAATTGCAAAAAACTAAAAAAAAACTTAATTTTCGCTTATTACTTGAAAACCAGATAAGATTGAATAACGTTCAATACGTCATTTGTTGCGTATTCTAGTGCTCTTTCATAAGCAGTTGAGAGAATTACGAAAAGTCTTACGGTTTTCCTGTAAATTGCAAAAAACTAAAAAAAAACTTAATTTTCGCTTATTACTCGAAAACCAGATAAGATTGAATAACGTTCAATACGTCATTTGTTGCGTATTCTAGTGCTCTTTCATAAGCAGTTGAGAGAATTACAAAAAGTCTTACGGTTTTCCTGTAAATTGCAAAAAACTAAAAAAAAACTTAATATTTGCTTATTACTCGAAAACCAGATAAGATTGAATAACGTTCAATACGTCATTTGTTGCGTATTATAGTGCTCTTTCATAAGCAGTTGAGAGAATTACAAAAAGTCTTACGGTTTTCCTGTAAATTGCAAAAAACTAAAAAAAAACTTAATTTTCGCTTATTACTCGAAAACCAGATAAGATTGAATAACGTTCAATACGTCATTTGTTGCGTATTCTAGTGCTCTTTCATAAGCAGTTGAGAGAATTACAAAAAGTCTTACGGTTTTCCTGTAAATTGCAAAAAACTAAAAAAAAACTTAATATTTGCTTATTACTCGAAAACCAGATAAGATTGAATAACGTTCAATACGTCATTTGTTGCGTATTATAGTGCTCTTTCATAAGCAGTTGAGAGAATTACAAAAAGTCTTACGGTTTTCCTGTAAATTGCAAAAAACTAAAAAAAAACTTAATTTTCGCTTATTACTCGAAAACCAGATAAGATTGAATAACGTTCAATACGTCATTTGTTGCGTATTCTAGTGCTCTTTCATAAGCAGTTGAGAGAATTACAAAAAGTCTTACGGTTTACCTGTAAATTGCAAAAAACTAAAAAAAACTTAATTTTCGCTTATTACTCGAAAACCAGATAAGATTGAATAACGTTCAATGCGTCATTTGTTGCGTATTGTAGTGCTCTTTCATAAGCAGTTGAGAGAATTACAAAAAGTCTTACGGTTTTCCTGTAAATTGCAAAAAACTAAAAAAAAACTTAATTTTTGCTTATTACTCGAAAACCATATAAGATTGAATAACGTTCAATACGTCATTTGTTGCGTATTGTAGTGCTCTTTCATAAGCAGTTGAGAGAATTACAAAAAGTCTTACGGTTTTCCTGTAAATTGCAAAAAACTAAAAAAAAACTTAATTTTTGCTTATTACTCGAAAACCAGATAAGATTGAATAACGTTCAATACGTCATTTGTTGCGTATTCTAGTGCTCTTTCATAAGCAGTTGAGAGAATTACAAAAAGTCTTACGGCTTTCCTGTAAATTGCAAAAAACTAAAAAAAAAACTTAATTTTTGCTTATTACTCGAAAACCAGATAAGATTGAATAACGTTCAATACGTCATTTGTTGCGTATTATAGTGCTCTTTCATAAGCAGTTGAGAGAATTACAAAAAGTCTTACGGTTTTCCTGTAAATTGCAAAAAACTAAAAAAAAAACTTAATTTTCGCTTATTACTCGAAAACCAGATAAGATTGAATAACGTTCAATACGTCATTTGTTGCGTATTGTAGTGCTCTTTCATAAACAGTTGAGAGAATTACGTAAAGTCTTACGGTTTTCCTGTAAATTGCAAAAAACTAAAAAAAAAACTTAATTTTCGCTTATTACTTGAAAACCAGATAAGATTGAATAACGTTCAATACGTCATTTGTTGCGTATTCTAGTGCTCTTTCATAAGCAGTTGAGAGAATTACGAAAAGTCTTACGGTTTTCCTGTAAATTGCAAAAAACTAAAAAAAAACTTAATTTTCGCTTATTACTCGAAAACCAGATAAGATTGAATAACGTTCAATACGTCATTTGTTGCGTATTCTAGTGCTCTTTCATAAGCAGTTGAGAGAATTACAAAAAGTCTTACGGTTTTCCTGTAAATTGCAAAAAACTAAAAAAAAACTTAATATTTGCTTATTACTCGAAAACCAGATAAGATTGAATAACGTTCAATACGTCATTTGTTGCGTATTATAGTGCTCTTTCATAAGCAGTTGAGAGAATTACAAAAAGTCTTACGGTTTTCCTGTAAATTGCAAAAAACTAAAAAAAAACTTAATTTTCGCTTATTACTCGAAAACCAGATAAGATTGAATAACGTTCAATACGTCATTTGTTGCGTATTCTAGTGCTCTTTCATAAGCAGTTGAGAGAATTACAAAAAGTCTTACGGTTTTCCTGTAAATTGCAAAAAACTAAAAAAAAACTTAATATTTGCTTATTACTCGAAAACCAGATAAGATTGAATAACGTTCAATACGTCATTTGTTGCGTATTATAGTGCTCTTTCATAAGCAGTTGAGAGAATTACAAAAAGTCTTACGGTTTTCCTGTAAATTGCAAAAAACTAAAAAAAAACTTAATTTTCGCTTATTACTCGAAAACCAGATAAGATTGAATAACGTTCAATACGTCATTTGTTGCGTATTCTAGTGCTCTTTCATAAGCAGTTGAGAGAATTACAAAAAGTCTTACGGTTTTCCTGTAAATTGCAAAAAACTAAAAAAAAACTTAATTTTTGCTTATTACTCGAAAACCATATAAGATTGAATAACGTTCAATACGTCATTTGTTGCGTATTGTAGTGCTCTTTCATAAGCAGTTGAGAGAATTACAAAAAGTCTTACGGTTTTCCTGTAAATTGCAAAAAACTAAAAAAAAACTTAATTTTTGCTTATTACTCGAAAACCAGATAAGATTGAATAACGTTCAATACGTCATTTGTTGCGTATTCTAGTGCTCTTTCATAAGCAGTTGAGAGAATTACAAAAAGTCTTACGGCTTTCCTGTAAATTGCAAAAAACTAAAAAAAAAACTTAATTTTTGCTTATTACTCGAAAACCAGATAAGATTGAATAACGTTCAATACGTCATTTGTTGCGTATTATAGTGCTCTTTCATAAGCAGTTGAGAGAATTACAAAAAGTCTTACGGTTTTCCTGTAAATTGCAAAAAACTAAAAAAAAAACTTAATTTTCGCTTATTACTCGAAAACCAGATAAGATTGAATAACGTTCAATACGTCATTTGTTGCGTATTGTAGTGCTCTTTCATAAGCAGTTGAGAGAATTACGAAAAGTCTTACGGTTTTCCTGTAAATTGCAAAAAACTAAAAAAAAAACTTAATTTTTGCTTATTACTCGAAAACTAGATAAGATTGAATAACGTTCAATACGTCATTTGTTGCGTATTGTAGTGCTCTTTCATAAGCAGTTGAGAGAATTACAAAAAGTCTTACGGTTTTCCTGTAAATTGCAAAAAACTAAAAAAAAAACTTAATTTTTGCTTATTACTCGAAAACTAGATAAGATTGAATAACGTTCAATACGTCATTTGTTGCGTATTCTAGTGCTCTTTCATAAGCAGTTGAGAGAATTACGAAAAGTCTTACGGTTTTCCTGTAAATTGCAAAAAACTAAAAAAAAAACTTAATTTTTGCTTATTACTCGAAAACTAGATAAGATTGAATAACGTTCAATACGTCATTTGTTGCGTATTGTAGTGCTCTTTCATAAGCAGTTGAGAGAATTACAAAAAGTCTTACGGTTTTCCTGTAAATTGCAAAAAACTAAAAAAAAAACTTAATTTTTGCTTATTACTCGAAAACTAGATAAGATTGAATAACGTTCAATACGTCATTTGTTGCGTATTCTAGTGCTCTTTCATAAGCAGTTGAGAGAATTACAAAAAGTCTTACGGTTTTCCTGTAAATTGCAAAAAACTAAAAAAAAACTTAATATTTGCTTATTACTCGAAAACCAGATAAGATTGAATAACGTTCAATACGTCATTTGTTGCGTATTATAGTGCTCTTTCATAAGCAGTTGAGAGAATTACAAAAAGTCTTACGGTTTTCCTGTAAATTGCAAAAAACTAAAAAAAAACTTAATTTTCGCTTATTACTCGAAAACCAGATAAGATTGAATAACGTTCAATACGTCATTTGTTGCGTATTGTAGTGCTCTTTCATAAGCAGTTGAGAGAATTACAAAAAGTCTTACGGTTTTCCTGTAAATTGCAAAAAACTAAAAAAAAACTTAATTTTCGCTTATTACTCGAAAACCAGATAAGATTGAATAACGTTCAATGCGTCATTTGTTGCGTATTGTAGTGCTCTTTCATAAGCAGTTGAGAGAATTACAAAAAGTCTTACGGTTTTCCTGTAAATTGCAAAAAACTAAAAAAAAACTTAATTTTTGCTTATTACTCGAAAACCATATAAGATTGAATAACGTTCAATACGTCATTTGTTGCGTATTGTAGTGCTCTTTCATAAGCAGTTGAGAGAATTACAAAAAGTCTTACGGTTTTCCTGTAAATTGCAAAAAACTAAAAAAAAACTTAATTTTTGCTTATTACTCGAAAACCAGATAAGATTGAATAACGTTCAATACGTCATTTGTTGCGCATTGTAGTGCTCTTTCATAAGCAGTTGAGAGAATTACGAAAAGTC